>JANRMT010062791.1:135707800-135725072 GCA_026402145.1 Polypterus bichir lapradei
GCCGACTTCAAAATGGCCACCATGGTCACCACCCATCTTGAAAAGTTCCCCCCTCACATATACTAATGTGCCACAAACAGGAAGTTAATATCACCAACCATTCCCATTTTATTAAGGTGTATCCATATAAATGGCCCACCCTGTATATTGATTTATATTCCGTGGTACCCCATGCAATGTCACCACTACACAGTTTCACACTCTGAGCACCTGGAGCTATAACCAACAGATCAGGGGATGAAAGAATTGAGTCATAGACGATAATGAATGTTTCAAAACCATAATTCTGGTTGATTCCAGATGTGTCAATAACTATTCATAATAATGTCTTGCAATTATAGACAGAGCTAAATGCAAGAACATTAACAAACACAAGAAAAACAAGTCCAGGTGCTATATACAGTGACTCCAACACAAAAAGTGATAATAACAAATCCAACAAAACATAAACTAAAGCATTTTCTTCAACAGACAGTTCACAAAAGAAAAACAGAAAAATAATAAAAAGCAAAAACTGAAAAATTATGCACACATCCAATAATGAAAATATGAGCACCCATAAACACAAATTACTTCCTCCAAAAAATATATAGAAATTGGAGGTAAACTGTCTTCACTAATATATACAAACTTAAACACTCTTCTCTCTGCTCAGCTGTAAAGAAGTTCTCTCTAGTCAAAAGACGACCCCTGGAGTTCTAGACTTCAGTTTTATATTGTTAACCCTTTTGCTTAGCCAATCATTATTCTCATCTTTCGGGTCCCCCAATAACAAGCGATGATGAGTCACGCACCCTACATCCTCCTCTGATCAGGTGCAGTGTCCCTACCTCCAAATTGTCCCATGCGCGTATACGAGCTTGCAACCACGTCACACCGGCTGTTCATTCACCACTGCAGGTAAGTTACACAGTGAATTTTCACATACTTCACTCTGTTCTTTCTTTCTTCACGTGTGGATTCTCTCTGCCGGAACCTCCTAAACTCAACGCTCCCAACGTTTCTTCCTACAGTGGCTTCGGCATATGCTTTGCCATCAGCCCGCTTCAATTTAAAAGCACGCCTGGAGATAATATAGCAGCATCAGGCACAGGACACTGATATGTACCTTTATTACCAATGCTGTTCACACATTGGGAATCAAGAGACAAATGAAATAGCTTGTGTGGTATACATCCCCTGGCCAGTGCACTGAGCAAAGGAAGAAGATTCAGAAGGTACAGTATAAGCAGTGAAAGAAAAATAAGTGGCAATTAAATACAGGGGTGATAAAGGGAGAAACAGAGAGAGATGGAGTAATGAAACACGTATTTAGGTTTTTATGGTGGTGTCTAGCAAAAGGAGTCAGAGGGACTGCGGTAGGTCAACATCGGCTTCTTTATCTATAGTTGCATCTTTTTTTTGCAGTTGATAACGATACTTACTGAGTTGGTACAAGCTCTAATTTTATCCAAACAATGTGCAGTAATTGTCATATTTTTGAGCCAAGCCTTTCATTTCTTTGTGATTTTTGTTATTAATACCTGAATTTGCTTGGAGAGTTTCCGAAATGGTCCCAAGTATGACGATTTGGAGAGCTCCAGGATGGCTTGGATGTGCTGAACTCCAGGTTTATTAAGCTGCTCACTGATTCCAGACAGGTCGGCACAGCGATTTTTCCAGAAGTCGATTTCTTCCAACACCCCTGAGTTGTCACCTCGCTCTACAGCTTCCTGGGCACTCAAGACTTCCTTAATTTGACGGGTCCAGTGAATCACAACAACTAACAAATCACAAAGTCACATTGGATTAAATTCTAGACATATTGACAAGTCTGCAGCTTCAGTCAATGATTATAATGATCTCCTAAGTCATATTCAAGGCTGAACATGTCCATAGAATATGCTGGAAACTAAAAAAAATCATTGGGTACAAACTGGGCAATTCATTGTAAGAATAAAGAATTCTCAAAATAAAGAAAGAATCACACTTACTCTCCATTCTAAGGACAAGCTCTTTATCCTTTGATGCTGTTTGAGGGTTATACTGTAGAACCTCCACTGGAATGTACAGAACTGTTTGTCCCTTTGACTTAAAGAGAACATCTGCAAAAAAGGGAGCTCTTTATCATGAAAATATATACACTTAATTAACAAAATAATGTAGAGTCATGCAAACAATATGTGACAGCCAGCTCCCAAAATATAAACTTCCAATCTCACTCTGGAAAACGAACAGGTCACCAGCCTGGCAGGCTTAGACACTGTCCACCATTTAAGATATCAGCCTAAGCCTGTTATACAAGACCTACCTCTTTTCTTGGGAATTTAAATACTGCTGTTCAGTGCTACTCTGTTTGTTAGTCATTTCATCAAAAGTACCAGTTTAGCACTGATTAGGAACTGTTACTGACCCATCTTTGCTCTATTTCACCTTTCAGTTTCCTGCTTTGGCATTTGGTGACGTTGCTACATTGACAAACCACCAAATCTGCCCATGAGAAATGACTCCTCAGATATTGGGAGTCCTGGGATTCAGTCATAAAATATTCAATATAGCAAGTACTTATGACTATCAAGAATGCCTAGGAGGGGGAGGCCAGCAAATACAGTCGCTCGAGGTCAGAATTGTGGCTTTATCTGTTATGACTGGTTGCATACAGGCCTATTTTCTCCAAATATGCTATTGACTATACTGTTTTCTTTTACTCTTCTCTACTATGAACTGGACATATCTTAATTTTGATATAAATGTACTTTATTGTGTAACAATTAATTTATCTTAATCTCTGAGATTCACTTTCACTGTAATTTTTTTGTTTATACAGGGTGAGCCAAAAAGAAGCACCACATTTCAAACATTTATTCTACAAATATGCTACAAGATAAAATAAATTCCATTACGACACAAGGAAGGGTAAACAAAAAAGTTTTTTCACTATGTTTTAAAAATGTCTTCAAGGTGGTGGCCATCATTAGTGATACACTCTTCGAGAAGATTTCTGAACGCTCGCATGACTCGTTCAGCCATTTCAAGGGGAATAACGGCGATTTTGTGGTGAATAGCATCCTTGAGGGCTTCAAGGTTTTGAGGTCAGTATGTGTATACCTTCAACTTGAGATAGCCCCACAAGAAGCACGGAGCGTAATCAGGAAAACGTGAAGGCCACCTGACATTGCTGCGCAGGGAGATCAGCTTCCCCGAAAACATTTTCCACAAAATTTGCATGGATCTCTGTGTCGTATGAGCTGTTGCTCCATACTGTTGAAACCAGGAATCCACCACATTCATTTCTTCCAGTTGGGGTCACAAAAATTTCTCTAGCATTCCATTGTAATGTTTTGAAGTGACAGTGACCATTGCTCCCCTCTTCTCAAAAAAGTAAGGGCCTACAATGCCAAATTCTGCAACGGCGCACCAAACTGTAACACGCTCACTTTCAGGGGTCTCTGATGAAGTTCATGAGGCTGGTTTCAGCCCACTAGCAAAATTTTTGCTTATTTACACAAACATGCAAATGGAAATATGCCTCATTGTTGCACACGACGATGGCATCTCAATGAAAGGTTTGCAGAATGTTCACGCACAACTCTCTATAGCTCTCCCAGTCTCTGATAGTTAGTTCCTACACTACCATCATTTTGTATGGATGGAAATTAAGGTCCTCATGAAAAATTCTCCTCAAAGATGTGTTGGAAATGCCTAAGGCTGAAGCATGTTTGCGCACTGAACGTCTAGGAGACTGTAAAATTGATGTCCTTACAGCTTGGATGAATTCAGGCATTCGTACAGTCCGAGGATGGCCTGGAGATTTTATGTTCAATGTTGTACCAGTCTGTCTGTCTAAATTTAGCTACTCACTGAAGAACTGTTGTCTGATTTGGGACATCACCGTTAGAAGGAATGTTTGGAAGGCGCATTGTGTAGTGATGATGGATTTCACGCATCAAAGTACCCCCACCCCAACCCACTCGGCTGCCACTGCTTCTTCCTCATACAATGACCTTGAGAAATCTGGTACTTCATTTTGGCTCACCGTGTATGTATGTAAATATTGTATGGTTGAATACTTTATCATATGGTTGAATATTTATTGAATTGCTTTATATAAAATATTTTGGAAGTCTGAATATAATATACAATCTGGAAGCCTATTGCCATCCAAACTGTGCCAATGCTATACCACCGATCAGATATCAAATAAAGAAGCTACAAATACATACCTTCTCAAACCCCCTTAATCCAACTTATGGCTACAGAAGGCCAGTGTATCTACTAACAGCACTGGAGTAAGGTAGAAAGTAACCCTGGACAGGGAATTAGTCTAATGCAGATTTAGAAGCTATATTTATTTAATTAGCTGGCATTCTAGGACAATGTCCCACTACAATAATCTGGCTAAGTTACCGTATGTTATAACAAAAATGTCAAATTCAACAGTTTCTGTGATGTGAGTCACAAGTAGGATTTGAAATTCTAGCCTTGTGTTTGACTGTCTGTCATCATGGTCACTAGAATTCTAGGTTACTTTATTTTATTAGTAACACTCAGACTTTCATGAGAGGAGCTTTTTTGAGGACTGAAACACATCACCCCAGATCACTCTGTTGAGGTTGCTGAAGTGTCCCTCACTACCATCTGAAGTTTCCACAGTTCTTTTCCTAACAGACATGCTGCATGCTCAAGCAGATGTTATATTGGCTGCACCGCTGGTCGCCATGCAAAAGAGTCCTAAAACACACTTGGTGATGAAAGTCTGCATCTCCTGCCATCCGATGTTGTAGCCATGGCACTCTGACCAGCAGTTTGCTTCACTGTCAGCAATGCTGCATACCCACATAGCTGTTTTCTTGTCATCAAATTATTTGAAATGTGTGTCTAAAATTAAATGATTATGTTTTTTACATATGAAATTCGTTCTATGCAAAACCTAAACATGATTCCAAGGTTTTGCTCAAAAACCCCTGGCAGATTACATGTACAGAGTGGAACCACAAATGTTTATTGTGTATTTTTTATGGTTGGATACAGGCAGGGGATGTGATTTGCTCAGGATCATCTAGTGATTTACCTTATGTTATGCATTGAAATGCCACAGCACCTAGCAGCTGTTCAAACACTGTACCCAAAAGCCTACGGTTAACTGCAATAATCCTCAACGAAGAGTTAATTACCTGTAAGACTGGTAAGGTAGCGATCCAGTTGAGTGGAGAGGCTGTTTTTGATACTTTGTGGCCAAGTTGTATTATCAAAGATCTGCTGAGCACAAATCCCATTCATGAACCGCAGGACGCTTTCTATGTATGGCCCACGCACTGAACCAAACTGTACTATAGTCTCAAACTCTTCCACTGTGATCACCTTTCCTTCTTTACGGATGAAGTATGCCAGCTGGTCTACAATCTAAAAGAAGATGGAGAGAAAGAGAAAATAAATGCTTCTAGGTGGCAGGTTATATCTGTTTCTTTTCAAGCAAATCTTAATTAAACACCCTTATTATTACTAAAGCTGTATTATTCAACAGAAAAAAAAATGAAAGAAAATAAATTGTTAAATTTACAGAAAAACAAAAAAGGTGAAGAACACTGGCACAGCACCAACGTATAAATAAAGACACTAACTAAATAAATCTCACACTGAGGTTAAAGCAATTTGTCAAACATGTAAAACACATTCATTGACCCAACCACTATAGAGATTATTATCTCATATACGGCCACCATTGAGAAATCTACACCCATCCAATTTCCAATTTTAGTGCCCTCAGAAGCTGGTCTCTGAATGTGCTCCACATGCTCATAAGAACTGAAATTCTACAGGGCAGCAGACCCAAAGATGGTCTACATTAACAAACTAATCAAAATCAAAAAACTGTAAATTGCCAGATTGTGTGTTTAATTAAGGGAATGCAAGAAGTTAACTTGCTTACACTCTGAAACATACATAAGCCATTCCTTATGCAAAAGTAAGGATTTATAAAACTTGAACTTGGTGTGGAAATTGGCTTAAAGTTACAGAAGATTCTGACAATATATAAATGCCATGCAGACTTTTTGGATGTTGGTATTTTAGCAACTCCAGGCAGCAGGACAATGAAGTTAGCCGAAAATTGTGTTTCACTGCGTATTTCAATGACATCTCAGTCACATTCTGATGTCTGTCTATTCGTCCATTTTCTAAACCTGTTGTTCTAACCCTGTTGTGGAAGAGAGACATCATGATTTCTACATGATGGTCTCTGAAATGTAGGCTCCAGTTTAGTACACAACCTTAACAGGAGGGCCCTAGAACATCAAAATCACCTTATATGTCAGACATCATCATGAAAAAGGATACAGGTTCCATAAATGATATATACATGACAGAGAACATTGCATTTACAGGTTTGCTTGTCTATTTTAATTGTGGCAAAATAATCACTTTTGTATTTTAAAATGTTGGGAGAATTTTCAGTTATTTATTTGCTTAATCACAATTTTGTCTTTTAAATATTTGTTTAACAGGGATGTATGTGACATGTGATGGATATTTGCGTAGAACAACACGCCACTGTTTGTACAGGCAGGCATATGCCACATCCATGAGCACTACTGTTTTAATCACTGTAGCGCTGACTATACTAATGGTCGGTGCTGCCAACAGGAGCATGTTTTTTTAGCAAGTAAACAGTTTGAAACCGTCAACTAACCTGTAATTGAAATTATAGTGTATTTCTCTATCTGTTTTAAGGACTGGCAGGGTGCTAGTGACAGTTGCTTTGAGCAGGGCAGATTATTGCTGATCTATCCTCTAAACCTTCTTATCAAAGGTAAGGGCCAGCTGAAGCCTATCCTAACAAGCAACAGACAGGACACCCTTGCACACCCACACACATCAGGTAACAGTTAAGCATTGCCAACTCACCTCATCTTCATGTCTTTAGACTGTGGGGGGAAACTGGAGCAAACCCACATGCACACTTCAGGCAGGGAGCACAGTATACAAATCCCAGACTCCTTACTACAAGGCAGTAGCACTACCACAGTGTCACCATGTGCATATTCATTGGTTAAGATATATTTTACACTAACTGTGGTCTTAAAAATTGAAGAAAAAACATTCCCTTTATTTGAGTTAACATAACAATATAGTGCATCCGTCTGGGCAGGCCCCCCATTCATTCCTTAAAATTTGCCAAACCTTAGTAATTCATCAAGTTTACATTCACTGATGTTACATTTTCTGTGTTCTCTCAAAGTTTGAAAGTAAAGATGTCACTCAGGGATATGAAACAAATTTATATAGTGATTAGATCATAAATATTCAAAAAGGGCATTTTTAAGCCATGTATGGTAACTGGTGGGGCAGGTGACAGGAAGCACCGGCATAAAAAAAGCGTCG
This sequence comes from Polypterus bichir lapradei, assembly GCA_026402145.1. Lineage (NCBI taxonomy): Eukaryota > Metazoa > Chordata > Cladistia > Polypteriformes > Polypteridae > Polypterus > Polypterus bichir. Next base: position 135,715,160 of record JANRMT010062791.1, read on the forward strand.
GCATAAGCACATAGTTTTAAGTTGATCTGAGATTTATAAAGGAATTTAGCATGGGACCTGGTGTTCGTACAGTTTTATAAATCTGATTTTTTATGCATATGATGAGGAAGAAGAAGATTAAATGTTTGCCTTTTAGCATGAGCGAAGAAAGAAAATTTTAATGTGAAATCTAAGCAAGGTTTTATACATGAGGCTTCAGACAATAACTCCATGCTACACTGATCAAACAATATTAAATGGGTGGGAATGTTTTTGTAATTGGCAAATGAAGAGCTGTAAATTATATTTTTATATAAAACTTAAACATATATACAATATATGGACATTTGAAATGAACATTTTCCAAGATTTACTGACATAAAGGTCTTACCTGAGCTGGGACTGAAAAGTCTACTCTAAGTCCAATGTAGGGATCTATATGAACAATCAGGACTCTCAAAGCTTCTTCTTTGATGAAACGGTCAAGGATTTGGTCATGTTCTTCAGTCCACATGTCCTCTTTTAGGCCACTTAAAACAATCCTGCTTTTAATCAAGGGTTTCTACAAAGAATATTGAAGGTAAATGAGCTCAATTAATTTTTAAAAAAAGGAAGGAAGCAGGAGGAGAAGTTTGATCATCACACATCCAAGTACTATGCATTGTAGCAGTCTACCCTACCCTAAATATTTGTACATGCTATATGTAAATGTAGGCAAAATTAAAATATATATTAGTTTTTTTAGATGATAAATATTTTAAATCAGATAATTTTGTTCTAATTTTAACTTTATTGTACTGAATACCACTTTACCAATAAGTATACTAGTATAAGACTCAAAAAGGATTTGCTAATTGCATATTATTCAAATTAAGTACCATGTGAAAGGAGTAATACATTACCTGCGGATTTAACAATATATTAGCATGTAGAAAAGACAAAAAAAATGCATTTGAGTATCAAAGTAAATTTAAAATTTGCATCTGAATGGAATAACTAAAGAATATTTTTACAAAAACAGATAAAATGAGAAAAACACAATCAGTCACATACACATTTCCAAAATGTTATGTGTAATGATCATATTAGGACTGAATACTTTAATTTTTACTGAAGAATTATTTCTAAATCTCTGTTATGAAGCTTGCATGGCTGCCACAACAGAATAGCATTTGAATTAAATTTAGTTTCGTTAAGTTTGACTTGATTATATGGAATGTCACACGCTTTAAATAAATTCAATAAAAGTTGCAAATTCCGGGTTTTGGAAAAAAAAAACCATCAACAACAATGTTCTACTGAGCAATGTTCTCACTAACTACATGTTTATCCACAAAACTTCAATGACATCAACCGTAACATTTAAACCAAGAATGTACACTCAATTCATTTCTTTTGCCAAGTCTCTCTGGCATTCTTACTAGCAGTGTTACAACTGTATTTTAGTTAGAATATTACCACTTTGATAGTTTATTATTAATATTGTTTGCTCTGTATGGTAGCTTGCAATAGTATACAGTTGCCAGCACAATACAAAATAAAAACTTATTCAGCGATTGATTGATGGACTAATACTCTACAGACTCCTGTCAGCCACTCCAGATTATTCATTCTCAAAGCAGCAGCTTCCTTACATCTAAAAGAAATACAATTAATATTAAGTTAGCTTACCAAGTCTGGTTCTTCGATTATGTCAACAGGAGTCTCTTCCGGGATTTCAACTGGTTGTGGGACCTCCTCTGGAACTTCTGCATTAAAGTAAGCACAAATGGTAAAATATAGTCTTTCAGAATGTGATCCATTAAAGTAAATGAAGATTCCTCAAGTTTAAAAGTCACCTCTTATCTTTTACAGTGATGTTTTTTGTGGACACCTCTTAGTTAACACCAACAAAAATGTGTTTCCTTCCTGAAACCAATTACACCATTACAAAATTTCTAAATACAGTCATATGAAAAAGTTTGGGAACCCCTCTTAATTCTTTGGATTTTTGTTTATCATTGACTGAGCTTTCAAAGTAGAAACTTCCTTTTAATATATGACATGCCTTATGGTAACAGTAGTATTTCAGCAGTGACATTAAGTTTATTGGACTAACAGAAAATATGCAATATACATCATAACAGAATTAGACATGTGCATAAATTTGGGCTCCCCAACAGAGATATTACATCAAAACTTAGTTGAGCCTCCTTTTGCAAATATAACAGCCTCTAGACGCCTCCTATAGCCTTTGATAAGTGTCTGGATTCTGGATGGAGGTATTTTTGACCATTCTTCCATACAAAATCTCTCAAGTTCAGTTAAATTTGATGGCTGCAGAGCATGGACAGCCTGCTTCAAATCATCCCATAGATTTTTCGATGATATTCAAGTCAGGGGACTGTGATGGCCATTCCAAAACATCGCACTTATCCCTCTGCATGAATGCCTTTGTAGATTTCGAACTTTGTTTTGGGTCATTGTCTTGTTGTAATATCCTACCCCTGCGTAACTTCAACTTTATGACTGATGCTTGAACATTATCCTTAGGAATTTGTTGATATTGGGTTGAATTCAGCTGACCCTCAACTTTAACAAGGGCCCCAGTCCCTGAACTAGCCACACAGCCCCACAGAATGATGGGTTGAAGCAGAAACCTTGACAATAAAAAATATGGATGAGATATTGGGGCAGCTTAGCTATTAGCTAAACAAACGGGCTTGATGGGCTGAATGGTCTCATTTTCTTTGTCAAATTTCTTATGTTGTAAGTCAAAATTTTGTAATTGTTTATTGCTAATAATTAATTGCATATTATTTATAAAATTATTTTCTGTTATAGGAAAAATGTTGGTTATTCACACTATTCAGTCTATACTTTTAGCCATCTCTTACACATTATGATGTGCCTTTATTTTATTATCCATATTTTTATTTAATTATTTTTTCAATTTTATAGTAATTTTCCATTGGCATCTTCTCTATTTCTTAATTAAGAATGATTACATTACCATTGTCCCTTAAGAAATCAGGACTGTCACATTCTTTATCTATCTTGCCTTGTTCTTCATTAGTTCAAATTGTCTGATCTCCTCCTGCACAATTATATTGCTGTAAATTTAAAATGATCACTCCAGTTCATGAGTAGCTCATTGGTATTCTCTAAAATGACTCTGTTCCTTTGTGTACTATCATGATAACTGTGTTATTTATATCTTATCATGGGTGTCCTGGTTGCATAAGGCATGGCCAGAACACAGCAAGGACCTGTGAATGGGAGAAAAATACTCCATAGATGATGCATTTTGGCATGCCAAGGCAGAAGGAAGGCCACACAAAGTAGGACCTGACCCTGGACAGGATGCCATTCCATCATGGGGCTCATTAACAAGCAACACACAAACCAGAATTCTCTCAACCATGCCACTTTAGGACTGCTAATGTGCCTCATAAAGTTTATTTATTTTCTCTACTCAAGTCCCAGATGAACATCTGCTGGCTGTAGGCACAAGGACATTCTAATATTATACCACTCTGTTATAAATTGGGGGTAGAATCAGCCATTACTTTGTTTATTAAATGTAATTTCACCATAACTCATCTTTAAAACAGCATGCATTTGCGAAACTCTGCATAAGTACTGTTTATATATATAATAATCTGGTACATCTCACTGGAATCTTCACAAATCTCTTCTTCATAAACTAGCACTCATCACAAATTTATTAGTATTATTATCCAACTTATTTTGTTGCTTTTCAAGTCATAGACCTTTAAACAAAAATGTATGCACATGAGAAGGGAATCAAAGTGAATTCCCATTGTCGGTTCTGAATTAAAACACTGTGGTATCTCAATGAGTCTGAAAAATAATTCAATTCTGCAGACACATTTTAATAGTCAACTTTTACCACAAAAACAATCTCTGGAAAATTACGACAATCTGGTTAATTCAGGGAATTTCAATATAACCTGCAGTACTCTTGTTTTATTTACTATATTTACTAAGGTTGTCAGTTCAATTCCTGTTTTTGACTCACACTTTGACCTTTAGGCAGTCACTTGGCCTGCCTGTGATCAATCTTTAAAACATTCAAGCATCTTGGGATAGTGTTTGTTGTAGAAAGACACAACTTTCAGCCATTGTGTGAATAGTATACACAGGGTATTACTTTAATCTATATCAAAAGTTGATCTGTTCTGTTTCTATAATACAATGAGAGCTGGTACACATATCTAAAAAATAAAAAAAAAAATCCTGTTCCTGAGGCCTTTGCAATTAAGATTTTCCATTGTGTTGTTATGACTTCATTTACTACAGTTTAATCATAATCCTCCCATTTGCTGTGTTAGTGTGCATTACATTTGAGGCCCATGTCAGGCTGACTCAAAGTACTATACTACTATAGCCTTATAAATCATGTTTTATAAAGTGCCCAGGTCTTGTGGGGGTGTGTATGTGAGTGACACCAGCAATGGACTTCTTCTTCTTTGGCTGCCCCAGTTAGGGGTTGCCACAGCGGATCATCTTTTTCCATATCTTCCTGTCCCCTGCATCTTGCTATGTTAGATGCCAACAATGGACTACTGCCCAATATTCAGCACTAATTTTTCCCTGTGTTTGATGCTGCCCCCACAATGACACGGAAATTCCATGAGCAAGTTCAGAAACAGAATGATGAAAGGAACCTTTTTTTGGCAAGTTCCACCTTAAACCATTTAAAGTATAATTGTAGCTACGTCTTTTCTAGGTTCTCAAAGACGAGCTACTACTGAATTGGCAAGGTAGGATCCAGCATGAGTCAAAGTTGTAACAAAAGAAATTTCTCAGTCCAATAAGTTTGTTTTAAAAAGGTTTTGTGGAAATTTATAAAAGGAGCAAATCACAAAATTCAGAAAAAAATTGTTAAAAAAGGAAAAAAGGTTTCTTCTTTGTTTCATTGCAATCTTAGCTTTCTCATGTTAAACTTCAGTTACTTTCTACACTTAACGGTTGTTACTTTTCTATGTCAAACTTACCTTGGCTTCACCTTAGCACATCAGTATGTTCAGTATGCTGACTACGTTCAATATATTCAGTACGGTTTGAAACTGTTTTCCCTCCATTACTTACCAACTGCAAGGCAGATCTTGAACTGAACTAGTCTATAGTAATAATGACAAGAGATAACTACAATATTCCATGTACAATTTAGCAAGTAGGGGTTATAATAGAACCTCCCATAGACTAGGCATTAATATATAGGCAAACAGTTTAACATAGCTAATAATAATAATAATAATTCTTTGCATTTATATAGCACTTTTCCCACTACTCAAAGTGCTCAGCAATTGCAGTTCAATCAATTGCAATCAAGGGCCCAACAGAGTCCTTATTGGCATTTAGGGGGTTTGAACCAGCAACCTTCTGATTGCCAGTGCAGATCCCTAGCCTCAGAGCCACCACTCCGCCCCTAAGAAAACACTTCTATCAATTTAACATAACCTAAGTACAAATTGCTCTGACATTAATAACAATAAAATTCATCTCTATAAAGCACATTCTCTGCTTGATTATTTGTTATTTATGCACAACATTGTTTTTCAAGCCAGTGACTTGAAATGTGGCACACAATCCAGTATTTCATAGCATAAAGTAATGTCTTCAACATGTAACATTTGATTTTGCCCTCCACCTTCCCAACCCACCAAAGTGGGGAGTCAGGGTATCTTAAGATCGGAGTGATTGACACTGTGAAAGAAAATTTAACAGCTTGCAAGCTACTAAGGGTTAAAAGCGGACAAAGCTGTTTTGCTATAATGGCAGTTTATTCATAAAGGTGTCTGTCATAAGACAGGATACAGTAAGTTGACTTAGGACAACGTCCTTTTTTATGAACGCGTCTATTAGACACAGGAAAGATGACCTTTTTTCCTTCTTTAGGGTCACTCTGACACGTACACAAAACAGAAATGGTTAGCCGATTTGCACAAAATTAAATGAAATGCTTAGATAACAATATTATTCTTTTTTATAAGTAAGGGGAAGGGGGAGGGAGAAAATATAAAAAAGCTAATTGAAAAGTAAAACTTCACTCTTCTGCCTTGCAAAGCATGAATCCTATGTACTCACCAGTGCCTGAATAAAGACTGAATGAAGACTAGTTGATTGAACTATTTTCGTCTTCCTCCGGGGTTACTTCCACAACACAAAATACTACAGTGTGATCTATTAACATAGAAACCGTGTCGCACAGGTTGTGATAAAGTAAATAAATCAAGAGTGAGTACAGGTGCACGTGCATTCATGGATGCGCTGTGCCGAGGTTGATTGCGTTAACAAGCAAAGGCAAACAGGTCAGTCAGGTTGTTCATTGACACCTTGGAGCAGGTGGAGGACAGCACTTGCACCCAATTGGGTCTCTAAAGGGAGCCTGCATGGCAGAGAGGGGAGGAGAGAAAAAACAGAAAGAAAAGAGATGGAGCTTACAGGAAAGACTGATGGAGATGGCAGGATTCTTTCAGGAGAGATAAAAACATACAGTATCAAGAAAAATGACTGTTAATGACAAACACACAGAACTGGTCAATCTGAGGCTTAGCGAAATAGAAATATTACCAAGATTCAGGTTCTCAATGCTCAATGAATGAACATCTCTGTTATAGTAAAGAGCTATGTGGACAGTAATTTATACTCCATTAGCGTAACATTAACAGCCTTGAGTCACTTCTCTGGCTAATGTTACTCTTCTGGATGACTCCAGGCAGATGCAGAGTTTTTGCAGATGTGCAATATTCCCATAACACAATTCAAAAATGACACATGAAGGCATGTCATGATTGAGCAAGGAACATATTTACTATTTCCCTTGTGATCTAGTTAGCACAAAATATGAGCTGATTGCTTCACTTCTTTAATATTCGAGCATCAGAGAATGGCAAAACACCTTACCTATTTCTTGCGTTTCAGTGGGTTCCTGTTTTTCAGTGCCTGCATCCTGAGGCGTTGGTGTTGCTCTGACTTTGGAAGAGCGATTTCGGGAGGATCCTGCACTCTTAGGTTTGCCACTTGGTGGTCGAGGGGATATTGGACTTTTTGGGCTTTTAGGCGACTTAGGGCTTGGCTTCTTTGACATTTTTATGAAATTGTTCCTGAAATAAACACACAACATCAAAAATTCTAAATAAATCCAAATATGAGGCAAACTGATGTTAGGAATGCTCAGGAGCATAGAAAATGATTATCTAAATGGCAAATAGGAATAAGAAGATCTACAGGTTGGTTTTTTAAGGTAAACAGTTTAAACAAGGAATTTTATTCTTTGCTTTTAATATCTACACAATTAGTCAGAATTCAAGTTAAAATTCAAAATACCACATGGAGTGACACAATGGCACAGTGGAAGTGCTGCTACATTGCAATAAGAAGAACAGCATTCACATCCTGGCTGCTCCCTGCATGGAGTTTGCATGTTCTCCCTGTATTCTTATAGACTTCTTCTGAGTGCTGCGGTTTGCTCCCACAGTGGGAAGACATGCAGGTTATGTGAATTAATGTTGTTAAATTAGCCTTAGTGTGTGTTTGTTTGTGTGTTCACCCTGTAGTGGACTGGCTGCTTGTCCATATGTTGTTCCTGTCTTTCACCAAGTGATTTTTGGGATAGGCTCCAGTTGCTTGCGACCCTGATGTAGATAAGGGGGTTGTAGGAAGATGGATGGATGAAAAAAATCAATCCACTGTCTTTTTAACTTATACTTTCAGTTTATAGTTACAGTTAGCCAGAGCCAAACCAAGCAGCAATAAGGCACAAGCCAGTGAAATACAGTATGCAGACAAAAACAAACACATGATCATGCAGGTGGGCAATCTGGAAATCATGATGGTCCTGATGACATGTCATTGGAAGGCACACAAAAATCAAAGTCCCTGAACAAATCTTCCAAGTTCACATGCAAGTTCTACACTGAAGAGATCCCTCACCTATATTGAATTCTGGTGTCACCAAACCCACTATGTCTTCCCATATTTTTTCAAAAGTAAATATACAGGATATACAACATTCTCTTACCTTAACAGATAAAAGAAGAGAAATGAGATCCAAAGACCAAATCAAATCAATCAGGTGACCTGCCACAAAAAAAAGTACTATAAATAAATAACATGCAGAACAAACATACTAGTGTTCTCTTTTTAAAATAAATTTGAAACAAACGAGCAGGTCCTGTAACTGAAGTGGATACCCTGACCTCTGTAAAGAACTGCATGGTTGGAAGATACTGACAGTTCTTTCTTAGCAGATTCCATTTGACACATCATTTAGCATTTTTTAGGTGCGTTCGCATATATCTAATGTACGAAACACTTTTGCAAACGCTAATGTCTGTCCATCCATCCCCATGAAACAAATCATCCCCGTGGACCAGTGTTTTTGAGGTGTGGCACACGTAATCTTCAAAGTAACATGTTGTGAAGGTTCAATTTTTGTTGCAATACATCAAACAGATTGCGCTGTACAAAGTTTTAAAATTTCAGTTTTTCCCATTGAACAGCATTGGCAAATTTGCAAACTTGTTCATCTTAAAACAGAGAAATATTTTGTGTCTTCAATCAGGACTTAATATACGGTTTCAATATTACTTTGAGAGAAGTGGCATGAACTTGCACATTTTTTAGATTTCCTTCTTTTACTCGCCTGCCAGCTGTTTGGATGCCCAATGTAAGCGAGTCAAACACCGGGCAGAGTGGGCACGTGCAAAGATCTCCCACAGCAGCATAAGTCTCCTGCAGCTTTAGGTATGTTAACTAACAAGAAAACAAAAATGTCATTTCTCTGGAAATAATGGAAGGGGAAAGCAATTATGTAAGCATGTTTAACTGACTGAATAATATTATCTACAGATTATTACTGTAAAGAACCGACGTTATCAACCTGCAGCTAAATGGTGCTTGAACTAATTAATAAAACGAGAAAGGCGCATCTCCTGCTAAAACAGATAGAAACACAGGACAGGTTTAGAAAAGAACAGTGACATCGGGTGGTGTGGGGTTTCAGTGGCATTTCTAGCACCCAGCTCCTGATCTTTCAATCCCAGGTTTACATGGACAATCACAGCAAGCCCCTGACATTCTTGCCCATCTTACCATTCATATTCCTGTAATACAATAAATCAGTCCCTTTCCAAGTTGTTACTTATTTATATAATTTTAAAGAATTACTGTTTTAAACTAATATTAGTAGCTATATGGGGAATTTATTTCAGTTCCTTTTCTCCCTTTACAGGTTCATATTGATACTGATTTTATGCTAGTATCGGACATTTTGTGTTAATAGATATCTTTCATTTGCTAATTACTGGATACTGCTGTATTGGGTATACTTTCATTTATATTATGTTTAACAAAACTGAACCACAATTAGTCAGAGACCCTCCACTATTAACACACGTTAGTCAATGTCACTTTCACATCCCTTGAAATGGAATCTGAGCCACCACAATCCTGATGGTGCTCAATTTTTAAATTCATTGTAAAGTGCTGCTAAAAAACACATACAAATGTGTCTACTAACACATGGAATTGAATTCTATATAAACATTCTATTCTTTTACTTTTGAATATGACTCATTGTTACAAAACTGTTAATTAAACAAAAATGTAATAACTGATGTAAATAAAAAATACAAAATTTTCCAACTTTAATAATGGTTGACTTAGTCAACCGACTTTGACTTAGACCACCTAATAATAATCTATACTAATAAACGGCAAAGCCCTCACTCACTCACTCACTGACTCACTGACTGACTGACTGACTGACTCATCACTAATTCTCCAACTTCCCGTGTAGGTAGAAGGCTGAAATTTGGCAGGCTTATTCCTTACAGCTTCCTTACAAAAGCTGGGCAGGTTTCATTTCGAAATTCTATGCGTAATGGTCATAACTGGAAGCTGTTTTTCTCCATTTACTGTAATG
>JANRMT010062791.1:135745072-135772367 GCA_026402145.1 Polypterus bichir lapradei
TGCCTTCTCAATTATATAATGCATGTTTTCTTCAGCGCTTTTTGGGCATCTTCCTGGTTTTCTACCTACTGCGTGATTACGTGGGAGGCGTGATGATGTCACACAAAACTCCGCCCCCACGGGTTTCACGCACATCTCCATTACAGTAAATGGAGAAAAACAGCTTCCAGTTATGACCATTACGCGTAGAATTTCGAAATGAAACCTGCCCAACTTTTGTAAGGAAGCTGTAAGGAATAAGCCTGCCAAATTTCAGCCTTCTACCTACACGGGAAGTTGGAGAATTAGTGATGAGTCAGCCAGTCAGTCAGTGAGTCAGTGAGTGAGGGCTTTGCCTTTTATTAGTATAGATATATATATGTGTACATAGTATATATGTACAGAGTATATACATCCATATATACAGTCACATCACACACGTGGCTTAGGAGACAACTTCAAGGTTCGATGATTTCAACCCAAGTTGATGGTTGTCACTGTCACCTAGTGCCTCTCCTCTTTTGTGCAGATCTGACAAGTAAAGAACAACAACCTGCCCTTTCACCTTATAACTAGCTCGGTCTAGATCAGGGGTGTCGAACTCCAGGCCTGGAGGGCCGCAGTGGTTGCAGGTTTTCATTCTAACCCTTTTCCTAATCAGTGCCCAGTTTTCACTGCTAATTAACTGTTTTCCCTTCATTTTAATAGCCCTGATTTAAGGATTCAGTCCTCTGAATTGATTTATTTCTTCATTAAATGACAGCCAAACAGAAATGAGACGTGAAATGAGCCAACAGATGACCAACTAAACTGGAATTTCAAACTCCAACTAATTTCACTCCAAGCAGTCTCTTAATGAGAAGTTGATTCTTGCTGTTAATTAAGCCCGTTATTTAATTCAATGGCTTGTTGCTGCTCTCATTCTGCCACAGCAGACATTTCCAAATCTGTTGATTTTTCTGTTTTGAACAACGTCAAAATGTTTTGGTGACCTGAGAGATCGACCTTACTAAGACCTTCACCTTTCTTTATTTTCAGATATTGTGTGATGGGCACAGGTGAGCTGGTCATATGGTGGCTTGTTTGATGTCTCATTATTATTTGGCTGCTAATTAAGGGAAAAGAGACAACTAAGGGGCCTGAGTCATGTTAATTAAAATGAAGGCAAAAGAAGTTAATTAGCAGTAAAAATGGCTCACTAATGAAGAAGATGGTTAGAATGAAAACAGGCAGACACTGCAGCCCTCGAGGACCGGAGTTCGACACCTGTGGTCTAGGCAACTTTTCACAAGGAACAATCATTCGACCCCTCCCAGGTACTCATAATGCTCCAACCCAAAGAGGATGCGGAGACATTTCTCCTCATCTTTGAATACACCACGACCCAACATCATTTTCAGCATGCAGATTGGGCACATATACTGACCCCATTTCTGACGAGGGAGGCTCAGAGGGCTTACTATGACCTTGATGAGCAGGTCACTGGGAATTTTCACAGGCTCATGGCAGAGATCCTAGACTGGTACAGTGTGACTGCAGACCAGCAGTTGATACCATGTTGGAAATGACACTTTAACCTGCAGTGGCAAGTATGCTTCCAGGCATTCAAGCTCTGGTGGCAGCTTGGACACTGGCTTAAACCAGGGGCCAACACAGTGAGAAAGTGGTTGAAACAGTCACATACGACTATCTCACAAAATCTCTCCCAGAGTTTGTTGCCCAACAGGTCCACAGGCAATCTTGGAAAAATATGGACATACTGATAGAGACTTTGGAATGACATGAAAGTCAAGAGGCCAGAACAGCTCGATAATCACAAGGAAAGCTCAGATATGATGTGGCCAATAACCACAGACCAGCCGGCGCAAGTTGGAACAGGTTGCATAGCTGAAGGACAATGAAAAAAAAAACAATTGTCCTCGCCTTGACCAGACAATGGACTGCAGTCTGGCAAAAGGAGGAAGGTATTGTGGTGTCACTTTTGTTCTATGTTCCTTCCGTGTACATGTGAGATTGAGGTGAATGGAACTAAACTGGTAGTTCTCACAGATCCCGGGAGTACACAATTATTTTGTTACTTGCTTCCACAACACAAGTATTCAAGAAAGACCAGTCTATCCTGTATTAACAGGGAAACTTGATGGTAAAGGTCTGCTGCCTGTGTGATAACATTCTAAGGAGAAACCCACACAGTTACAATGGCTATTATACAGAGCCCCCCCATATCCCATCATACTGAGGAGAAACTGGTCAAAAGGAACAGCAGAATTTCACAGAATTCACCTGTGAAATAGATGGACCAGCCCATGGATGGGGAATCTCCATCCCAAGTTTTCTCCACACTGTGTTTTTCCCTAACTCAAGATAACGATAACATGGCCACCCAATATGAGGCAAAGTCCAACGTTTTGCCCAGGGAGGCCACAGTTGATTCTCTTTCAGAGCTGCTCTTTCAGTTCAGATAATGTCCGGTATCATTCTGAAGGGAACAGTGGAACAACAAGTCCTTTAAATTTGCTAAAAATGCAGTCATTCTCATAGACAGGCAATGAACCACACATGTACCAGTGACAGACATCCCATTCGATCAGATTGGAGTTGATATCATTAGCCTGCCTGAACCCTCAGCCTGAGGACATAGATACATTCTGATCTTCATGGATTATGCTACCCAATATCCAGAGGCTATACCATTGCAACAAGCCAATTTTAAAAATATAGCACAGGAACTACTGAGTGTGGTGTGCGCAGGTAGGCATCCCAAAAGAAGTGCTTAGGGACCAAGGGATGCCTTTCACCTTGGACATGTTCAGGGAAGTTACCGAATTACTCAAAATTAAACATCTAAAAACCTCAGCATATCATCCTCAAACTAATGGTTTAGTAGAGCAGCTTAATCAAACACTCAAGCAAATGTTATGCAAGGTGGTCAGTGAGGAAGAGAGAAACTGTGAGCAGTGAGAATGAGAGAAACTGGGATCAGTTTCTCCCACTCATGTTATTTGAATAACGGGGAGTCTTGTAAGCCTCTACAGGGTTCTCATCATTTGAGTTACTGTATGGCAGACAACCCTGGGGTTTACTGGATATACCAGAGAGTGTTGGGAGAACAAGGCATTGCTTTCCACAAATACACTTGAATGTGTCACACAATTAAATATTACATTTGACAAAATTTGTCCCATTGTAAAAGAAAATATGAAATGTGTTCAAGCAGCACAGGTCCTTCTAAATAACTGTGGCATGACCCTCCATGACATCCGTCTCAGTGATCGGGTCATGGTGCTCATCCCCACTTCGCACTCCAAACTATTAGCCTATTGGTATGGGTCTTTTGAAATTAAAGAAAAAAAAGAGTTGATTAACAATTTGGTAAAACAACCAAATCAGCGCCCAACCAATGGATTTACCATGTCAACTTGCTGAAATCGTGGAAGGAACAGGATCTTGATCTCCACTCTGCTCAGTCGCAATCATCTTTTGGCCTTAAGGATAAGCTCAGTTTTGAACCTGATTTGGCACTCCAGCAGTGACAGGAGCTGGAATAAGCCCTTCTGTCTGTCCTGCAAGTGGTGGATGAGAAACCAGAGCGGACCTATTTGACTGTCCACAATATTATTACAGAACCAGTGACGATTGTCAGAGAACACATGTATAGACTCCAGGTGGCAAAACTAGCAGAAGTGGAGCCTGAGATCAAACAAATTTTAGATCTCTTGGTTGACTGAGAAGAGTTTTACTCCCTGATCTAGTCCTGTCGTCTTGATCACAAAGCCCAACGGCAGTTGGTGCTTTTGTAATGACTACCGCTGGCTTAAAGATATCTCCCGATTCATAGCATATTCAATGCCGCAAGTGGATGAACTCCTCAAGCAATTTCGAAAAGCACACATCTGATCATGCTTCACATGACAAAAGGGCATTGGTATAATCCCTTAGTGGAATCTGAAAATGAAATAAACACACTTAGCACTTCTAGTGAATGCTGGCACTATCATGTCCTCCCATTTGGATTGCATGGGGATGAAGTGCATGATGCGCTACTGTCGCAGAATTCCTATAGTGCCGCCTACCTCAATGGTGTGTTTATCTGTTCTGTCACCTGGGATATGCATGTGAGGAATGTTGGAGCTGTACTTCTAGCACTATGTGAAGCCGGTCTTTGGATAAATCTAACCTAAATTGGATAAATAAAATTTTATTTTGGACTTATGGATGCCAAATATTTGGGCTACAAGGTGGGTGGAGGGAAGGTCTGACTACAGTAATCCAAAGTAAATGCCATTTTAAATTGGGCCTGTCCCTACACCAAGAGGCAAGTTCTGTTTTTTTGAGGTGAGTGGGGTACTACTGCCAGTTCGTGCCTCATTTCCCTGAAAGAGCTACACCCTTGATTCATTAATAAAAAAGAGGGCTCCCATGGTGGTATTGGATGATGGAGACTGCATTTCATAACCAAAAGCAGGGCCTTATGTCAGAACCCGTTTTAATATCTGCAAACTTCTCTCTCCATTTATTCTCCAGACCTATGCTTCGGACACAAGTCTATGTGCCATGCTGAACACCCGGTGATGTACCTGAACCATAAATTATTAGTCCGGGAACAAAAGTATGCAGAAGGTGGAATAAGAAGAGATTAAATGAGCCATTCAAAAGCTGACATACTACCTTCTTGGCTGTGAGCTTACCCTTGTCACTAAAAATACCCCTCTTCAGTGGATGGCCTTGCACAAGGAGTCAAATCCATGTGTCTCTAGATGGTTCCTGGATCTCCAGGCATTCAAATTAAAGATTCAACATCGCCATGGCTCCCTCCACGTCAACACCAATGCTTTCTCCTGGATATATGACCTCTCACTTTGGGCCATCTGACCCAAAATGTCTGGGCAGGATAGGGCCATGTCACACACATGTGCTTGGGAGGCAACCACAGGGTTTGTTGAATAATAATTCTACCCCAGGTTGAGGGTTGTCACTGTCACCTAATGCCTTGCCTCTTCTTTTGTCTGCAGATCAGACAAGGGAAGAAATGACTTCTGACATCACTTCCTGGTTCTGGCCAACTAATCTCACTCCTTCCACCTCATATCTGGATCAGCTGCCACCTTGTAACAGTCTAGTAGTGGACACACTTATGGAAAGGCATTTTTGCTTCTGTCAAGCCAAACCGATTTGGTTATTTTTGGCAACAGTTATATGGACATTGCCTGCCAGTGCCCCAACACTTTATGATCTTGTCTGTGTTTCATTTATACATATATACTGTATATATATGGTGCATGTTATGTTCTCAGAGGTCAACATATAAAGTAGATTCAACTGATCTAAGTGAATTTTTGCACACTTGTGTTTTTCCAAATATTCACAACTTCAGATGCTATGAATGGCTTTGTGAGCAGCTGTTTGTGGCTCCAAAAATTTAAGCACTAATGATATCAGAAACTGAATACAGAATCGGTTTACAAGAAATGCCACAACACTCAAACCTGCTGGTATTGTCTTCAATAACCAGCAGGCTGTTCACCCTCAACCAAGTTCCTCAGCTCTTTGAAACTACCTGGTATTCATGCTTTATTTTAAAAAATGAAGCTCTGATAAAGCTACTGTGTAATTTTGAACATTATGAATAATTTAATGGAAACAGATACACATTAACAAGCCTTTCCTGTCCAGCAACTGCAGAAACCTTGTACAAGTTTATGTGATGATTATAAAAAAGGGTCAATGGCCAGCAAGTGACCTGCCTTGCGGACCAAGAAATTTATGTTGTTGCCATGGACAGCAAAGCCACAAATATTCTTCTCCAAACAACATTGGAATTATCACAATGTTACAATAATAAATAGCAATGTTATCAAAATATGAAATATTGTAGTAAATCGTAAGAATTTCAGCTTGCATGAACAATATTAATTGATTATACTATTATCCATTTGATTGGTTTTTACATTAAATTAAATTAGCATGTTGTAAGTTTATGTACACAGTAATTAGAAGTCTCAGCAAAGTCAAATGTAACCTAGTAAAATTCTAAAGCAGACTGCCAAAACATTTTTCATTTATATCCAGGAGCTCAAAAATATATACCACGGCAAACTTAAATCAAACTGAAACTAAAAACTGAGTAACAGAAACTGAAGTGTACCTACATGTGTTGTAATTGAATAGATATACTCAT
The DNA here is from genome assembly GCA_026402145.1 of Polypterus bichir lapradei. Taxonomy (NCBI): domain Eukaryota; kingdom Metazoa; phylum Chordata; class Cladistia; order Polypteriformes; family Polypteridae; genus Polypterus; species Polypterus bichir. The sequence continues at coordinate 135,751,230 of JANRMT010062791.1, forward strand.
GGCTGAAAGCCAGCCTCTGCAAGAATAAAATTACAATTTCCTTTTCCCATAAAATTCAATGAAACAGTGCTTGCAGTGAAAAGTGCTCATATAAATGTTAAAACAGGCTTGATTAATGTAATATGATTAAACAAAAAAGACATATTTACAGGGACGCAAAAATATAAAGAAAGTAATAAAATGAATACAGTGCAATAACATGATTTGTCTGAGTTGACATTCTTAATGCAGAAAGGGCATTATGTGTGCAGCCTAGGAAATTAGCTAAGGATTTGGATGTGAAACCACAAGAGTATAAATTAAATCTCTACATATGTGAATATTTGTGAAAAATGAGCAATTCATTTAAGTTTCTTTTCTAAATTAAATACACATAAGAAATTTGTGTCTTCCTTTACCAAGTAATTTCAGTTGCTCCTCACAATTTTATTACATTTATAGAATGACCCCTGACTAGCATAACGCATAATCTTTACTAAAAAAAAAATCACTGCAACTCAGGGGTTCAAAATGCCCATCTGTCCTTTGGCTGCCTGTTTTTGTTAATACCAATTTAGATAGTGTGGTCTACTAAAAAAAGTAGAGGGGCTTATAGTCACAAGGCCTGTTCTCATCAGGACTCACCCTATTATCCTTTAAAAGTCACTTCAACATACCTACCAGGTTGCACCCTGAAGAGATTAAGAAAGCAATAATCACATTTAAGTTTTATTTTTTTTGGATAAAACACCCATCTTTTGAATTCATGTCCCTAATTCAGGGTTGCAGGTATGCAAGACATATGGTAGTACTGGACACAAGGTAGGAACCAAGGCCGTCTTCACAGCATAATAGCCCCCCCCCCCGGCAAAGTAGCGCTCTGGGGCCCCAGTTTTAATAGAAAGGCTGAAACATGCATAGGCATCAGAAACATCATGGGCCCACCTCTATACTCCTGGGGCCCCTGACCAGTGCCCATAGGTAAGAAAAAGTCCTGGACACCTCCTTAGCCCCATCACATGATAAATTCACCCACACTTCCACACTATAGAAAAATAAGGGCAAGCAGGTAATAAAAACATGGCAGACACAAGGTGAGCACTGCGACTGCTCCTTATGATAATTTTATGGTTTGGAAAAAAATATCTGAAAATGCTAAATGCGGCAAATGTTTATCTATGTCTGTCCCTATAAAACTGAGCCCATTCTAAACCATGGACGACGCACTTGTTTCTCTACAGTCACCCACACCTGTCTAATCTAAGTAAAATATTTTATTGAACTGATTATTTTCCTATCGTTTATCACGTATTTTGGTGTTCTGGTGATAGGTCTGCCTTGTAAAACAACTCGAGGCAAGGTTCGCAGTAGACGGCGCTATATAGAAGATTGTTTCATAATCGCTTAAAGTATGTAGATCGTTTATAACATTGAAATGGCAAATAATTAGAAAAAAACACAACTTAAATCAGAAGAATACAGAAAGTGCAAACTGTGACGACTATTGGAACGAGAGCTTCGATCCATGTTCACGTACAAACGTCAGATTTCACGTTTCAGCAGAACGAGACAAAAATGATTTCATCTGACAACCAGATTAAAAAAATACTTGTACATTATATACTCAACTGCCCCATGCCAGAAATCCATGGCAACTTTAGCGTGACAGAATCAAACAAAACGACTACAGCACTTCACGAACTTACACTCTCTTACCTTGTTGCTAAGGCGCCATGCTTACGAAGGTCAGGTCAAAGAAACACTTTAAACGTGGTCACTGAAGTTTACGTAGATTTTAAAATCTAAAAGCATATACTGTACGTATAAATATATATAAGTATCCACTCTCATGCTAAGCGCTCTTATGTGTCACACTCCTAAGTTTCTGTCTACCTCCGGATGCCGGGAGGCAGACGCGTTGCCATAGAGACGCTAAAAGCGCAGGCGCATTGTGTTCAGGGCGCTCGGTACGATCACGCGCGCGCGCGTCCGCCCGCCAATCCTGACGGGAAAATCCTTTTGATTGAAAGTACATTGCTCGCTCACGCGTCTAAAAGCCGTCACATTCCTTTCTTTAAGAATTAAATTGACAACGAGCTTCTTTGCTAGTACTCATCTCAGTTAGGAGTGTCAGATTGCTTCTGAACGCTGGTAGATTGAAACAGTAATAAACTGAGTTGAACCATTAGCAAATCTATCAGATACTCCGCTACAGCATTAAGGTATGTTTTAAGGAGGATATTCACCATTATGATGCTATTGATATCACGGTGTCAACTACAGACATATGTTAAGTACTAAGCAAAAGTTGTGTGGTTCAGAATACTCAACACGTTTATAACCACAAGGACTGGAGTCCCGGAACTGGCAATCGTGAAAGGGGCGTTAATATTCAGTTCATCTGCGACTTCGCAAAAACGACACGCCCACTTAAACAACAGTCGTAGCGGGTATGACACGGTAGCAGATGCACACTCTTGCAAGTTACCGGCCAGTTTAGAATATTTACTGATTGCTGACAATGATTGATTGCATTCTTCATGTGCGTCTTATTCACTGTAATGTATTTCACAAAATCAATAAACTAAAAAAGTTTAAACATTAAACATTAATCCTAAATCTATTGTTAGTAATATAGATCAATGAAATTAAAACAGTAACCGGTAAAAACTAAATTATAGAGGCATCCTGCTCATTAATTGTAACACTTATTTGAAACAAAATAAACCAGTATAATTTGCAGTAGAGAGATGACAGACATAATATCTGTCCCATACTTAAAAATCAGAGCCTGCAATGCTAACTAGAACTTCCTAGTTGAACTAGCAGTACCCTGGAAGGACAGTGTGTAACTTGCCCAGGGTTGTCAGGATAAAGGTTGGACAACATGGACGCTCACAGTTGAGTTGAGATGTCAGGGTTTCCCAGCTCAGTCTGCTTGGAATCTATTGACCAGAATTGGAGTGAGAAACCAAAAGAGAACAATGTTAGTTCAGGAGAAGCAATGGAAAGAGTTCTGTTGTTGGCTCTTGTTTAAGAGGCAGGACTTTAGCTTGAAGTCTAGCAGAGGGGGGTAGTGGCTGGCCACCACTGCTGACCCGCCAACTGGAAAGTATTATGGATAAGGGTTGAAACATTCCATGATGGTTGGCAACCACCTGATGACCTCTCCTCCTGGCTCTCCTCCATTCAAAATGGTTGTTGGATGGCATTTTAGATTTACATCTCCTGGCTTCCATGTTAACATAAACAATTGGTTTCTGGGATTCATCAAATGAGACCATGATTTTCTAAGTTTCTTGATAAGTGAGGAGCCCAGTAGCATTGTCAGGGTATGATGAGTACCCTCAAATTTAGTTTAACTGACTCCACTGCTGAAATCAGGGATGTCTTTCCCTAAATGTCTGTTTCTAACCATGTCATCACATTCAACGGGATGGTTTGGGGTGATGGCTTACTCAAAATATATCTCTGAAGGAAAATTTAAGCAGAATGGCTGTTCCTGATATACTTGTATGTCCTGGCACCCACCAGCACTCCACATGCAATACTACTGATAAGAGTCGAAAGCTTAGGAATAAAAAACTGTTTTAAGATACATGAATCATTTTCTACCCTTTCTGGATTTCCAGCTACAAATATAACCATATCACAGACCTTTGCTTCTATATACAGTAAATATATACATATATATTTATATATATAGTATATATATATAACTTCCACAAATACAGTAATACAAACAGTATATACACTATATATATAGAATATAACATATATAAATATATATATATAGTAGTATGTACAGCACTTCTGTTGTTTTTAAATGTGCTTTATAAATATAATTGACTTGACTAAACTTACATCTTAAATGTTATCCTTTTTCCCTCTTAACTGTTTAGATTAGACTAGATGCACAGTACTTTATTTATCCCAGTGGGAAATTTAGATGTATACAGTGGCATAAAAAACAAAGATACAGGCTCACAGGACAAATAATACAATCAATCAATAGATAGATAGATAAATTAATAATAAATATATATCGTGCAGGAATAGAAAAATGACCTTAAAGGGTATGAGCATTACGTCTGGGACATTGGTAGGAAGCAATGAATTGCCTGATAGATGTGGACAGAAAAGAACCCCAGAGGTGATTCTTAACATACTGTGGAGGAATGAACCTGTGGCTAAATGTGCTTCAAGAGAGCGCCTCCTGGAGGGGAGGAGAGTTTTCATGTCCAGAGTTCATCCTGTGATGGAGCAGGCTTTCCTGATAAGTTTATTCAAGCATTGTGTGTCTTTTTAACTGAAGTTGCTTCCTCAGGAGACTACAGCATAGAGCAACACACTGGCTACCACAGACTGATAAAACATCTCCAGCAGCTCGCTGTATGATAAGAAGACCTGAGTGTCATCAGGAAGTACAGTCTGCTCTAGCCCTTCTTGTACATTTTGTTGTCAGACCAGTCTAGTTCACTGTTAATTGTAGCTTTGCACCACTTCCACAAACTCCTTCTGAATGATGGCTAGTCTCAGAGACTCATTAACACTCCAGAAGTCCATTACCAACTACTTTGTCTTGCTGATGTTGAGCTCCAGGTAGTTCTTCCTGCACCACAAGGTGAAGTCCTCCATAAAAGCTTTCTGTCCTCCGACTAAATCTCCATTATTAATGCAGCCTATGGTGCAGGAGTCGTCTGAGCATTTCTTTCGGTGACAAGCGCTGGTATTGTACTGGAAGTCCATTGTGTAGTGCAGTGTTTTCTACCTTTTCGCTGGAGTGGAACCCTGTGCGAATGGTTACCTTGCTCACGGAACCCTGTGCAATTATCCACCAGTATGTCCTATATCATTAGGACTTTTTCGGTGGAACCCTTGGCTAGCACTCACGGAACCCTTGGGTTGCCAGGAACCCCGGTTGAAAAACACTGGTGTAGAGGGATAAACAGGAAGGGACACAGGACAGTTCCCTGCATTGCACACCACAATCTGTGTCACACAGTTCTTGAGTTCCACAAACTGCTGTCTGTCGGTCAGCAGTCCATGATTCAGGAGACCGAGGGGACATCAAGACGCATAGCCTTGAACTTGTTTACTAATGCTTTAAATTACATTGTTTATGCATATTATACAGGAAATGTCATGGCTGTCCTTACTGTTGGCAGCACCCAGTTAGAGGATACTAAAGTAATATGGAGGATCATTTTTGTAATTAGCGACAAAAGAAAAAATAAGATTAATTTCAAGTAAAGTTGACTATTATACATGCTTCATGTTATTGTCTATCAGAAATTTTCATTTATTTGATAAATTTCCATTTTCATATTACTTGGGGTAATCCATGGTCTACTGTACTTATTACTTTCTTGTATACAAATAGGGAAAGTATTGTAATTGTCTAAAAATGCAACCTCGAGATTTTGATGAATCTCAACGTTTTAGACCTCCCTGAGTCCAATTTACTTTCTCATAGTGAAAGTATTGTAATTGTCCAAAAATTTGATTTTGGGATTTTGATGAATCTTGACGTTTTAGACCTTCCTGAGTCTGAAAATACCCATTTTGCATTCAAGTATTAAGTATAAAACATAGATTTCTATCAACTTTTGGGAAATTTCCGTTATCCGGAAGTGGTACTTTACCTTTTATTCATGCTGCTGCAGAGTCCAATTTATTCAACTTTACTTTTATAATAATTGTTCAATATATTATAAATTTAATTTGATTTGTTGTTGATGGTTCTTTAATGTAGATAATATAAAAATCATTTTCTTGCAGTTTACTCCTCAAACACCCATCCCCATATCTGAGTATACAAGAAAGTCTAGAGGAGACCGCGCTCTAATTTTTTTAATTCTGTTACTATTACCATAATAGTAACATAACATATCAACATAAGGGAAAAGTACTTGAGATTGTTAAAATGGGATTTTAGTTGAGCTGTAATGATAATTTCATAAATACAGGGCTTAATTAAATGGCACAGCTGACTAATTATTTTTATTTTCAAATTGATATTTTCCTATTTTCTTATTATTTAATTAATTAATGCGTTGACTTTTGAACTATTACATATAATGAAACTACAGAAATTTATAAGAGATATAGTGTAACTAAAGATAATAACAATAACACAGGTCAACAGGTCATTTTGATCAGAGATAATGTTATGTGGTTTTGTAGTGTTTCCCATGCTGATTTCAATGTCTGTGTTTAGTTTTTTCTCTAGTACGTCTTTTTTTTTGATGAAGCTAATTATATATTGCATGATATTTGTTATAATTAGCCTAAGCGTATCACAAGACTTAATGACAGTTGTCTGTATTTTTATGTTACAGACGATATTAACTGCAATTGATTACAGTTGTCATCATGCCTAGAAATTATATTAATCATCTAGACAGTTTCTGTTATGTTTGTGGTACATTCACTAGGAAAGCACAACATTGCCCAATTCCAAATCTTAAGAAGATTTACAAATTGTACTTCGGCTGTCCTCTTGGTGACCAGGATTTATAGGTCCAAAGATCAAGTCCATTTTGCAGGATGATGGTTTCAAACAGTCTTTCTCAGCAGCCGAGCTAGAAGCTTGGGAGGAATTCAAGTGTCTCTGTTGTGATATATGGCCGGCCATTCATCCTGGCCAATACCCGCATGCCGCCAGATGAAGCCCTCCCTGCAGCATGGAGGTGCCCTGAATGCCAGCAGGGAATCCTGGACAATGGAGTTTTTATCCACAGCCCTGCTGGATAACATGGGGGCCGCTAGAGGACGCTGCAGGGAGGAACAAGGATTATTTTCCCTATAGCCCGGAAGTACGTCCCAGTCACGTGGACAGAAGAAATGATGTACTTCCGGGTTGAAGAAAGGAGTTTTCACCTGACCCGGAAGTGCTGGATAATCACATGGACTGAGGGATCAGAAGCACTTCCAGGTCACGGACTATAAAGAACTGTGGGAGATCCCAGACAGGCGAGCTGAGTTGGGTGGCAGGGTGACAACGCATCTGGGAGTGGAGGATTGTATTGTGAATTGTATTGATTATTATTTATGAGTATAGTGGAGTGGAGGGTGCTTTGTGCACATTATTATTATAATAAAACCATTATTTGGACTTTTATCTGGTGTCTGGCGTCTGATCTGAGGTTTCAAGGGGACGACAGCGCCCCCTATCTGTCACTCTGTGAAAACTTCCTGAGTAGCCTTAAGTCTCCTGCATATAAGGAAGAAATTCAGGACCTACTTGATTCATACTAGAAACTGGGCTGTCACATGTCATTGAAAATACACTTCCTGCACTCACGTCTCAAGTTCTTTCCAGAAAGTCTTGATATGGTGAGTGACAAGCAAGGAGAACATTTTCACCAGGACATTCAGTTAATGGAGCGTCGCTACCAAGGTTTCTGGAATGAGAGTATGATGGCTGACTACTGCTGGATGCTGTACTGTGACAATTCAGATACAGTGTACACAAGAAAATCCTTCTATAAAGTGTTTTTGAAGAACCACTTTAGATGCAGACTGACACCGTTCAGTATATCTATGCCACATTGTGTGCCTATTTCACTTCGCACTGAACATATTGAACATTTACTTCATTGGTGCTTACAGGTTAGTAAAAACTCCATATAAGTACACTGAAAACTAACATTACTCATAATTCAAAAGGTTGACAGGAAAAGACTGAAAGTAGATCTGAAATCAGTTGAAAATCCTATTTAGAAAAGTGTGTTGTGGTCTCTGATGATCACCAAATAATGTTTTGTTGCCTTGTATGATAATCTTTACACAGTGCTTTTCTCACTACTCAAAGTGCTTTTCATAGTGAGTGGGAAGCCAATTCAACCACCTGGTTAATTAAATGGCAGCCATTATTGCGCCAGTACCCTCATCACATATTTGCTGTTAGGTGGTGAAGTAGTGAGAGAGATAGCCAGTTAGAGACAGGGGATGATTAGGGGGCCAGAATGACTTAGCCATGGAGGTCTATCTAGCCTGGACATTGGGATACACCCTGCTCTTTAGAAAGGATGCCCAGGGATTTTTATTGACCACAGAGAGTCAGGACGTCAGTTTTATGTCTCATCCAAAGGATGGCGCCATTTTTACAGCACAGTGTCACGTCGCTGCACTGGGGCAGTAGGATCCACATTCAGACCTCAGGGTAGCACCTCTTTCAGTAGCTTACTAATGTACTTATTAATGTTTCCATAAAAACTAAATGGTTAGACATTATGTTAACAGAAGACACATGGAAAAAAGTTAAAACATATAATGTATTACTGCATTTTATAGAGAAGGAAAAAGATTTATTTAAGGATTAGAAACTTTAAACAACTTTGGTAAGGAAACATCACTTTCTTTCCTCCTCTTATTTCCATGCACAATACTTGGTTGAAATTATATTGACACAAGTCAGAGTAAGGAAGGTAACATGTAGTAGAAATGTGAAAGGTAACTCATTTCATGATAAGACTGTCAGTCTGTCCAAGCTCTCCTACCCGGATTCACGGAGTTCACAGTGCAGTCCCACATGACACTGTTTCCATTAATGTTAGGGTGTGACTCCCAGGAATATGAAGAAACAGATGGAAATGCATCTGATTGTAAGCTTTTGCCACTTAATCTCATTTTATTCAAGTCAGCAATGGGCCTTCCATTTAATGACATCCAGCATGGGCCAAGCAAAGAAGCATGGCCCATGAAGAGTCTTCACTCTGACTAAAAGTATGTAGAAGTCTGCTTGTTAATACATTTAAAAAAACACTTTGGTGGTTGCAATTTTGGCATTTGGATGCAGGGGCACCACTCGTGCCATGCTAAAGTCAGCCCTGGAAAGAGCAGGTAGACCTAACAAATTGGACAGTCAGTATACACTGTGGCAGCCAAACATGTCTTCTTTTAATGTCAGTATAATCTGAATTTAAGAAACAATGTTTTCAGGAGTGTTTAATGAAAAGAATCTTCTTCTTCTTTCGGGTGCTTCCATTAGGAGTCGCCACAGCAGATCATCTTTTCCCATATCTTCCTGTCCTCTGCATCTTCCTCCGTTACACCCATCACCTGCATGTCCTCTCTCACCATATCCATAAACCTTCTCTTAGGTCTTCTTGTTTTCCTCTTGCCTGGCAGCTCTGTCCTTACTATCCTTCTCCCAATATACCCAGCATCTCTCCTCTGCACATGTCCAAACCAACGCAATCTCGCCTCCCTAACTTTGTCTCCTGTTTTCTGGCCAGTGCCCCCGTCTCCAGCCCATATAACATAGCTGGTCTCACTACCGTCCTATAAACCTTCCCCTTCACTCTTTTCCACCCATTCCACCCTGCCTGCACTCCCCATTACTCTGTACTGTTGAACCCAAGTATTTAAACTCATCCACCTTTGCCAACTCTACTCCCTGCATCCTCACCATTCCACTGACCTCCCTTTCATTCACACACATGTATTCTGTCTTGTTCCTACTGACCTTCATTCCTCTCCTCTCTAGAGCATATCTCCACCTCTCCAGGGTCTCCTCGACCTGCTCCCTACTATCGCTACAGATCACAATGTCATCAGCAAACATCATAGTCCATCGGAACTCCTGTCTAATCTCGTCTGTCAACCTGTCCATCACCATTGCAAATAGAGCTGATCCCTGATGTAATCCCACCTCCACGTTGAATGCATCCATCACTCCTACCACAGATCTCACCACTGTTACACTTCCCTTGTACATATCCTGTACAACTCTTACATATTTCTCTTCCACTCCCAATTTCCTCATACAATACCACAACTCCTCTCTAGCGCCCTATCATATGCTTTCTCCAGGTCCACAAAAATGCAATGCAACTCCCTCCGGCCTTCTATGTACTTAATATACTTAATGAAAAGAACACAATCAATTATTTGAGTTTCAAGTTTGCTTGATTTTTTACCAGGCCAGAATTTTATAGTTCATCTGTAACAACAAATAGTGTGGATTTTAAAGACTTGTTGGAGGAGAGTCTGTGTGGATGTCTGACAGAATGGCACGTGATTATCATTATCATATCATCAGCCATGTTAAATTTATTTACTAACATATACAGAAATTGAAACTAAATAATGCTTAACATAATCCATCCATCCATTTTTTAATCTGCTTATCCAGAGAAGGGTCACAGGGAAGCCGAAGCCTATCCCAGCAAGCATCAGGCTCAGAGCAGGTAGAATACCTGGACAGGGTGCCAGCCCTTTATAGGGTGAATCCACATATACACAGACATACACACATCAGGAGCCATTTTTCCCAATCCACCTATATGAAGTCACTTTAGTTACTAGTATTGCATTCACTATTAGGGAAAATAAGAAGGCCAAGGGTGTAAAATTTGCATGTTCCAGGAAATCCCATTTCCTTAGGGTTTAAAACTGTGCTGAACAATGTCTGCCAAGACAGGCTATTTAGAAACGTTTACATATGCCTAAACATTTGGTGTGGATTTCATGGATTATCAAGAGCTGTCTGTGACAAATCCCCTCGTGTTAGCTTTGTAGACTAAAAAAGCACCGCAACAACATTTACAGTTACAGGGATGTGGAATATTGGAATGCATCTGGAATGTGTGAACAGACTCCGTTCCCGTACGCAGTTCAATTTTCAGGTAGTGGGTGTCAATCAGTATCTTATACCACATTCCGGTGTGGGAACCCTGACAAAGTGGGATTCCCCGAAATGCATAGGTTTTTCACCCTGGGCCTTCTCCTTTTCCCCTTGAATACCATATTGAATATAATAACCAGCAACTGAAGTGACTTTAGATTGATGTCCTGAACAAAAAGTTGTTTTCTATGTTTGTTATTTCCTCTTTCTTATTCCTTTATTTTGTTTTCATTTATTTTATTATGCCATGTCTTGTTAAAAAACAAAAAAAATATTGAATTAGTTCTCTAGTTCTGTTAATTTTATGTATGATTTATTTCTATTTACATTGAAACGATTTGGCAGGATGGATGCTAGAAGCAGCCTCAGCTCAGGTACTTACCCTCCATAGGACTGCTCCATTGTGCTGTGCTGCAACAAATATACTGCTGCTGTCTCTGCCGCTGTCTCCCCAGTCTCATAGTCTTGAGAATCTGCTAAAACAGCCGTACAGTAATGTCCTCCTGCTTCCCTCTCCCTTCAGTCTTTTAGTCCACATCCTCTTATCGCCTGTCTCTTTATCTTGACCAGTTAGTTATACCACCCCATTACTAACTTCCAATACTCATTTCTACCTGTGTCAGTCTATCAGTCTCCTAGCTCCTTTACTTCACACCCTGAACAGACTCTTCCTGCCTAGTGGTCTCTTTTTAAGTCCTCTGCTGACGTCATCATGAGTGGAGCCAAAAGAAGCACCTGTCTTGATTATAATTTCTGCTTCTGCCATTGTCTGCCAGCTGCCCAGAGAAGGATGATTGATGACGGTTCTTTTCCTGGATGGGATTCCAAAATGGAAGGTTATAGATGGACACATATCCTGGCCAGGTTGGTTGTTGGCACCTTTCCCAGCTGCAAGCCCATGATGGAAGGACAGAGGGAGACAGCTTTCAGGGGCCATATATTCCCACTGTACACTGGGTGGCAGCATCCCTCTAGTGGAACTCCCTTTTTAATACCCACAGGGCATATTGGGAGCTGTAGTCCTGATGGATAGCCCTATTTGGGGAGTTGGGTGCTGCCAGGGGGAGCTACAGGGGAACACTACCACTATTTTGTAGGGATTCCGCCTGGCCTGGAAATGCTTCTAACATGTAGTGCTGTGGCATCGGAATTACTCCTGGGTCTGGCATAAAAGAAGTGGTCTCCTCTGTATCGTGGAGTCAGAGTCAGGAGTCAGAGGACAATGCTCACAGAGGAATTATAGAAGGAGACAGAGATGCTATTTTGAATATTATACAAAGCTGGGCCAGCTTTAACCCTGTAAAGGTGATTTTGTAAAAGACCACATGCATCTCAGAACAGTACTTGGATGGGAGACCATCTAGGAAAAGCTGGGGTTGCTGCTGCAAGAGGTGTTGGTGAGGCCAGCAAGGGGCGCTTACCCTGTGGTCTGAACGTGGATCCCAAAGCCCCATTGCAGTGACAGGGACACTGTGATGTAAAAATGGTTCTGACCTTTGGATGAAACGTAAAACTGACATCCTGACTCTTTGTGGTCATAAAAGATCCCTGGGCATCCTTCTTAAAGAGAAGGGTGTATCCCGATGTCCTGCCTAAATTGCCCACCATGGCCTAGTCATTCTTTCCCCCTAATCATCCACTGTCTCTAACTGGCTATCTCTTCCACCACTTCACCACCTAACAACCAATGGGTGTTGAGCATACCGGTGCAAATATGGCCTCTGTCGCATCATCCAGATGGATGGTGCACATTGGTGGTGGCTGAAGTGGCTCCCCACTTACTGAAGCACTCTGAGTAGTGAAAAAGTGCTTTATTAATGCGAAGAATTATTATTATTATGATAATTAAATAACTCTTTATTTAACCTTGAATCTGTGTTCGGCTGTGTTATCTCTTGTGTTTGGGGCTCAAGGCTGCCCCTAGTGGCCACAATATGTATACACTTGCTGTATATTCATTGTGCCTCATTTACCTTCACAATACCCTTTTTTGTTATATTTAATATTAGGATTCCATAGTGTCTGTTACAAAATAAATGTATGTATTTGTTTATCATTTTCAATCATGGTTGGACTTTAGTATTATACAACTGTATCTTCTTTCACTCTTCATTTTACCTTGTAATCCAGTTTCTATATAATATAACTGTTGTCAATGTGTGTGTTATACAGTATTTGTGTTGGATAGTGTATTCCTTTGATTCTAGACATCAGTAAGTGTATTTTATTTCTTCTAACTAAACAGTGTGACTATAATTAGAACCTCTTTTTTCCTTTACTTGATTGTTTTATTTTTTCATATAACAACAACCTGCTTTAATACAGTTGATATGATATTTTCAGTTTCTGCTACAAGAAATGTATGGTGGTACTTTTAATTTGCAGTCCACCTAAGCTGCATGTCTGTGGACTGAGGGAGGATACTTGAGCACCCAGAGGAAATTCACAAGGACAATCATTCATATCAGAGATCCAAACATTAAAGGTCGGAATTAGCACAAGACACCCTAATTCAGGGTGTTTATAAAAAAATTTTATAATTTACTTCATGAGATAGAAATACATAATACATGAGAATAATTACATTAAATATTTAAAATATAAAGTGCATCAACCTGCAGAGAGACTATGTGGAGAAGTGATATAACTGTTATGTTTATCTGCTCCCAGTTACTGGTATTAAAAGGCGAGTTGCCTTTACTTTTTTATTCTCCCTCATATTACAGTAGACAGAAGCAGCACGTGGCATTGAAGTGGTAAGTAATGTCAAGGCTCTGGTCAACTTGTTTGCTAGTTTGGCTTCAGTCTGTTTGGATGTATCACTTGCTCCGAGCAAGGTGGCACTGGTATTCTAACTGTCACAAACAGGAAAAAAACCACTGGGACCTCTGGGGTCGACATTTTGGGTTCTAATGTAGTCTGTATTGACTGTATGGTCATAGGGAGTAACTATGCAAAATTTGGGACAGATCAGGCAAAGTGTGTAGGATTGTATAGGGAAAATACAGACAGACAGACATTCTATTTTATATATAATAAATATTAAAAATGTGCTTCAATTTAAATATTTAAAGTTATAGTATTCTAAATTGTAATAGACATGTATAATTTGTCACCCTCTGAAAGAAGTCCATAGAGGACTAGGTTCCAGGTAAAATCTCAAAAATCAAAAATAACATTTGTAATCACTGATCTTAAAGTTATCTAAAATGAAGCAACACGTGCTCATGTCTGAAGTTTGACATTTGTGACATTTTGGGAGTGACTCCTAGAGGGCTAGGGCCACTGGTAAAGAATCAAATATCAAAACAATTATCATATCCATCAGCAACCTCAAAATAGCAAAACATGATACTCCATCTGCCCATATGACTGATCCCTATTTGTATGTAGTTTTGTGACCCCTTATATCCCATTGAGGTTAGGCTTAGGGTAGGGGAGAGAAGCCTTGCGGCAAAGCACTGGCACACAGACCCAACAATTAAACACTAATTTTAAGATCATTTATTCAATTGTCATGAAAAATCCAAATCTAAAATTTTATTTTTCATTCAGGCCTAATGGAAAGTACATATTTAGAGTCTCTATACACTCCTTTTTCTTTCTAGGTTGCATAGTTTTATTCCAGTACAGTGCATGTTCCAGACCACACATCTGCGGAGTATGATCTGGTTGAGAAAAATGAAGATACAAAACTGTTCCCTTCTTCTGACTCTCAGTTAATCTTAGATGGGGACAGTTGATGTGGTATACACAACTTCAAGCCCTTCTGCTCATTTTTGCTGAAGATACCTATTGGTTAACTCATAAAGGTATAATTTTCTACACAAAATATATAAACTTGTCTAAAAATGAGAGTTTTTCATGTCTGGAAAGTCAAAAATAGAGCAGAACCTTAAAAAGCTCAACATCTTGCATAACTAAACATGAAGATGTGCTGAACGGTATATCGTATGTGTGGGTTTGCTTCTACCAATGAGTCTGGAGCATCAGACAAAAAAAGTGATTTCAAAGCATTCATAAGTAATTTTATAAATACAATAATCATAAAGTTTAATGAACCAGTGAGCACGGGGCTTATTAAACATACTTTTATTTACAATGTCTATTTAAAGCAGCTTTTGTAACAAGACTTTTCAAGTCAAGTTTGTCCACAAGTCTCCATCTCAGATATCTTCCATTTGCCTTTGTGGAAGCTGTGTTTGAAATGGTAAGTTCAGGGAACATTAGCTGATTAATAGAAACGGTTGCTGACATCCTGTGCATTATTACATAATTGCTGTAAAAATAGTCAGTTGTTTTGTTTGCTAGGTAACTCACAAAAGTGATCAGACATTTGCTGCTACTTATGTTTGTAGACTCATCCAGAATAACCCAGAAACCGGCCTAAACTGTGGCAATTATGTCATTTGTGAATGCATTAGTAATGGCAGAAATCATCTCAGTCGCCCCCATTCCATGTGCTGTGTGTGCTTTCATCACATTTTAGTTATTGTAATTATGGACACTCCATTTTCTTGAAAAGCTCAACAAGCACCACAAATTTAATATTTTAGCAGTCCACATTGCTGTTTTTTGCATTAGACATCTGCTTTATGATTCTGTTGTAAAATAACATGATGCACTGACATACTCAACTGTGTAGATGTTCTGAAACATTTCCTTATAAATATAAATTCTGAATGAAAATGCCATATACACAAACTTGTTCTATCAACATTGTCAGCACCAGGATTAATTAACCATTAAGCAAAATAAGCATGTGCTCAGGGTACCAAGGGCAGGGGCGGCACCGGAGAGTTTTTTTTTCCTGTAGGTATTGTGCTTGTTATAATTTGGAGTTGCAAACATGGCAGATGATGCAAGGCCTCAAAATGCAGGCCAGACCCTTCACATGCAAACCCAGAAAAGGCTCCACAAACTATAGCCTTAGCAGGACCCAAAGTGGGTACTTGGTTTTGAAAATTCAAAAAGACTATGATATACAAAAAATGTTTTATAAGGGAGATGAAACCATTAAAACTCTGGCTTGTAAAGACAATCAAAAACTGTAATATTTAGAAATTGAAGTTTTATTAACAAAAACAGAAGATATAACAAAAATGCTCAAAAAATCAAAAAGGGTGTTCCTAAAAAAAGCAATCCAAGACAAACAAGTCTCAATTACATAGAGGAATCCATTAGCAAAAAAACAGAGACAGGACAGTAATACTGTAATCAGAAAACCCACACCAAAAATAATACTCACTATAAACTCCTTCACACTAGAATGTACAATTGCTAACTACTTTCCTCTGGGCTACTTATCAAGCTAGAGGGAGGAGTCTGCAGTAGTGATCTCATGGTGGCCCCACCCCCATGGCTCCACCCACAAGGAACAAAATTACATTTAAATAGGCAGTACATAATTATCACATCACATATAGAAACAACAGAAATAATATATAGACATGAGAAATAACTCCAAAATAAACAAAAAACACACATAAAATACACACAACGTCAACACGATATGCAACAATACCCTTAACACTTTCACTGCCACAACTGAATTTATTCAAATTGTTCTTCTCTGCTATGTTTGACTTTAATCTGTATCGTTTAAAACGTTTTTTTGGCATGGTGATTAACTAAACTTTAAAAATGTGTTTTGAAGGTGTTATCAATATCACATTTGTTTCTGTCTCATGTTTTAAGAGTTTCACTTCCGTTAAGAGTCAACTCAGCTGACTACGTCTAGCTAGTATTTAACTAACTCGTTCATTTTACTATTTCTTTTCCTGATTTTTCACATAAACAAGGTTAGTTTTTATGTCTTATTTAACTTTCAGCACTAGTCTTAATGTCTTGTCAGTTAAGTAATGGAAAGGCAGAGGAGACACCACTGTTAGGCTGTGCTTAGGGCATCAATTGGCCTTAATCCAGCAGTAACCTTTGTAAATGGGTAGTGCCGAATGACTGATTATACAGTCCCTGACAAAAGTCTTGTCGCTTCTCTATTTTGTAGAAACTCCTGCTATTAACCTGACTTTTAATTAATCAACTGGTGTTAGAAATAGCTCATATGAAAAGCTAAAGCCCTCCCAAATGATGTTTAATGCACTGAAATAAATTAGTTTCACTGAAAAAAGATTCATCATTTAATCAAGACAGAAAGGTCAAATTTGGGCAAGACAAAAGTTTTGTCGCCTATACAGAAAATGAACAACTTTACTGCAAATCCAAAAATATGTCAGCAAATTAAGTAGTGGTGCTGTGAGATCCAAATTTAATATCTTGTATGACTTCCATGAGCTTGAAGGACAGCATCCATGCGGTTTGGCAAGGATTCATACAATTTATTGATGAAGTCATCAGGAATAGCAAAGAAAACAGTCTTGCATGCCTCCCAGAGTTCATCAATATTCTTTGGTTTCGTCTTCCATGCTTCCTCTTTCATCCTACCCCACATATGCTCAATGATGTTCATGTCTGGTGACTGGGCTGGCCAATCCTGGAGCATCTTGATCTTCGCTTTAAGGAACTTTGATGTGGAGATGGAAGTATGCGATGGAGCACCATCCTGCTGCAGAATTTGGCCTTTTTTATGGTTGGGAATATAAGAGGTAGCTAAGATTTCTTGGTATTTTAGACTATTGATGTTGCCTTCCACACTGCAGATCCCTCGCATACCACCATACTGGATGTAACCCCAGACCATGATTTTGCCTCCACCAAACTTCACTGTTTTCTGGGTAAATCTCGGCTCCATGCGGGTTCCAGTAGATCTCCTGCAATATTTATGGTGACTGTGGTGTAATTCAACAGAAGATTCATCTGAAAAATCCACCTTCTGCCACTTTTCCAGCGTCCATCCTTTTAGCAGGGTGTGGGCCTTGGCAAATGCCACACGGTTTTTCAATTGTCTTTTGTTTAGTGCTGGCTTATGTGTACTGATTCGACTATGGAGGCCATTTCGAGACAGAATCCGACAAACTGTTCTGGTTGACAAAGGGACTTCAGGTGACCAGGTCTCGTGGAGCTCTGCTGCAGTGGAAAATGGGCTGGCCTTGGATTTTCGAGCCAACAAACGGTCCTCTCGAGCAGTTGTCTTGCGGGGTCTCCCTGACCTGGGCTTGTCAAAAACGTCTCCAGTCTCTTCATATCTTTTTTTTATCCTCTGAACTTGACGCTGAGACACATTGAAGGTGTTTGCCACATCAGCAGTGGATTTGGTCTTCAGCCTCTTGATAATCAACACTTTAGTCTCAGGGTGAGTCTTAGGCATGTTTGCAGAGGTCTAGTTGCAGTTGATGTGAAGGTCTAGTGTACTGGGGTTCTTTTTATACACACCTGAGACCTAATTGATCCATTATTAGTCACAGGTGAAGCTCATATGACAAGGCGACAACACTTATGTCTTGCCAAAAATTGACCCAATGGGCTTTACCAAGCTGTGAATATTAGAATACTTTTTGTCAGTTTCGTTTTGCACTGAAACATTATTACAAAAGCTGATGGGATTAAAATGACCCATTTCTTGTAACAAAATCTTGATTAGAAATATATTTTAGCGGCACTTCAGGTCAATTTGTACACAAGCGGCAAGACTTTTTTCAGGGACTGTATTTAGAGGATCAATGTAAAGTGAAAGGTAAAAAATTGAGAAAACCCTTTAAAACTACAAAAAATGCAGTAGAATTTTTAAAAAGTTTATTAATAAACTAAATCAACAAAACCTACAAATAACCAATTAATAATTAAATAATTCATTAAAAATAATACATTTAAAGGAGCTGGTGCCCTTTTTTTCTTCTGAAAAACCTCAATATCAAAAATATTGGATGTCCTTGAAAATAATTTTTAACAACATGCTATTTTGTTATTACTGCCTATTACTGTACTTCCAAGAAAATTGGCAACACGACGATCTCATAAAAAGCCCACTGTAAGAATGTTTCCTTTTATTTACTTCTTTACCCTCAAAATAGTCTGCTGCTGCCTTTTGTGCTCTTCAGAACTATATCTGGTCTGTGGCAGGGTGGCATTGCAGCAAACTGGTTCACAGCAAACAGTCACCTTGATCTTTATTCATGACTAAGACTTTATATTGACATCAGAGAGAGGGTCTCATCAGTGGATCATTAAGTGTTGTTTGAAAATTACTGTGAATATTGTTTTCTTTTGACATTTCTGTTTTTGGGGATTATTGCTTATGTTCTTGGATTCTGCTAGTTGGATTATATTTGATGACTTGTTTGCCTTGGATCTTCTTTTTGGCAAATGTTTCTTGCTATTTTTGTTCCTTTTTTGATTTGTTAATACATTTTAAGTTTATAAAGCATGAAGTCAACCCTGACACAGACAGGCAGGACACAGGTCTAGTACACACAACACACAGTTTATTTATACAAATTGACTTCACAGCTTACAAGTCAAAGCACAGAGCACAACACAGGCCTTCTGCCACCAGTTCTTCCACCTCCACTCCTCCTCAGGCTTTGTCTTCTTCCTCCCGACTCTGGCCTTTGAATGGTGGGGACTGGCTCCCTTTATAGGTCACCCAGAAGGACTCCAGTAGCCCAACGAGCTTCTTCTGCCAGCACTTTCAGGTGTGGTGGAAGTACTGCTGAATAGGGCCCTGCAAAAGTCTGTGCGCCCCCTGGTGGTGGCCATGGGCCCCAGTAGGGTTGAATTCCATGCTCAAGACCCGTAGCCCCGCTGGAAACCAAGGGGCCTGCCCTCTGTCGGCCTGGGGTAGAAACTGTCCTGAAAATACTCTCTCCCCAGGTCCTTCCATGGATGGAGCATCCTGGCCTGGGTAAGGGCCCTGGTGGTCCGCCACAAAAGATTGTTTTGAAATGTCTCAATAAGTCATGTGTATTTTTCTGTACTTTTAAGTTCTCTTTTTTTCATATAAAAGCCAGGTTTTCATTTTGGGCCTGGATAGGCCAAAGCCTGCAGATAGTAGTTGGAGGGTGACATCTCTGGGTAAGTCTGTACAGGTTTGGGCCTGCTTGTAGTTTTATGGTGGCTTCATAACCCTTTTGCCATTTTGGTGACTCCATCACACAACATTACCAAGTTGAACGTAAATACTTGACTCAAATGTGACCAGAGCATTTGGAATAGGATTATTATAATGTGCACTAAAAACAATTGCTTCTGTATTCCAGGAGGTGGTAAACTAACACTGCTGCAATTATTCATTTGCTCATACGTAATTCAAAAACTATTAAAAGAATTCTGACATTAGTTTTCAGTGTATCAATGATATATTTATTAGAGGACAATACTGTAATACTTTACCTCAACAATTTTGCCCCCACCTTTCCTACTGGCAGATTTTTTGAGATAAAAAAATATTTGGAAAAAAATACTTTCCAATCTATTTGTGAAAGCAGAGGATACTTACTTTGGAATAGGACTAATACTGAGCATTTCTGTTGGAATGACCAGATGCAGTCACATTTCCCAGCCTGCTCTGGGTGACTTAAAGCTCCGTACAGTTGAGGGAGAGGGGCACCAATATTGACACAACAGGAGGAGCTTGATGGTCATGATTTATTTATTAATGGCTTGTATTAACTATTTAATTCTTTTACCTTTTTAGCAGCTGACAAAGAAGACTCCAATGAATGCATGCGACAGTACTGAAAGTCCATTCTTGACATTTCAGCCTTCATTTTAGAATCATTACACTAAAATGGATTTCTTTGGTGTGTTTGATATGCACTGAGATAAAAGGACCTGTGGAAATTGTTAATATGGCACAGAGATCTCTCCGAAAGTCATCAGACTAGCTGGAGGGGCTGCATTAAGAAATTATGTCTTTTTTGCACATTAGATTTTAATTTTTTGTTCTGTGTTATTCTGTTTACATTGAGGACTATGTATAAATGTCTGTCATCCACTTGTCAGTATAAACTGAAAATATTCTGGTCATTTAGGCAGTGAAGAGGAGTGTGATGGTGCAAACTTAAATGAAGCTGGTCATTCAGGCAGTACCAAGGGGCAAGAGCGGCATTTGGGGGTGACCGCCTCATGCCCTGCACCTAAGGAGACCCCCCCGTTCGAGCAGATTTGTCAAGTTCTATTCTCCAGTTATATTTTAATAAAGTCTGCGTGTTACTTTACAAAAATTTAGCTGAATACTGTAATGAGAAAATCCGGTGTATGTTAACATTATTTTTATTAAATTCCCCCGCAAGTTTATACAGTCCACACATACCGGTAACAGTG
The DNA here is from genome assembly GCA_026402145.1 of Polypterus bichir lapradei. NCBI lineage: Eukaryota > Metazoa > Chordata > Cladistia > Polypteriformes > Polypteridae > Polypterus > Polypterus bichir. The sequence goes on from JANRMT010062791.1 coordinate 135,772,063, forward strand.
TTTGACGTATCCGGACCCATGTGGGGTTGGTCAGCCCTAGGCTCCGAAAACACCTAAGGCCGCCTCTGCCAAGGGGTGTAATGACACCAGCCTATCAGAAGATGAATGTACAGACTGGGCAGAGGAGAAAAGCTGCTAAGTAGAAGATCCTGATGGCCTAGAGCTAACAGTATGTAGTAATAACAGACACAGAATAAGCCTTGGCAGAATTCAGTAGTACTGGTATGTGTGAGAAGGTATGAAGTAAAGACTGCGTAAGGAAACCCTGCTGACATGGATTTGAAAGCAAGCGGTAGCAACACTGG
>JANRMT010062791.1:135782367-135872182 GCA_026402145.1 Polypterus bichir lapradei
TGTTTGGTTAAAACGTGCTTGTTCTTCACTCAGTGAAGTGATGGTTAAGCTTCAGCAGGAGTTGGCTCTCATTCTTCATGTACAGTGGAACCTTGGATTGCAAGTAACTTGTTTTGCGATTGTTTTACAGGATGAGCTAAAATTTTGAATAAATTTTGACTTGATAAACGAGTGAGGTCTTGCAATACGAGTAGTCCGTATACGCTTTGTCTGCCGAGCGTCACGTGATCACAACTGAGCTGATGGTCCTTCTCTCTCTCGCTGCGGGATTGTGGGCAATCGTCAGTCAGCGTGCCTCACTCATATAGTCAACATGCGTACGAGCGTATACCATTTACTATAGCATTGTGACCACGTGTGTGTGCTGTGACGTGTGAGTACCCGTCTTGCAGCCCAAAACACGAAGCTGAGTCTCAAAACTTTAGCGACACCCTCTTTATTCAGCTTGAAACAGGAACAGCGCGGTTATTTATTGTAGCGGGATCTGCCACTCTCCTATACACAGACACAGCAGTCAGGCAGGGTCATGCCCAGGTTAGTAGCCAAGTAATACTGTGCCCTGCGCATTTATAATGTTCCTTGTTCCTTGTATCACCCTTCAATGGCAGGTGCTTATAGCATGACCGCAATCTTTTCGGATTCGCTTTTATAGCGAACTGCTACAGTGCTGGGTGCCCACAACAGTTTAGAAACTCACACACACCAGCCATGATTCTTCTCAAAGGTAAAGTGCAGGCAAATTTGTTTTATGTATTTTTACTTTATATTTTGTATTAATCATTTTTATATGAATAGTTTTGGGTTGCGGAACGAATCATCTGAGTTTCCATTATTTCTTATGGCGGAAATTCGCTTTGATATACTTGTATTCTTTCTTTCCCTGTCCGCTGTCTGTGAGGAGTTTGTGCCGCTATGCCGCCACAGTTTTTGTGTGGTCATGTGACTGCATGGCTACATCTGATTTGTGAAACGGAGCCATGTGATTATTGTTGCTACGTCTGATTGGGGAAACGGAGTCTTGTGATTATTATTGCTATGTCTGATTGGTGAAAAAGTCATGCAGTAGATCCACTGGCGGCTTCTCTCTGGCAAAAATATAGCATATTTGATGGAAAAAAAGTAACGATTTGAGTGTTGCCCAATGTAGCAGAGTAAGAGCAGCGTTTCTTCTTCACAAATGTATTCAAGTAAAAGTAAAAAGTATGGTGCAGTAAAACTACTCTTAGAAGTACAATTTTTTTAAAAAGTTACTCAAGTAAATCCATCCATCCATTATCCAACCCACTATATCCTAACTACAGGGTCATGGGGGTCTGCTGGAGCCAGTCCCAGCCAACACAGGGCGCAAGGCTGGAAACAAACCCCGGACAGGGTGCCAGCCCACCGCAGTACTCAAGTAAATGTAACTCGTTACTACCCGCCTCTGATGGACTCACAGTTCTTGTACTAAATATGTAATATGAAGAGAAATGTGTCTCAGTTAAGCCATCTCAGACCACTGAAAAGTGAAGTTTTATAAGTAGGACCTCATTGTAGAGATGAACAAACACTTTACTGATGCTGTGTAAGTGTTGTGAAGACTCAAAGGAGTGTTTGTTAAGGTCCACCGCAGGAATAAAAATAATAATATGAAATAAACAATATTAACAAAAATAATAATAGGAGTAATAATAATACTACTAATGATGCCAAAACAATATATAATCTCAAAATGAGTCCTTTATGTGGTAAATCTTAAAGCTCGGTAAAAGACACAAAATTTATCATCACTGTCAGGACAATAATAGCGTGTTTCTTTTCTTATTTTCTTTCCAGATTTATCAGTTTTTGAACAGCACACTGCACAGGTACGAGATGGATTCTGTTTTGTTTTTTCTATTTGGAGTATATAATGAATAAAATGTCTATCAATAAGACGCCCTGAATTGATCTGTAATGTGCTGGGCCGACCACATCTCTTTAACGGTAGTGTGGACGGTGGATGTGCGGCAATGATTTGTTCTACAAGCTGGCATGTAAAGACTGCATGAAATACCGTTTCGCCAGCTTTTGTTTGTGTAAGATGAATGCAATCCAAATGTACCGTTCCACAAGATGACAAAATATCTTTTTGTAGTATTTCTTTTTTTGCCTTCACATAATGGGATAGAAAGTCAATTCTTGATCCACCCAATCAACGCCGCCCACCGTGCTATTGTAGTCGACCACAGCACAAGGCTTCGTAACCTGCTTGTTGCCTTTTGCCTGTACAGTGACTGTAGCGGCATTATGTACAGTGCTAAGAAGACAAACATCTTTCTTGTCTTTCCATTTCAGCGCAAGCACTTTACCCTTTTGGCAAGCTACTAGCGCACCTCGCTGTAATTTAGCTCTACCAAAGTCTTCAGGTATGCCACGATGGTTGGGACCCACTGTTCCATATGCGGCAGTCTTTCTTTGCAGCAAGATAACAAATAGCTCTGGCGAAGTATAAAAATTGTCCATGGTTACACAGAAACCTTGATCCAGCAGAGCATCTATCAAAGACAGCACCGATGACATAGCAACGCTATACTGATTGTATTTCGGATCAATCATTGTCCCTTTACCTGTGTACAGAACCAAATTCCAAATGTATCCCATTTTAGATTCACAAAGCTCGTAAAACTTCATGCCAAATCTTGCTCTTTTTGACGCTATATACTGTATCTATGACAGTCTGCCCTTATAAGCCATGAGACTTTCACCAATGCTGACATCACAGTCCACAATGTAAAATGCTCTGAAATTTTACTACAATTGCCTAGTATATCTCCCAGATTTTCTTCAGTTTAGGTGCTAGATGGGTATTCTCATCAAAGTCTTCATTGATGGTAAAGTACAGATATTTCATAATTAGTGAAAACCTGCACTCTGACATAATTTCTCCAAAGAATGGCAGCACTGACAGCACTTTTACAGCCCGAGTGATTCTCAGTTCTAATGCTTACACAAGGCACATCTCGGGTCTAATGCTTTTAGCACGGTTTTCGCAGCCTGAGTAACACTAGGGTCTAACGTTAAGGAGGCTGCTGGATTGTTGAACAATGGCCTGTTGACAAAGGAAGAGATGAAAACAAAAACTCCAGTCAGCAGCATCCAAAGAGAAAATAAACTTCTGCGGGGTCCATGGTCAATTGTAAAAGAGAAAGTCAGATACAGTCAGAGTCCTGGAGATCTCAGCCAACTGGATGTCCAAACTCTACTGGGTATTCTGTTGTAGAGTCAGTGTTAGGTCATCCAATTTTTAGAACATTAGAAAGATTTAGATGACAACAGGCCATTCAGCCCAAAAATGCTCCACTTAAATCCCCCAAAGTAATATCAAATCTAGTTTTAAAAGTTCCTAAAGCCCTCCTGTCTACCACGCTACTTGGTGACTTATTCCAATTATCTGTATTTCTCTGTGTAAAGAAAAACATCCTAATATTTGTGCCAAATTTACACTTAATAATTTTCCAACTGTGTCCCCATATTCTTGTGGAACTCATTTTAAAATAACAGTCTCAATCCACTGTACTAATTCCCTTCAGAATTTTAAACACTTCAATCATGTCACCTTTTTATCTTACTTTACTTAAACTATATAGGCTCAGCTTTTTTAATCTTTCCTCATAATTCATCCCCTGTAGCCCCGGAATCAGCCTAGTCGCTCTTCTCTGGACCTTTTCTAGCGCTGCTATGTCTGTTTTTTAGCCTGGAGACCAAAACTGCACACAGGACTCCAGATGAGGCCTCACCAGTGCATTATAAAGGTTGAGCAGAGCCTCCTTGGACTTGTACTCCACACACCGTGCTATATAACCTGACATTCTGTTAGCCTTCTTAATGGCTTCTGAACACTGACGGGAAGTCGATAGCTTAGAGTCCACTACGACTCCTAAATCCTTCTCATAAGGTGTACTCTCGATTTTCAGACCTCCCATTGTGTATTCAAACCGAACATTTTTGCTTCCTATGTGTAATACTTTACATTTACTAACATTAAACTTCATTTGCCACAAATCTGCCTAAACCTGTGTGCTGTCCAAGGCCCACCATAATAATTCAATGGATTCGAGATTATCTGCCAATCCACCTCCATCTCGGTATCATCTACAAACTGAACCATCTTGTTACTTATATTCCTATCCAAATCCTTTACATATATATAAAAAATAACAGCAGCCCTAACACTGACCCCTGTTAATACCTCTTATCATCTTCACATTTCAGATAAGGTTCCTCCCACCATCACCCTCTGCTTCCTCTGTCTGAGCCAATTCTGCACCCATCTACACACCACATCCTGAATGCCCACTTCCTTTAGATTGATGGATAACCTCTAATGTGGCACCTTATCAAATCATGTGGGAAAGATGAGAAAATCTTTCCTTCTGATAATTCAAAAGCTCCTAGAACAAAAGGGACATGTAGCTGAAGAGTATGAGAGATGTAAGAGAATTAGAGGAACATCATAGCATGATATACAGTGTGGAAAACAGAGGTAGCTAGATAAGTAAGGCCATAAACGATTGTTGTTTTCTTGTTTTTATGGTGTGCTCTGGACCCTAACATCAGTTGGTGACAGGGAAACTGTGGTAGGAACAGAGTTGAATTAGTAAAGTGTGATCATTTGGGGATCCCAAACCTCAGAGACAACAAACATAGACACAAGTCCCTCACTTTTTATTAAACATAATACCTTGTGCAGGCAGAACAGTGACAATCCTCTTTCTGCACTCTCCTCCCGGCACTGCATCCTGACTCTGACTGCCTGTTTTAGGTGGAGTGGCTTCTTTAATGGAGGACCCAGGAGTGCATCCTGGTCAAGTCGAAGTCCCATAAAACAGGGAGGTCTTTCCCAGGCAGTGCCCCTGACAATACTGCAGTTTGCCTATTGGACAAAGATTAGAGTGGAGGATACAATTATCTGTCTGCTCCACAAGGCTTATTCTCACCTGGACAAAGCTGGCAGCACTGTGAGGATTATGATTTTTGATTTCTCCAGTGCCTTCAATACCATCCAGCTAGGGGTAAACTCAGAGGTATGCTGGTTGATGAGCCCATGGGGTCCTGGATAATGGGCTATCTGACTGGCAGATTGCCGTTTGTGAGACTCAAGCACTGTGCTTTTAATACAGATGTGAGCAACACTGGAACAGGTCTGTCTCCTTTTCTCTTCACTTTGTACACCTCTGGCAAAAAATAAAATACCAGGTCCTGACACTTGCAGAAATTCACAGATGATTCTGCACTTATGGGGTGTATTGATAAAGGGGATGAGACAGAGGACAGGAGTCAGGTAGAAATGTTTGTTTCTTGGTGAAAAGAGACTTAACATCAGCAAAACAAGGGAACTGATTAATGACTTTCACCACACCGAAAAGCCTCTGTGTCCGATTTCTATTCAGGGAGTGGATGTACAGGTGGCCAGAGGAACATTGACACCTCTCATATTGAGGGAGAGAATATCCTCGACATCCAGATTACCCAGGTCTTTCCATTATGATCTCTCCCCAACTGGAATTAAAACTGGAAGGCTGCACTTCTGTCCATGTGCTCCATCCATTTCCAGGTAAGTTGTTGCACTTCATCCAAGTCGGGATGCCTGTCCATCTACTATGGCATTTTCAAAAGCAAAGTGCTCATTCATCCACCACAAGACTTACCACAAGGTCTGTTACAATACAAACCATGAGTCGATCTAATATATCATGACTTCTATGATGCACATACAGGCCATAACAACATGTAGCACTGTACCAACAAAGCACAAAATGAGGCCAATGATGATATCATCGATGATCATGGTGGCCTTAAATATTTTATAATAATAGTGAAGTCATAGGAATGTGAGGAAAAACACAATCCTAAGAAACATTTCTGAATAGGGTCTTTGTAGGTGGTCTGCAGACTTGGGCAACTCTGACGGGAATATGAGGGTGTGGAAGAACAAGAGAAACTGCAACAACATTGAGATCATGGCAAAAAAGGAGCATTTCTGTGACTGTTTGACTTTCAAATTCCAATTAGGATTTAGCCCTGGCTCTTAACATCTGGAGAATATCACATTCAAAGAGGGTCAAAGGCAGAGGAACGTGCTGGACTTACTTTTGTACTCGGGCCAGTCCTGCCTCAGACGAAACTAGCATGTTGTAAAGTGTTTCTTGTCTTAAGAGATGGTGTTGTTTCCTCGTCTCATTTCATTCACAGATGTTCCAGGCGGCATAAACCACACATTTCACAAAGACATTGGAAGGAACTGGAGCTGGGCTGATTATATGCATTATTATAATACATGTGATGTAGTCTGATATATTATTTTGGTGAATTTTGTTTTCTATTTCTATTCTTTCTACAGTTTTTGCATAAATTTCACTGTTTTACTGGAGATTGGTGTTTTCATTATTGGGTGAGAAAAATTTGGTTTATTATTGACCTTCATCAAGAAATACTGGGCCTCCCTCTTTAGCCTGATAAAATATAGGTTTAAAATAGCAAAGCTAAGTTATTGACAGTTTAGAACAGGGGCCATTAATCATAAATCAAAGGGCAGAGTGGTTGCTTTGAGGTTAAGGATCTGTTCTGGTGTCCGGAAGATTGCCAGTTTAAATCTCATTACTACCAAAAGGGATTCTTCCTCATTGGGCCATTGAGCAAGGCCCTTAACCTGCGGTTGCTCCAGGCGCTGCACTCTGGCCCCAAGGGGTATGTGAAAAATAACAAATTCTTAATACAAGAAATTATATAAGGTGAACAAATAACAAAAAAATTAAATATGGATAATTAATTCTGATTTACAGGAAGGAACCTGAGAAAAGATTTAGGAATCTACATTCTCATCAACTGAGTTGAATATGAATCAATGGAGGTTATGCTCAGACTCTATCATACCCTAATGAGGCCACATTTGCAAGTCCTGTGTGCAGTTTTGGGCACCAAATTACAAAATAGACACAGCAGCAATTGAAGATGTGTAGAGAAGAGCAACCAAGTGCACCCTGGAACTAAATGGCATGTCCAATGCTGACAGCCTGAAGCAAATATACTGCTTTAGTCTTGAGCAGAGAAAGACCTAACTCAGATCTTCAAAACTCTCCGAGGCGTCCATAAATTTGACCCAGCTGATATTATTTCAGTTAAATAGTGAATTAGGTACTCAAGGGCACCAGTGGAAATCACGGAGAAGTGCAATTAAGACTAAAGCCAGGAAGCCAATATTCACACAAAGGGTTACAGGAATCTGTAACAAAGTACAGAGTTACATACTTTGGAAACCTTGACAACTTTAACAAAAGTGCACTAATGACACCTTGGACTTGGTTATTGTCTTACCAAGCAAGCTTGATGGACTGAATGGTCTCCAGATGTTTGCCAAACTCATTACACATTTATCGTGTCACTGGTCCAGAAGAAATGCTGCCCCTGACCATGGAAGAAATTCAAGCACTTGGCTACTAGAGGTTAAAAACAACGTTATAGTAAGAAGCACTCAAATGGCAGATGGAAGAAACAATAGAAAAATAATGAGAGAGAGTGAGAAAGGAAGTAGCATGTGATCGGACCACTGCACATAATCAGCAGGTCAGCTCCTACCCAAGTGGGTCGGATGAGCAGAAGTTTTGTTTTTAAATGTTTCTTTAGCAGCTGTGGATAAAACCACCGGGTAGCAATGGGTCAAGAGAACTGATATGTGGGAAGTTGCTGCTGGTAGGCAAGCCAAGATGTGATCAGCCACAGCTAGGTCTCCTGGGAGAAGCTGTAGGATGGTCAAAGACCAGAAACTTCTGAGAACATCAGGAACTGTCACTGATGACACATCCAATGCATAGAGAAGGTGCACTTTGGGTTTCCATGAGTTTTGATTATTACATTAACAAACTCTAAGTTTTTGGAAATTCTGGCCTCCTTGACATTGGTCTGGATAACAGGGTTGCTTCAATAGTTACCTTTCTTTTCACAATAAATACACTACTCTGAATAGTTGGACACATAACTGGATATAAGCAATTTCATATGTGCCTGTCCAACGTTTGGGCAACAAAAGTACATAACAAGATGTGATAGCAACAGGAGACATTAAGAGACCAATACAGAGCTGTACAAGTCAAGTCAATTCAAATCAGATTTGTTGTTATTTCCCTTTACATAAGTGTACAGTCCAAACGAAAGACACTTTCTTGTTGCTTTAGGTGCAACATACACATTATGACCAAAGGTTTGTGGACACCTGACCATCACACCAATATGAGCCTATTAGACATTCCATTGTAAACTCACAGGCAATTATTTGGAGTTAACCCTCCTTACTATGTGGCTTCAACAACCTCCGCTCTTCTGGGAAGGCTTTCCACAAGATCTTGGTGTGTGTCTGTACAAATGTGTGCCCGTTCAGCAAGGTCAGATGTTGGACGAGAAGACCTTTCTCACAATGACAATTCCAATTAATACCAAAGGTGTTCAGTAGGGTTACGATTAGGGTTCTGTGCAGGCCACTCAAGTAACTTCATGTCTTTATAGACCTGGCTTGTGCATAGTTGGAAGTACACAATTATCTAAAGTGTCTTTGTATGCTGTATCATTAACAGTAGCCTTCACTGGAATCACAGGGCTTAGTCCAAACACTGAAGAACAGCCTAGACCATTATCCCTCCTCCACCTAACTTTACACAAGGCACTTAGCGGTAGAATTATCCTCGCATCAGCCAAACTCAGATTCATCCTTCAGGCTGCCAGATAGTGAAGCTGCATTCATCAGAGAAAATGATTCCATTGCTCCAATGTCAAATGGCAAAGTTCTCTACACCACTCCAGTCAACACTTAACATTGTATGTAGAGATCTTAGGCTTATGAGGAGCAGCTCTGCCATGGAAGCACAGCTTGGAACTCTGTTGTGAAAGATACAACAGAAGATGGTGAGTTTTTTAACACTTAGCGCTTTAGTGTCTATGTGTTTATGTTTCTTGTGTTATGTGGTTGGTTCCCCATTAGGTAGGGTCTTCTGTCCATCACTGCAAGGGACTTACCTCAGCCTTATAAAGGCAGGGGCAATCCGTAGTCTCTTGGAGTCCATTCCGATGAGCTTGGGAGTCGGTGAGTTTCTTAGATTTGTGATTCCCTGACGCTTTGTGCATTACTGGATTTTTGACTTTTGTGATCAGTTTTATAACCATTCTTTAGATTTGTGATTGCCTTGCTTTTTCAGGCAACTCCTTTTTGCATTTATTGCTCAATGGAGCATATGTTTTGTAAAAGAACAATTTTTAATTTTGTGACAATCTTACGTTCCTCCTTGTTACTAGCTGGATCTTGATGGTTTCCTCCACTTGTTGGCATTTTTATAGTTTTTGACGCTTTGTGTTTGGCCATTTTACACTCTCATAATGGGGAGGTGGTGGTGTCCACATACTTTAGGCCATATCGTGTAAATCAGCCTAGTGCCATACTGGAACACAGCAGACATATCACACTTAGATTGTTTGGGGTTAAAGTCACTTGTTTTGCTTAATAAGTGTATGGTTTTGGAGTTTATGTGAAGTGTTTTAAGAATGTGAGTGTTCGGATACAAAAGGCAGTCAGACCAGGGGAGTATTTTTCGTACGTGGATTAGTTGTTTAGCCGGATGTAACTGTTGACAATTTGACATGATCCTGGATCTGTCGGTTTTTCGAAACTCTTGCTGGATGTGTTGTCATAGCAGCGCATCCAAATCCTCAAACCTGCTCGGAGCAGGTTTGTTCCATGTAAACAAGGATTAGCTAACATACTTAATCAGTTTCCGTACATGGAATTCATTCAGTCATGGCTTCACCGTTCATGAATGAGCAACCAATTGATATCGGTGCACAAATTATAAGAAGAGAATTTCATATAGAGAGGGTTTTGCGCGATCCTTTATTGCTCCCGGAGGAAATTCTTTTCAAAAGATAACGCTTTAGCCGGGGGGAATATTGTTCCTCAAAGATTTATTAGAACCTTATATTCGAAGTAAAACTAGGCGAAGTCGGGCTCTCACAATCACACAGAGAGTGTGCATTGCTTTGAGGTTTTTTGCAAGCGGCATTTTTTTTATATACTGTAGGCAATGCGGAAAATCTATCTAAAAATGCAATTTGCCAGGCAATTCGTAAAGTCTGTTTGGCTCTGAAATATTTCCTTCGGGTTTTCATAGTGTATCCTGGACACCTGCGTGTGCAGACAATAAAAGAGGCGTTTCATGCCATTGCAGGTACACAGGTAAAAACACCCACAGTTCCATAAAGAATCTCACAATCTGCCTAACATTCTCATTATCCAGGATTTCCAAATGTGATTGGGGCACATGGGACTGATCAGAGTGGAGTTTGATCAAACATTATTTGGAAAATGTACCTCTCCTCCTGATGAATAATCAGACACTGTGTCTTCATCAAATATTTGACCTTCGTCAATATCTCGTTGGTCAGACACAAGTTCTAGGGATATGACTTTCCTGCAACTGACCCAACAAAAAAAGAAGGCTATATGGAACATAGCTACGGCACACATTGAGCGCAAATATATGCAATGACCATCCTTTACCTGAAATGAATTGACCACTGCATCCTGCCACTGGTTCTGAGGAGGAGCTTCCCCCTGGAATACCCTCAGAAACAGGGCAATGGGCATTTTGCTGGAGAGCCAACTCTTCTGCAGGGGTTAGGTCTGGACCTTATATATGATTGTTTATGTCAACAATTCTTTAAATAGTTATATACTAATATTTACCAGTTTAAAGTATATTCTTGTACTTCACTTTAACCTGTTCCCATGTTCTCCTTGTGCTCACATTTGATCTGGAATTATGACATATTAAATAATAATCCATACACAGGTGTTTGTCTCAATACAGACAGACAGACAGACAGACACATATGACTATCACAATAGGTGCTTTTCATATTTAGAACTGATAATATTACGGATGTGTTTTTATCATTTTAATGCAGCAAAGTATGTTTTAAAAAGCTGGTTTCTAAGATTATAACCCCCCACCTCCTTCTCTCCAAAAGTAGGTAGTATGGCCCTTTCATAATTGAATGCTCTTGTTTGGCAACATTTCCTAACCTTCCCCTCCTCCAAAGATGACAGAATTATTTTTCCTAAAAAATTTACTTTTTAGTTTAAGTGAATAAAAAGGAATCCTATTTTAAGCTCACTTAATTAGCAAATAAACAATCTGGAGAATGACATGCATTGGTAACAATCATAGAAAAATCCTCATTAACTACTGACAACTTGACCTGGAAGATGCAAAACCCTGAACCACATGCCAGCTCTAAGCCTCCAGCCATCTGCAACCAATGTCCATTGACTTATTTACTTACAGCAAAAATCAAGAAACAATGCAAATACAATAATAGTTCTTCAAAAAATACGCCCACAGATAGCTACTTTACACCAATTTAAACAACAAGTCATTATCTAGAAATGACAGCATGGAGGACACACTATATTCCATCCATAGATTGTCTAAACCCATCCAAAATGACATTTCTAGAGGTTTTGTTTGGCTGTCTCATTTGGACTGAGATCTGGACTCTGATTCGGCCACTTCAGGACATTAATGTTGTTTTTAAGCCACTCCTGTGTAGCTTTAGCTTTATACTTGGGGTTATTGTGTTGCTGGTGCAGATTTCTTGTAGACTGTGTCAGGTTTTCCTCCAGGATTTTGTTTTGCTGTATTCATTTTACCCTAACAAGCCTTCCAGAGCCAGCTATAGAGAAGCATTTCCACAGTGTGATGCTGCCACCTCCATGCTTCACAGTTGGGTTGGTGTGTTTTTGCTAATGTGCGGTGTACAAGCATGGCCTATAGCCTGAAGGCCAAAACGCTCAAGTTTAGACTCAGCAGATCACAGAACCTTCTTCTAGCAGAGTTCAGATTCTCCCATGGCAAACCCTAGCCAAGATGCTATGTCCGTTTTTTCTCTCCCATAATCCTGTGACTGATGAAGCACACAGGCAACAGCGGTTATCTGCGCAGTTTCTCCAATCTAAAACATTCTAGATTGTAACTCCTACAGAGTTTTCATAGTTCTCTTGGTGGTCTCCCTCAGTAGCCGCCTTCTTGCTGACTCACTACGTTTTTGTGGACGGCCTGCTCTAAGATTTCCAGCTGGGCAATACTCTACAGGAACGCTACAGGATATTCAGCGAGTTGGATGTATCTCCTGACTTATGTATTTTAATCACCTTTTCATGGAGTTGCCTACAGTGTTCTTTTGTCTTCATTGAGTAGGTGAGGCCACCAAACTACCTCCCGACAAGCTGGCCATTGCGGATAAGGTGCATTGACACTACAGTCAACTGAAACCCCAAACAGGTGACTTCCATTGAATAAATTGAGTGTCTTCTAAAACCAACTGGATGAACCAGGGATGATTCAGGGGTGTCAATTTAAGGGGAAGAATAGTTTTGCAATCACTTACCTTGTGCTTTATGTTCATAATTAATTTAAATCACTTTCCAGAGATCTGTTTTAACTTTGACATTTGACAGGTGTTTTTATGTTGATTAGTGTAAAAAAAACCAAATTTAATCCATTGTGATTCAACAATAAGATGTCTGTATGGATGTAGTGAAAAGTCAGGCAAAATGATTACATCTTGCCTGAAGAAGGGGTCTGAGTTGCCTCGCAAGCTTGCAGATTGTAATCTTTTTAGTTACCCAATAAAAGGTGTCATTTTGCTTGACTTCTCACAACAATAAAATGGGAAAACTTCCAAGGAGGTGAAAACCTCTTATAGGAAGTATAGTAAGAGTGTAAAAACTCTTTGAGCTCATCACCTCACCTCTGATTTATGCGGTTTACTCTGCTAATAGTCTCGTCGTATTGTAGAAGCAGACAGTTGCTGGTGTAACCCTGCCCTACACACAGGTGAAGAATTAATCATCTTAGGAGTCTCAGCCAGAAAGGAATACTTGACTGACATTACTAGACATGGAAACAGTGATAAAACACTTAATGTTACTGTCGAAAGGGGGCTTTGTTAAACACCGTAATGAATAAATGTTTAACGACAAGTCTGCATGTCTCTCTTCTGAGGGTAGCCCATCCAAGTCACATACATGACTCCAGGCAGCAACTGTGAACGGATCAGGCGCAGTCATGTCTAGCTTTAGAAATCTGTCAAAGCCATAGGGATAGCAGCGTAGCTGCAAGCAGATGGCCACACAACCATGTGTGGGTTGAGAGGTCCAAACTAATCTAAGTACTGCTGCATGTACATGCGAGGAAGACGCTATAGAAGCCACTGGGCAATTTGTTCTTGTGTGTTTAGAACCGGTGAAGCCCAGCTGGCCTAACTTATAATTAAATTGTTAGTGTGTTTCATTAGGCCAATGTCCAAGCCAATCTAAATGCCTTGTGATTAAGGAGGACACATTCTTTTCAGATTAGCTGCACTCTAAGGAGATGTTTTTGCAGATGTGCTACTGGAAGAAAATCTGTAAATCCATCTGGGTCTGAGCCAAATATCTAATATGTCATCAGCGTATCTCTGCCAGCACCTGATTGCAACATAAATCTTTCTCAGACAGAATACTTAAAAGAACACAAAAAACGTTGCACAAGTGATGATGGATTGTCTCTCCCGAGTGAATGTTACCACAACACCTTATTACAAATATCCAATTTTATTTTCTTTTCCTCACTTTCAATTAAACATGCCAGGAAATTTCAAGAAACATTCAATAGCGGGGCTTTTCAAATCATTTCTAAGTAGTCTGAATGTGATTTTAATGTTGTTGTTTTTTTTAATTAACCAAAATGGAAAATATTTGTCAAAATATACAAAATTATTTTCTCAGTTCATTGTGTTAATAGCATAATTAAAAGAGAACGGTGGAGTAAGAAATTGAGACTAGAAATGGGACTTATGCTCGGTATGCTGCACGTGCTGTCTGCTCTGACGATCAGTAAGTCACACACTGACTTGGCTCTCAACTCCTACAGGATGTGCTGCTGTCTCACATGCCTCGTGTTTAAGGGGATGAATTCTGTCGTCATTGTAGATTTTGCACATTCTCTCCAAGTCTGCTTGAGTTTTTCTACAGGTTTTTACTTCAGTGTTTCTCAAGTACTGGGTCATTAGCTTCAGAATCAGAATTCACTTTTTTGGCCAAGTATACTAATGTGTAGATAGATAGATAGATAGATACTATAGATAGATAGATAAATACTTTATTAATCCCAAGGGGAAATTCACATAATCCAGCAGCAGCATACTGACACACAAAAAAAAAACAATATTAAATTAAAGAGTAATAAAAATGCAGGTAAAAACAGACAATAACTTTGTATAATGTTAACGTTTACCCCCCAGGTGGAACTGAAGAGTCGCATAGTGTGGGGGAGGAACGATCTCCTCAGTCTGTCAGTGGAGCAGGACAGTGACAGCAGTCTGTCGCTGAAGCTGCTCCTCTGTCTGGAGATGATCCTGTTCAGTGGATGCAGTGGATTCTCCATAATTAACAGGAGCCTGCTCAGCAGCCGTCGCTCCGCCACAGATGTCAAACTGTCCAACTCCGTGTCTACAATAGAGACTGCCTTCCTCACCAGTTTGTCCAGGCGTGAGGCATCACTCTTCTTTATGCTGCCTCCCCAGCACACCACTGCGTAGAAGAGGGCGCTGGCCACAACCGTCTGATAGAACATCTGCAGCATCTTATTGCAGATGTTGAAGGATGCCAGCCTTCTAAGGAAGTATAGTCGGCTGTCTGTCTCTCTTGCACAGAGCATCAGTATTGGCAGTCCAGTCCAATTCATCATCCAGCTGCACTGCCAGGTATTTATAGGTCTGGACCCTCTGCACACAGTCTCCTCTGATGATCACGGGGTCCATGAGGTGCCTGGGCCTCCTAAAATCCACCACCAGCTCCTTGGCTTTTCTGGTGTTCAGGTGTAAGTGGTTTGAGTCGCACCATTTAACAATGTCCTTGATTAAGTTCCTATACTCCTCCTCCTGCCCACTCCTGATGCAGCCCACGATAGCAGTGTCGTCAGCGAACTTTTGCATGTGGCAGGACTCCAAGTTGTATTGGAAGTCCAATGTATATAGGCTGAACAGGACCAGAGAATGTACAGTCCCCTGCGGCACTCCTGTGTTGCTGACTACAATGTCAGACCTGCAGTTCCCGAGACGCACATACTGAGGTCTGTGTGTAAGATAGTCCACGATCCATGCCACCAGGTGTGAATGTACTCCCATCTCAGTCAGCTTGTCCCTAAGGAGCAGAGGTTGGATAGTGTTGAAGGCGCTAGAGAAGTCCAAAAACATAATTCTTACAGCACCACTGCCTCTGTCCAGGTGGGAGAGGAATCGGTGTAGCATATAGATGATGGCATCCTCCGCTCCCACCTTCTCCTGGTATGCGAACTGCAGAGGGTTGAGGGCGTGGTGGACCTGTGGCCTCAGGTGGTGAAGCAGCAGCCGCTCCATAGTCTTCATCACATGTGAAAGTAGGAATTCGTCTTGATAGTATTGGCGCAACTTACAAGGACAACACAGAATACAAAAGATATGTATAAAATAATAAAATATGAGGCAGCATACTTGGGCAACACAAAAAACAAAGAGATAAAGTAGAATTTAAACAGTTTAGGTGATGTGTTGTTTTAGCTTTCACTGCATGAAGATGTGAGTTGGAGGGAAGTCTTTGGAACAGGTGATACCATGGGTGGGTCGGATCAGCGATGATCTTTGCAGCCCTCTAAATTACTCTGGACTCATATAGGACTTTAATGTGTGGTAAGTCCTTTCACAGACTTTGATGATGCACTCCAGATAGGCCTTAGCCTGAACAGAGGGAGTGCCCGACCAGACAGTTATACTGTAGATGAGGTCAGAATGGATTCGATGATGGCTGTGCAGAATTGGACCAATATTACTTGAAGTAGATTGAGTTTCCTCAGTTGACACAAAAGAACATTCTCGGATGGGCTTTCTTTATAATCCATGTGATGTTATTGTCCCACTTAAGATTTTGTAATAACACAGTGCCCAGAAACTTAAATGACTCTGTCGTCCCAATGGCTGAGCCATTGATAGCAAGTGATAGGTGAGCAGGTGACCATCTCCTGAAATCTATAATCATCCCCTGAGCTTTCTGAATGTAAAGGTCTAAATTATGATGGCTACACCACAATGTCAGATTTCCCACCTTTCCTCTGTATTTCTGCTCATCATTGTTTGAAATGAGGCCTATTAGTGTGATACCGTCCACAAATTTAAGAAGTTGAACAGGCAAATCACCAGAGGTACAGTCTTTTGTATAAAGTGAGAAGAGCATTGGGGGAAGGACACATCCATGCGAAGCCCCAGTACTGGGTGTTAATGGGTCAGACGTGTATGCCCAACCGCACAAGCTGCTTCCTGTCTGTAAGAAAGTCTGTAGCCCAATGGCAGATTGAACTAGGCAGGTTGAACTGGGTGAGTTTCTTATCTAGGAACTCTGGGAAAGCAGAACTAAAGTCTACAAACAAGATCCTCACATATACTCCTGGCTTATTACGATGTTGGTAAATATGAAGTAAAGCTCTGACCTAAAGTCACTGCGTCACTTACAGACCAGTTGGCTCTGTGTGCAAACTGAAATGGGTCCAGGAAGTGTTTGGTAGCATTCTTGAGATGCTGTATATACTCGCATATAAGTTGGGTCTTGAAACCCGAAAAATTGATCATAAAATCAAACCCCGATTTATACACCCATTCAAAAATATGACACTTCTTGCTTCAGGGCGGCACGGTGGCGCAGTGGGTAGCGCTGCTGCCTCTCAGTTAGAAGACCCAGGTTCGCTTCCCGGGTCCTCCCTGTGTGGAGTTTGCATGTTCTTCTCGTGTCCAAAGACATTCAGGTTAGAAACATTGGCAATCCTGCCTGGGGTTTGTTGGCTGGAATTGGCTCCAGCAGACAACCCCCCCTGACCCTGTAGTTAGGATATAGTGGGTTGGATAATAGATGGATGGATCTTCTTGCTTCCTCCAATCTCATACCAGTTTCTCAAACACATCAAATTTTGTTGCACCATCACAGTTACCGATTTCTTTCGCCATTTCAACGACTTTCAATTTAAAACCAGCTTCATATATACTTCTGGTCAAATGCTCCATCGTAGATAAGGGATGCCCTTATGATAAAGGTGTATGAGGGTGTGAGATACAAAAAACACACAACAGTACAAACGTCGCTTCAGAATAGTTCAGGTATTATCGTGTGGTCATGTAGGCACAATACATTGAAAAAAAAGGCAGTTTGCTCTGTGGTTTCTTTCTCAGGTGGGCGTTAGCATATCATAATCTCTTGGATCAATAGCGTGAGTTTTCCACATTCGACTTATACGACCGACATTATAAAACACCATGAAATTATATGGTAAAATCAAGCCCTGACTTCTCTGTGGGAGAACTTAAACGCGAGTATATACTGTAATTTAAAATAAGGCGTTCAAAGTTCATCATCAAGCTACGGGTCTGTAGTTATTCTGGTTGGTGAGCTTTGACCCACAAGAAAGTATCAACACGTAACTCCAGTTCCTATGTCATTACACTGGCTCCCAGTTAAGTTTAAGGCAGATTTCAGAATCCTCGTTTTAAAATGGAAGCCTTAAATGTTGAAGGCCCTGCTCATTTATCAGAACGTATCATTACCTACAATCCTGAATGCACATTAAGATCTCAAGCCACCTTCTACTATAAGAGATGCCCCTTCAGTGTCAGCTTATAATTTCTAGCTGAGGACATACTATTTCAGATGAGTATACACTGACTAGAGCTGCTGATTAGATGTACACACTGATTCTCTGTTGTTAGTCATAGTACTAAAATATAAGTAATACAATATTTAAAAAATTATACTAACCCTCCCTATTCGGTTTCTCTTCTCAGTATTCTCATGTGGCACTTGGTGCCATTGTTCTAATGCCAAATTACGTCTATGGAAAAGTCGTCTCAGATAAAGAAGCACTGGAATCATTTTATAGAAGGGTCCTTTAATCTGACTGGCCAGCCTAGCACTGTAGAATGGCCAATAGGGGGGAGGCGGCTTGTTAGCGGAGGTCTCCAGGACTCTGACTGGGTCTGCCTTGTCTCTGACTCCTTTCTTACAATCTGGCTGTGGTTCTACAACTAGCTGGTGGACAGATATTTTGTTTTTCATTTTTGTTAATTAGATTCTACTTTGTTTTTGATCTATTTGAACAAATCTGTATCATTATGTGTGATAGTTCTTTATTTAGTGAGTGGTTTAATCTGTACTTGCATTTTGTCTTGAGAGCTCTTAGCCTGCACTTGGTGAGTAGCACTGTGAAAGAACAAAGTAGTTTATACTGTTGTATTCTGTTTCTTTGGTGGCCATGAGAGATTGGCCATCTAGCTCTGTGAAAAGGATTACTTGTGTTCTGTTTTGTGCACTGTATTTATCCTATTTTCTTGACACACATTGTATGCCCAACCTACTTACAAAGGGGTCTTTTTTTTTTTCAGGGGACGGGGGCCATGGGGCTGTCAAAAAACAGGACCTGTTAAAGCCCATTGAGGCATTCATTCCTCATTTGATTTTGGGCTATATACGAAATAAATTGTCGTTTGCTACATGAGTTGGTCAGGGCGAGTAGCTATTGTGTTGCCTATGATCACCTTACTGCACGATGTTTATCCCTGTTTGCTTCTGTTCATTTCACATGAAGGGCGATACTCTGACATTCAGATATTCATGATCATTTCACCATGCTTGTTTCACGAAAGACCCTCGCTTGTTGGTTGTTTCTAAACTGAATAAGGGAAAACTGGGTAGCAAGACCAACAAGGTTGAGAAACATTGCTTTAAATTTATTAATAGCTCTGAACTGACCCTGTATGACTGAGTGGGCACTTGATGAACTGGTTGTAAATCCAGGGGGGTTCTCACATTAAATCTAATGGTAACAGTAAAGAAAACACAAAGACAGGTTGAAGTGATGGGGTACCAGCCTTTTAAAACTCTGTTTAATAGGCAAATCTAGTAGATGACGAAAACATAAAATGGATGCTTGAAGTGCTCCCACCTGATCCTGGTTCGTCAAATGAATGGTGACATCAAGGTTCACTCGTGTTTAAATATAACCCAGGATGGAAGGGGCAGAGCTTCTGGCCTAGTCGTAGAAGTGATGTGAGTAGTCTTCTACCAATAGCCATCAGGTCCGTGGGTGAAAGAGAAGAAGAGGTAAGTCACACCTCTGGGGGAGTATTTTCCGAATTCTGAGATCCTTGAAAGCACCCCCTAAGAATGAGTGCCTGACAGCCTCTCATGATTATGATTTGGATTAAGCGAATTTGAGAATGTTATGTTGTATTACTTGGTCTCTGTGAGGTTGAATCTATACAAATAAAAGACAAAGCCCTCACTGACTCATCACTAATTCTCCCACTTTCCATATAGGTGGGAAGCTGACATTTTGCATGCTCATTCCTCGCAGTGTATTTACAAAAGTTAGGTATGTTTCATGTCCTACTGCAACACCCAAGCAGGGGAAACGGCTATACCCTCTAAACTGTATATATAGATAGGGGAAACCCGTCCTCGCTATTTCTGCGACTTCCAATATATGTAGGAAGCCCAAATTTCCCAAACTCATCTTTTACACTGTACTTATAAATGTTAAGTATGTTTCATTTTGCGCCATGCCCCGTAATGAACTTTCGAAAATAATGTCTTCTTTTTTGCGGTTCTCACCATTATGCTGTAAGGAACTTTCGAAACTGACCTCTCCCTTTGCCGGTTTCATTCCTTATTTCTATTAACAGAGGATCTATTTCACAGCAGAGACGCACAAGGGCTGCCCCCGGTCCCCCTTCCTTTTTTCACACGGCCGCTGTCCGCGCACCTACTACGTGGTTGGCTCCCTGCCTATATACTGTACATTAACGACATCCCGCGCTCATGTGCCTCCTCACTCGCTTCCTTACTTTCCTCAGCTTCAAGGGTGGAAGGACTGCTCATTCTTCTTTCAGGCTAGCTCTAAACCTCACCCATACTGATTCTCCCATGTGTAACATATCCAATCAGAGCACCATGTTGCAAGTGCTGCGCGATTGTAAGCTCATTGTATGGGATGAATGCACTATGACACACAGAGCAGGTGCTGAGGCTTTTAGACAGGACCCTACAAGACATCAGAAACACAATAAAAATGATGGGAGGCTTGACAGTCTTGCTGGCTGGAGATTTCCGGCACACCTTACCAGTTGTCCCAAGAGGAAAATGCGGCGATGAAGTTAAAGCATGTCTTAAGTCTTCATACCTAATGCTTAAGAACAACGTTCTTACCTTAAGAAAAAACAAGAAGGTTTACTTGAACTGCAACAAAAAAGCCAGAGAGTTTGCTGCTCTCCTCATCAAAATAGGTGATGGCAATTTAATTGAACAGAATTATAAAATCAATGTTCTTAAAATCTCTGTCTCCTGGTGAATACCTTACAAACCCTTATTGAAAATGTTTACCCCAACTTTCGAAATCTGCATGAAAAGGACATCTCTTGGTTGAGGGAGAGAGCTATTCTAACACAAAAAAATGATATGACTTTACATATAAACACCATTTTACTTCACCAACTAACTTCCGAAACAAAAGCATATAAGTCTGTCAACTCTGTTGTAGAACTAGAGGATGTGGTGCACTATCCGGTAGAGTTTCTTCACACTCTTAATCCTCCAGGCATGCCTCCACATACTCTACTTTTGAAGGTCGGTGCACCAACTATCTTTCTACGAAACGTACAACCATTAAAACTTAATGTAATGGCACCAGGCTTCAGAACAAATCTCTGCACAAGAACCTCATTGAGGCAACTGTCTTCATTGGAACTGGCTTAGGGGAGAATGTATTTATTCCTCGCATCCCTCTCATTGACCCTTTGAACTCCCATTCCAATTCAAACGCCTCCAATTTCCAGTAAGGGTCTGCTTCGCTATGACAATAAATAAGTCACAAGGCCAGACTCTAAAGAAGGTCACCATTGACTTGACACAAGATTGCTTCTCACTGTACGTTGCATGCTCAAGAGTAAGCTCAGCAGACAGCTTGGTCATTTTAGAGCCCAAGGGCAGAACTGCAAACGTCATTTACAAAGAGATCCTTACATCCTAAAAATACGCATTTCTCATACACAACATTTATAACCATAAATTAAACTCTTTACAATCATCAAATTCACTCTCAATACTAAAATAAGCCTACAACAATTACATTGACAATCATTTTACGTTATTTTTAAAATGTTTCCTTTTCTTTTTCATAACTTCTTTAACACACTATTTCTCCGCTGTGAAGTGCGGGTATTTTGCTAGTAAATAATATAACTGGTGGGCCTCATAGATGTTGATTTCTTAGTGCCAAAAAGTCCAATGATTGGACTCCTAATAGGAGCAACATGCAGACAGTAAGTGCCTCAGCATAAAACTGCACTGATGACAATGAATATGTAGATGGATACATGCTATGATTATTCTGACTCCAGTGAATAACTCCAATACACAAGCATGGTCTGATCGATCTGTATGGTGGACATCTCCAAATTGGAAGGACCAGAGGAGAGAGTATGCTTAGGGCATTATCTCCACTAGATCACTAGATAGGAGTTGCAGTTTAGTGGCTCTGTCCTCTTGGGTTCTGGAAGTGACACCAGGGGGTGCTGCAGGGACTCCTGAGTTCTATGTCATTGTGCTTCTATCTTACCTGGAAGTGCTTCTGGACCAATCCTGCAGGACACCTGAAGTACTCCCAGAGATTACATAAAAGGGGCCTGCTGCCACTGCTCCAAGAGCCAGACTCGGGAGGAAGGTGACAAAACTTGCTGGAGTAGGACTGGAGGCAGAAAGAGAGACAAGGGAAGAAAGAGAAGAAGAGTGCTGTATATTTGTGCTTATTTACTGTGCTTTCATACTGTGCTGTGGGAAACGATTGAAAAGTGTTTCCCACAAAATAAAAACTGTGTGCTGTGCAAAAGACTTGCGCCTGTGTCTGTTTGTGTCGGGTTTGGGGAGCTGGTGTACCCCCTGCAGGCCACATCAGGTAGTCCATGATGATCATATCATTCTCTATGAATATGGGGCCGAAACCTCCCCATGATGGTATGTGGCTGTACAATGGCCGTTAAGACAGCTGGACAGTCTGTGAAGGGAACTGAATACTTTTGAATCCACTGTAAACATATTTATTTCTTAAGGATCTATAAAAGCTAAATTTCCTTTTGGGGCTAATAAAGTCTATCTATCTATCTATCTATCTATCTATCTATCTATCTATCTATCTATCTATCTATCTATCTATCTATCATAATCTTTTATATAGTGCCCTATCTATCTATCTATCTATCTATCTATCTATCTATCTGTCTATCTATCTATCTATCTATCTATCTATCTATCTATCTATCTATCTATCTATCATAATCTTTTGTATAGTGCCCTATCTATCTATCTATCTATCTATCTATCTATCTATCTATCTATCTATCTATCTATCTATCTTTATCCAATTATTACAGACGATGCCTAAGATCAAGATGCAATGTTAATGAATTTTCCAGCTTGTGGATAAGTACACATATGCATTCTGGCAGAGGTGGTCTCGATTGACCTGAGAGGAGAGTGGGCAGACAGGGAGTGATGGGTCAGATGTGATCAGTGTTAGTGTACTGTTATTAATCATACTTTGTGTCTGGTAATTAATCTATTCATTTATCACAAATATATTTTTCAGTTTTCTTAAATGATTTCATTTTTTTGACTATTATTTTGTTATATAGACATACTGCATGCCGTCAAGATAGACACTCTACAGCTTTGAGCTACTTCAGTAGGCTCTGACAATGAAGAGATGAATACATTTGGATGACCATGCAGCACAAGAAGTCCACACTCCCATTTTTTTTTTTATACAAAGTAAGTGAAAACAGCCATACAAATTCTGCATAGTTTAGAAGAATATCTCATACAAATAATGATGCATTATGGTTTGCTTTTGTCACCTAAGATAAATGTGTCTGTGAAATAAAAAGAATAATAATATCCCAATATTTATGTTACACATAATTTAGGCACACATTTATCAAGCTCACATATAATAACTGAAGAAAATAAATCTTGGAGGGCAATTCTTGATAGCTACTGTAATTTCACTTGCAGCACTGCAAGGAATATGCGGCCAACAAACAGCCATCATGCACAACATCAGAATAACAAAATACCCCCACTTACTCATCCATTACGGAGCCCACACATTCCACATCCAGGAATCAGTACTGCAGTCTCTTTTACTTTTACTGGGCCAATTTCGAGTTCCCAACATGCTCACCTTTAAGTGGAACACCACATTTTCTTAAAAACTGTGAGCCAACAGGGCTATGAATGGCATGGCAGTGTAATAAAAGACAAAGGGCTGCAAAGTTAGACAAGGAAAGTGATGTGCTTAGTTAGCTTTGCTGTCTTTGCTCTCTACAAGTCTGTCCCTAAGTCTGTCAATCACATTCAAATGTGGCTTAACTTTAGTTGCCGTTCATTACTCGTCATTGTAATATCTAGGGAATCCTTATCGTAAGAGTGCACAAAGTGACACATGCTCCCTGGGATAATAAACTAACCTAACTTGAAAATGGCAAATAGATGTACTTACGATAAGATCTTCCAGAAGATCTGGAGTGCCTCAGGTTGGAAAGATTTTCTAATATATTAAAAGAGTCAAGTATAATAAATATGTTTTGAAAATTTTCAGGAAAGGAAGACTGAAGTTTTAAAGTAAGATTGTTATAATCACTAACAACAGCATAACTAGAATTTGATGGACCCTAGTGCAAAAAAAAAAGGAAAGGCCTCTTTCAAGTAGAATTAAATTAAATCCAATCAAAAATCAGCCAACAGGAATGAGATAAGCCGACCAAATAAGCTACACCCAGCTGCCATACCACTTCCACTAAAGAAGAGGCCATCCAAGTGAAGCTAAACATGTTTGGGCCTGGCCAGTGCTTGGATGGGAGACCAACCAGAGCAGCTAGGGTTACAGTGGGAAGAGGTGCTGGTGAGGCCAGCAGGGGGCGCTTATCCTCTGGTCTGGATGTGGAACCTAATGCCCCAGTTCAGCGACAGAGATAGTGTACTGGAAACATTGGCTCTGTTCTTCAGATGAGATGTAAGACTGAGCTCATGAATCTCTGTGGTCATAAAATCTTTGGGCATGCTTCATAAAGAGTAGAGAGTTTCCCGATGCTGTGGCTAAATTACCCACTTCAGTCTGGTCTTTCTAGCCCCAAAGTACAATTTATTTTTGTATAGCCCAAAATCACACAAGAAGTGCCGCAATGGGCTTTAACAAACCCTGCCTTTTGACAGCCCCCGAGCCTTGACTCTAAGAAGACAAGAAAAAACTCCCAAAAAACCCTTGTAAGGAAAAAAATGGAGAAAACCTTGGGAAAGGCAGGTCAAAGAGAGACCCTCTTTCCAGGTAGGTAGGGGGTGCAGTGGGTGTCAAAAGAAGGGGGTCAATACAATACAATACACAGAAGGGAGCACAAGTAATCCTCAATACAATATAATAGTGCAATAAGAATGTTACAAATACAGAGCAGATTTCAACAGTAGATGATATCACATAATATGATTTGGATTTGTTTAGAGTCCTGGAGGCCTCAGCCATCAAGCTGCCTCCCCCTATTGGCCATTCCACAGCTGAGTCAGTGTTGGGCCTGCCAATCCGATGAAAGGACCCCTCTACCCCACGATTCCTGTGATCCTCCATCAGCAATGACTTTACCTTAGGCAGGCAAAACAACTTGGCAGGTGGGCAGTGGCACCAAGTGCCACATATGAGTACCGAGAAGAGAAACAGAATAGGTGAGGGTTAGTAACAAATTATAAGTATCATGTTACTTATGTTTTAGTAATTATGACTAACAACAGAGATGCAGTATGTACAGTTAATCAGCAGCTCTAGTCAGGATATGCTAAACTGAAGTAGTGAGTCTCCAGCTGGGATTTAAAAGCTGAGACCGAAGGGGCATCTCTTATTGTAGCAGGAAGCCCATTCCATAGTTTAGGGGCCCTGTAACTTAAAGCTTGACCTCCCACTGTTATTTTATTAATTCTTGGAATCTTAAGCAGACTGGCATCTTGAGATATTAATGTGTGCTCTGGTTTGTAAGTCATGATAAGCTCAGACAAGTAAGCCGGACTTTGGCCATTTAAGGCTTTATATGTTAAAAGGAGGATTTTAAAATCTGCCCTAAACTTCACCGGGAGCCAGTGTAAGGATTTAAGAACTGGAGTTATGTGTTCGTATTTTCTTGTTCTTGTAATAATTCTTGCAGCAGCAAGCAGCCTCCAATGAGACCCACAAAGCAGGCCAGGACACTCACCAGCCTGTCCAGATAAGGCTACATCTCATCTACCACCTGAAGGCTTCAGCCTGCATATGCCTAAAAATGAGAAGTTCAAAATACAATAAAAGTCCTAACATATACAGTGGTGTGAAAAAACCATTGCAAGTTATCGCAAACGCTTGATTGCAGTTATTGCTGCTAAGGGTGGCCCAACCAGTTATTAGGTTCAGGGGGCAATTACTTTTTCACACAGGGCCATGTAGGTTTGGATTTTTTTTCTCCCTAAATAATAAAAACCATCATTTAAAAACTGCATTTTGTGTTTACTTGTGTTATATTTGACTAATAATTACATGTGTTTGATGATCAGAAACATTTTGTGTGACAAACATGCAAAAGAATAAGAAATCAGGAAGGGGGCAAATAGTTTTTCACACCACTGTATAAAAATACCCCGCAAGGGAGGGGGAAACCATAAACCTCCAGTAAAGTATCAGTATAAATGAGGAATTTATTGAAAAAAGAAGAAGAAAAAACAAGAAAATGGCAAAAATAGAAAGCAAAGTGGATGAATGAAAAAGTCAGTCCTAAACAAACAAGTCCCAATACGTTGTTCAAACTCAGAAATCCAATTGCAGAAGTGAAAAGGCCTCAATAACCAGAAGATCATAAGCGGACAGTACTCACAATTTGAAAACTTCAGCAAAATCAATGAACAACTGCTGGATTTTCTCACTTCAGTTATAAAGGAAGGACTCAGCAGCGGTGATGTCATGGTGGCCCTGCCACCATAAGACCATAAGATACACAAATAACAAATTAATATAACAATTATAAGAAAAATACATAATAACACAAACCATTAGAAAAATAACAAAAAGACAATAAAAATTACAAGTAAACATAAGCCAGGGAGCAAACACTGGCTTCAACATAGAAAGTTGTGACCACTAGGGGACACTCATAAAACCATGACATAGGATTCTGAAATATTTTTTTTCAAAAGAGAGATCCTGGATTGTTCATTTATCAAAGAAATATACTTCATCTGTGACTCCTGTTACTTCTGCTTCTCCCACCTAGGCGTACCAGGAACATCCCATCAAGCCTTGGAGTTTGGGGAACTCCTGTCCTTCATGGTTCATCATTTCTACATCACCTCTTCCTTAAAGAGATACTCCTTCAGTGTGGCATGGTGCCTTTCAAAGCGTCTGGAGTCTTTGGCTCACACGCTAGAATGTGTCTAGCCGTATGTTTTATGAATTATTGCACTTTTATTTAATTTTGTTATATGCAAGTTTTTGATCTTGTTTTGGGTTTTATTATATCCTAGATCTGTGTTTCATAAATTATAGGCTATGACCCAATTTGGATTGAGGACATGATGATTCACCACATGATTCTGTAGTGAAATTAGTTGAGTTCATCCAAGCTTGCATTCTGTGATGAGCGATATACAGCTCTCTAATCTCTGTACTATTTATTGTGATAGTATGCTAAACAATGCTGTTGACACATCACAGGGAGCTTTCATTTCTATGGCATGAAAATATAAAGAGTATTCCCAATGACACCACCTACACCTCTATCAACCAATGAAAGAAGCACATTCAGATGACTGCCAAGCAAAGACTTGAATAAGAAAGGAGGAGAAAGGAGGGAATGACAGACGAACTTGTGAAATGAAGGGAAAGCAATACTGCTTTGAAATGTCAAAATGAAAATAATGGCTGTGACACAAGAAGGTCATGGTTTTTGGGGTGTTATGAAGGGTGAGTGAATTTAGTTGGGGTATAAACATTGTAATCTAAAAGCAGTTTCATTATCCATGGACAACTGGTTGGTCCTTCACCATGTGTTCACTGTTACTTCATAAATTGAAACCAGGTCTATAGCTGCAAATAGTTTAACGTACCTTGGTGAAGAAGAATTCCTTCTTTTCACACTGAGTTAAAGGGGTTCGAGAAATTTCAGTCTACTGGTAGTGTGAAGGTCATGTTTTTTGGAACACTAAGAACTACAAGAATGCCAAAAAGAATATCAAAAAGGTGACACAGGCTGTAGACCTTCAGCATATAAAATACAAACTGTGTATACATTTTTTAGGAATAATTGAACTACTTTTTTATTTGGTTTATTGAAATGTTAAATGATAAGTGAAGTATGTTAAACTATCTGCAAACTCATCCAAAGAAAATTAGTAAATTAAATAATCGTATTTAAGAAAAAGTAAATAAACTGCATGGATTAATAGTTTTTTGACTGCTTCACTCCTTATCCGGTACCATGAGTCGAATGACTAATTTAAGTGATTTTTCATACCACAGGTAGTCGTTGACTTATGATCTATGCGTCTTACAACCAATACAGAGTCTCACGACAGTTTTCATCATGCCAGCTCACTATGCCGTGACTTATTCATCTCAATCTCAGTTTATTACCAGCAGCGGTTTAGACTATGTACGGTTACATTTGTCTTTCAATGACAGGAAAAAAGGCAATTGATCTCGATTCAACAATAAAGGTGATCAAGCAGTATGATGTAGAAAAGAAAGCGAATGCAATCACATGTGACTTTAAGTTATCCCATTGTAACCAGTGTTTATCATATGCACTATACTGGCACACGGTGGCTTTGCATCCGGTTAACCTCCAAAGCTTCAGCATTGTGACCCATGATGCACCACTTCCTGTGAACCACCACGAAGGAGTATTGAAACCACACTAAACTCCTTTATCTGTTAATGTTTATTATTAACACGCTGAAATGTTCTAAACAGAAAACAGTAAAATTCCCCCTCTCACAGTTAACACAATGAACACTAGGAGATGCTCCTACTGAAGATGTAACATAACACACAAAGAAAGGATTTGTGAAGTAGTTCTGCACCCATGTGAGCAACAGTAATAACAAAACAAAACAAAATAAAAAAATCTCTCTATTATATAAAAAAATCTTGGGACGAGATGAGACATTTTCAGAGAGATAATATCACGTCACAGTAAATGAGACTTTGTGCCAAGAGATGAATTGAAAACCTAACAGGTCCAAGCGGGGGCAGAAATAAAGACAAACAGTAGAAGAAGAAAAAACAAAGAGTAGAAGACAAAGTAGAATGTCGTAAAGAGGTTCAAAAACGCTGGCATGATACACATGCAGAGCAGGTTAGAGATTATGAAAGTACTAAAATTCGAAAGTCTCAAAAAACTGATAGTAAAGATCGTATTAGCGCTAACACACAGAAATTACTACTTGGTGAAATAATGGAAGAGCGAAAAGAGATCGAATATATGGACATAGGTGATATGACAGAGCTACTATAAGTTTAATTTCAAAGAAACCACAATTCAGTCAGGTTTATATTTATGATCATGGAGAAGCAATGCAACATAGAATCGAAAGAGTTAAACGATCGGACGTATTAGAAATTCTACAGCCAATAATGAATAGAAATCCATACGTCCAAAAGTATCGCACTTTACACAAAATTTATTTGAAAACCACGGACAAAGAATTTTTTTTGCATTTCTATATGAATCTGAAAGATCATGCTCGCATACATAATAAACCAACATGTGACAAATTGTCAGCAATAATAGTTTCGAAAGACAGAGATATCAGACAGAGTTCATATTTGTGTTTATCCAAAAGCACAGCATGATTTGTCGCAAGTGGCAGATCCGGGAAATGACCAGTGCGTAGGGTCTGCATGGGGGTTGGCGAGCGAAGGGAGCAGGGGGCAGAGCCCTCTAGTAATTTACAAAAAAAAATGATCGAAAATCTACAGAAGGTACTAATGATGATGAAAATGGATATAAAACAAACAATATGATGAAAGGGACGTACTATACAGTACTATGCATACAGTCAGGTTTGAATACATATCCCAGTATATCTTACAATTGACTTACGACTTGTCTGTCAAAACCACACGTGGTCGTACATCAGCGACTACCTGTGTGTTTTTAAAAATTCTCACATCCTTGTGTTGCCGCCCAGCTTTACTGAAGCATACCCCAAGCATACACTGATAGAGCTGTACCTCCAGGTGCAATGCTTGTCTTCTGTTGAATGATAATTATTGTTTCATTAACAATACATTTGCTTTCCACTTTTTTCTTTTAGTAGTTTTCATATGAGACATATACAGTACTTGAAATACAATTACTGTTTTTAATATATGGCCATTGTTATTAGTTTGTGTATGGCTCTGATGTCATTATGATGAAAATCCTCTTGTTGGGTCCCAGTATGGTATCAATTTTCTTATTTGGGGTCCTCAGATTAAAAAGTCTCAGCCCCGACTATGAATCTGATGTTAATTAGGTTATTGGTGGCTTGATTCCAATTGTGTTCATTTATTTTGGATGTTTTTGTAGTCACCATCTTTGTATATTGTGCTCTTGTCACTAGGAATACATCCCATATTGTTAGGGGTGTGTCCTCAGAGGTCATGACCTTTGTTAACAACCCTATGAGTTTAATAAGTCACCAAACAGTTTACTTTCTATCCAGATTTGCAGTTTCAAAAAAACAGCTCCTTTGTGCCTTACCATTCAAATACTCTTAACTCTTCTCTGGTTATCGACTCATTCTTGTATTTTTTGACTTTCCGGTTTCGACTTCTTTTCTGGCAAAGCTTTTCCTCCAGGATCCTTTTCAAAGGTTTTGTTAGTTTTTCCTAGCAGAATAGTATGCACTTCTGGTGCTTTCCTATCATGAGAGGATGGCAGTCTCTAAAGCATCAGGAGTTCCCAACCCTCTTGTCAGTGGTCACCCCCTGGGGAACTGGTGAGAGAAGATGAAGCGAAGCATGAGGCAGCTAGAAGTGCTGAGACACATTCATGGGCTTTGATTTTCATCATTTACAGAGACTCCTCGTGGTTTGTTCTCTTCTAATTCATGATAACCTGAATGCTCCTGAATTTTGTCTTGTTAGTTTGCACTCTTGCTTGATTTGTAAAGCACCTTGTAACGGTATACCCTGTTGTTGTGATGTGAGATTTTGCATATAACTTGATAAATGTTTTGTATATCTTTATTTATAATTTACGCAAAGCAATGTAATTTAGTGTTACTTTGGTGAGAGGCATTCGTATTTACCCCCCCCCCCCCCCCCCCCCCTTTAACAACTGTCTCTTTGTAATTTTACGACAGGATTTGGGGATGTGTCTTAAACCAGTTTGGCGAGTGTTTCTTTGCTAAAGTCTTTGTCTCATCCAGGTTAAGCCAGGTTAGCTTAACATATGGTCTTGGGGGGGGTTACAGGTGTTAAAATGTACTATTTCCCCCATTGGTCTGAGATATGACTGTCTGGATTGGCTGAAGAGGTTGGACAGAAAACCTATAAATTTGCTTGCTCAACCACATTCTCTCTCTCTAACCAACATATGATGAAGAAGTACCTTTCTCTTGCTAACAACTGATGAAGACCATCACACCATGAACTGAAGACAACACAATGAGGAGCACAGCTTCAGTCATTTTGAACAGACATGTGGCTGAAAGCTGAGCACCAATGATGCCTTAACTAGAGACATTAAGTGCCACCTGAATTACACATCACCATTTTATCAGGTTGTATGGTTGCCAATATTCAAATGTACTTTGCATTTTGTTATTATTTATGAATATTATCACTAATACATTATTTTATATGTAACTTAACTCCTGCTTGTCTTTTTTACTACATCTAATTGCCTGAGGTTATAGATATAGAAGGGAAGGTGGGGATAAGTTATATAGAATAATACCTTATAAACAGTGGTAAGTCTGTGAGATTAGGCATTCTAAGGCTACATATTAATAATACAATAGGGGTAAGTAGAGCAACATATATTACTCTACCAAGATAAAACACCTGTGAAGACTGACTACAGGTTTAAGAACATGTGAGAATATTATGGTATGTGTTATGATTGACTGAGCTGGGCTGCTCCCTAGGCACTCTGGATAGGAGCAACAATCAAGCAGTAAGACCTAACACAGCGTAAAGTTCCATCAAGTGTCAGCCCACTAACTAATGAACTAATTTTGAACTTGTGAAGTTATTAATCAAGCAGAAGCATAGGTGCCAGCTTATCTGTAACGATGCTCCAATCAGAGTCCACGGCGTGTTGGCGGTCCAGCTCTCCCCCATGTAGCTCCCCTCAGGTCTGGAGACGTGAAATACACCAGCAGACAGAACAGGACATGAGCAGAGTGACTTTGAGTGGCTAACTGCTGCGCACGTCCATGGCTTCAAATGGCTTCAGAGCTCATAGCAAAGGAATTCTAGAAATAAAGAATGGTGATTTTCAGGTAGCTGAAATTATCTGGTAAGACAGGATACATTCATTGAAATGGTCTTCTTCTTCTTCATCTTTTCCCACTTCTTTGTTACTTGATCAGTCAGTCAGTCAGTCCTTGTCCAACCCGCTATATCCTAACACAGGATCACGGGGGTCTGCTGGAGCCAATCCCAGTCAACACAGGGTGCAAGGCATGAACAAACCCCAGGCAGGGCGCCAGCCCACCACAGGGCACACGCACACACCCACCTAGCACACACTAGGGACAATTTAGGATCGCCAATGCACCTAACCTGCATGTCTTTGGACCCGGAGGAAACCAGAGCAACCGGAGGAAACCCACACAGACACGGGGAGAAAATGCAATCCCCACGCTGGGAGGACGTGGGAAGCGAACCCAGGTCTCCTTACTGCAAGGCAGCAGTGCTACTACTGCGCCACTGTATCTCCTGTGCTTGATCAACCTTCTCCAAACAGCTCGGTCCTGCACCTCCTCACCTGTCAAGCCCCTTTTCCTTCAGAAATGCTAAAATACAGTAATTTACATTACATTTACTTTTATTTGCTTAGCAGACACTTAATCAAATAAAGATCAGTTGGGGGGACCGTTTAGGAACAAGTGTCACTGCATTTGGCCCCAACCCAAATTTCAAAGAAATATCAGGCGTGCCAATTGACAATATTCTGGACATAGTTAATTCGTCATTAGATACGGGGGTCTTTCCAGACTGTCTTAAGACTGCTGTAGTTAAACCCCTGCTCAAGAAAAATAATCTTGACCCCTCTGCCTTTGAAAATTTTAGACCCATCTCTAACCTGCCCTTCTTAAGTAAAATTCTAGAGAAGGCAGTCATTATGCAGTTAAATGACCACCTCAATAAACTTGCTATTCTTGATAAATTTCAGTCAGGTTTTAGAACAAATCACAGCACAGAAACTGCACTCGTTAAAGTAGTAAATGACTTGCGGGTAAATGCAGACAGAGGCCATTTATCTGTTCTCATCCTCTTAGATCTGAGTGCTGCATTTGACACCATTGATCACAATATTCTTAGAAATCGCCTTAGTCAATGGGTGGGCCTCTCTGGCAGTGTCTTAAATTGGTTTGAATCCTACCTGGCAGGGAGAAAATTCTTTGTGAGTTGTGGTAATCAAATCTCAAAGACACATGATATCCGATATGGTGTTCCACAAGGCTCTATCCTGGGTCCGCTGCTTTTCTCAATCTATATGCTTCCGTTAGGTCAGATTATCTCAGGTTACAATGTGAGCTACCACAGCTATGCTGATGACACACAGCTGTACTTATCAATAGCACCTGATGACTCCGACTCTTTCGATACACTAACACAATGTCTTACTGGTATTTCTGAATGGATGAATAGTAATTTTCTCAAACTAAATAAAGAGAAAACTGAAATTTTAGTAATTGGCAATAATGGATTCAATGAGGTTATCAGAAATAAACTTGATGCATTGGGATTAAAAGTTAAGACGGAAGTAAAAAACTTAGGGGTAACCGTTGACTGTAATCTGAATTTTAAATTGCATATTAATCAGATCACTAGGACAGCATTTTTTCACTTAAGAAACATAGCAAAAGTTAGACCTCTTATATCATTGAAAGATGCTGAGAAATTAGTTCACGCTTTTGTTTTCAGTAGATTAGATTACTGTAACGCACTCCTCTCAGGACTACCCAAAAAAGACATAAATCACTTGCAACGAGTGCAGAATGCAGCTGCTAGAATCCTAACTAGGAAAAGAAAATCCGAACACATTTCTCCAGTTTTGATGTCACTACACTGGTTACCTGTGTCATTCAGGATTGACTTTAAAATACTGCTTATGGTTTATAAAGCCTTAAATAATCTCGCTCCATCTTATATATCGGAATGCCTGACACGTTATATTCCAAATCGTAACCTTAGATCCTCAAATGAGTGTCTCCTTAGAATTCCAAAAGCTAAACTTAAAAGAAGTGGTGAGGCGGCCTTCTGCTGCTATGCACCTAAAATCTGGAATAGCCTGCCAATAGGAATTCGCCAGGCAAATACAGTAGAGCACTTTAAAACACTGCTGAAAACACATTACTTTAACATGGCCTTTTTATAACTTCACTTTAACGTAATACTGATACTCTGTATGTTCAATTCTTCATAATAACTATTCACAGTGGCTCCAAAATCCATACTGACCCCTACTCTCTCTTCTGCTTCTTTTTCCGGTTTCTTTGTGGTGGCGGCCTGCGCCACCACCACCTACCCAAAGCATCATGATGCACCAACAATGATGGACTGAAAGCCAGAAGTCTACGTGACCATCATCATCAGGTCCTTCCTTGAAAACCCTAAATACAAAGAGGACTGTTTGATTTATGTTAGGTAGATTGCCCAGAGGGGACTGGGTGGTCTCTTGGTCTGGAACCCCTACAGATTTTATTTTTTTTTCTCCAGCTTTGGAGTTTTTTTTTTGTTTTTTCTGTCCACCCTGGCCATCGGACCTTACTTATCCTATGTTAATTAATGTTGACTGATGTTTATTTTTTATTGTGTCTTTTATTTTTCTATTCATTTTGTAAAGCACTTTGAGCTACATTTTTTTTGTATGAAAATGTGCTATATAAATAAATGTTGATTGATTGATTGTTGAACCCCTACTTTATGTTGTAGTCAGAAACAGAGACCCAACAGTTTATGTTTGAGAATTCTAAGTATTGCTTTCCACTTATTTTTCACTCTATTATTGGTTTCTGCTTATTGAATTACAGTCTTGTTAGCCTTAGGTTGGCATTTAGACATTACAATATACTGCCCTTTGTTTACCTCTTGCCATTATTTGTTCTTTTTAGAACTTCAAATATTTTTTTATATATACAGGGTGTTACAAAAACTGTATACTGTACACTTTTTGAACAATCATAAATACAATGTTTATTAAGACAATACGGCAACTGGTGCCTTTTATTTGAACTTGCAGCATGACAGATTCCTGCAGCAGTTGCAGTGTTTGTTTAATGTACATGTTTAAGAAATGAAATTCCAAAATGACAAATATTGCGAAAAATGTGAAAAATTATCAAAAAAAGGTCCTGTGAGCCAATCTGCACTCCTGCCTGGGTGTCACTACTGAATGGACTAAACAGTCAAGCATGTGTGTGAAGTGCTTTGGGATGATGATCACCACTTGGTGTATGGTGTCATCTGCCTCGACTTTCAAAAGACCCTTGATGCAGAGTCCTCTTGAGAGACTAATTATTAAACTGTGAGTGGCAAAGATTTGAAGGTGGTCATACAAAGAGACACAGAAAACACTGGAACAAAGACAAGAACGGGCTATAGTATGATGTTACTTCAGGGTCCTGCTTTGAGCCAACAGACTTTACAATGAGGTCCTACGGCGATCAGCCCACAGACCACTCATCTTTTTAGTTTAGATAAATGATTCACACAAACACATAATAAAAAAGTAAGCCATGCATGCTGAGGATGCCAAATTAGACAAATGCCCGCTACTGAAAATGCACTCAGAATTCAGAAATGTTTATTGTAATAAATGATGCTGCCTCAGCAGGCTCAGACCCTACGTTGGAATAAACTGGGCTGAATGGATGCAAGTGACTGGTGGAAGAGAGGTATGATGGTTCAAGCCTCATCTCAATGCTTCAGAATTATGACAGCTGGAATTTCTTTAGGTTCAGTTTCCAGGTTTATGACTTCCCACCACTTCAGCTCTCACTCTTGTCACCAAGTCCACACAGCCCAGTAACAGCACATCAGCACTCAGCTTTCCTTGGGTGAAAACCCAGCACATGGGCAGGAATTGTGTGATCTGCTTTACATCAGAGTTCCAGACTGCTGTCACTGTCCTGCTCCACTGACCGACTGAGGAGATCGTTCCTCCCCCACACTACGCGACTCTTCAATTCCACCCAGGGGGTAAACGTTAACATTATACAAAGTTATTGTCTGATATACCTGCATTTTTATCAATCTTTAACTCTTTGAGGACTGAATATTTTTTTTCCAAAAAACACAGTTTTCTAAAAATCACACAAAGCAATGGTTTCACACAGAAATCAACATAGAATGTGTGTTGCTCCATGCTTTGTCCGCCAGTCGGGGTCGCAGTGCATTACAAGCTGGTTTGTACCTCTTGTCATTGTAAGTGGGTGTCCTGCCAGGCAAACTTTATTGTAGGCTCGTCAGCTACATGAACCTGTTCGGCTCTACGATCAGCTGGGGACTGATCAGCTGATGCCTGTACCTCACATTCATTTTCAATCACTTGTATCAAAATTGGAATCCAACAAGTCAGAGTCCAATTCAGCAATAACTTGCAAAACAGAGTATTTTGCTTTACTCATTCACTTTGATCTCTCGCCAGATGTCAATGCCATTTTTGCTGTTGTTTGCTCCTTGCTACTCACATGAGTGCAGGGAATTTCCAATGAAGCTAACTTTCCTTCTAGCAAAGAGAGTCCAACTAAACCATGACAGAAGGTTTTGTCGTCGTTTACAGTTGATTACCACTGTCAACCCCTCCTTTTGACAAAAGTCGACATCTGCCCTGAAAGAGTTAACTTAATATATATATATATATATATTTTTATCAGTATGCTGCTGCTGGAGTATGTGAATTTCCCCATGGGATTAATAAAGTATCTATCTATCTATCAGATAGTCAGCCCAATGCATGATTGATTTTTTTCTTTGGAAGGGTATCAAAAAGGACCCAGAAAGCAGATGGGCTGTTTGCCTACATTAAATTTACCGGGTGCGTGAAAGATCATTCCAGACCTTAACTCTATGAGCAAAAGAGGACTTTCTAATAGTAAATTCATAACTTTGTTTATATTCTCAGTCGGGTGGCACGGTGGTGCAGTGGGTAGCGCTGCTGCCTTGCAGTTAGGAGACCCGGGTTCACTTCCCAGGTCCACCCTGCGTGGAGTTTGCATGTTCTCCCTGTGTCTGCGTGGGGGTACTCCGGTTTCCTCCCACAATCCAAAGACATGCAGGTTAGGTGTATTGGCAATCCTAAATTGTCCCGTGTGTGCGCCCTGCGGTGGGCTGGCGCCCTGCCCGGGGTTTGTTTCCTGCCGTGTGCCCTTTGTTGGCTGGGATTGGTTCCAGCAGACCCCTGTGACCCTGTTGTTAGGATATAGCGGGTTGGATGATGGATGGATGGATATTCTCAGTACCAGGCTATGAGAACTCAAATCTGTTTAATGGATCATTGCTAAAAAGAAACGCTCGCCTGAAATAATGAGCTTTACAAATGGAGTTATCATCAGATTTATCCAGTGCCCCCTAGTGGTCACAATATCTAAATGCAAATGCCACATTCCCACACATTTTAATGTCCCACCCGTGTTTGTGAGGGTTCATCCTTCATCTTAAAGTCATGCATGCCAGGTTGATGAGGGAAGTAAGAGGTAATGAGGGGTAAACGAGAGTGACAAGTATTAAATGGTGAATGAAGATGGTAAAGATGTGAATGAAAAATGACAGTTAAAAAATAGGATGATATATTTACCACAGTCCAGTTTTGAAGACTAGGAAGATGTCTAATAGGTAATTTAAGAGACACTTAATAAAATTAACTTTAATTTGTACAGGGTGAGTCTTGTCAACTGCTAGTGATACATGATATGGAAGTCAAATGAGGAATAATGTGTGCCTCAAGATCTGAGAAAGTGCTGTGAAGAAATTAACGGGATAGACGATACATGACAC
This sequence comes from Polypterus bichir lapradei, assembly GCA_026402145.1. NCBI lineage: Eukaryota > Metazoa > Chordata > Cladistia > Polypteriformes > Polypteridae > Polypterus > Polypterus bichir. The sequence goes on from JANRMT010062791.1 coordinate 135,819,765, forward strand.
GTAATAACAGGAATGCTAGATGGCTAGAGATGAGCGGAGTTCAAAGGTCTTAAAATTGGACACTACACGTAGTGCAGCACATGGTAGTTTTTGAGAAATGGAGACACAAACATGGTCAAAAAAGCCTCTAAACAGACTTACAAATCAGATTAGGATTTTTACTGACCTGTCTAGAGATAAAGCTCACCCCAACCAGCCCGACCCCAAACTCATCTGCACAGGTTCAAAATAGGGGGCAGACTTTTACAGTTCAAAAATATGCTTTATATGGTCAACTCCTTGTTTTATATCTATTTTGTTAATGTTTCAGATATTTATTTATGTTGTTAATTATTTGCATTATTCCTTGATTCCGATTTCTTCTTTGCTCCTTTGTTATGTGGCTTACGTCGTGTAGTTAGCTCCCCAAGAGGCAGGGCCACCTGCCCTCAGCACTATAAAGGCGAGGAATTCCCACAGTTTCTGGCGGTTCATTTGAATGTACTAGTGAGTCGGTGGGTTTACTTGACGTTTGGCTGAGCTTGTGATTTTCTGGACTCTGTCTGTTCTCTGGATTACTGTATTAGGACTTGGTTGCGTTTAGACCTGCCATATGCAGGCATTGTATGGCTTTTGTGCTCCTAACAGATCCTTTTGTGAAATAAATATTTTATTTTATAAAGATTCAGCCTTTGCTTTTAAATCTAGCTGGGGTTTAATGGTAAACCCCCGAGTGGGCATTATTGGAAGTGTTTTTGGAACTCACTTGTGCTTTGAACTTCATGTTGATAAAATACTTCGAATGGAGAGGATAAACCTTCAAATCTGTGGCTTGAGAGACAAGCGAAATAAAGAATTAATTTAAATAACAAAAGAAAGTACAAAAATAGTGCCAAACAGGATAACAGGACACAAAAATGAGGCAAAAGGAGTTTGTCTAAAAAGGCAACTTAAGGCTAGCAATTCCAAAGCATAATTCAGTAATTACATCCAAAGATTAAGTATAAAAAAATAAAAAACAAAAAATCCAAGATGTACTTACACAATGAAAAACCCTCCATAACTCCACAATAAACCCAAGGCAAATCTGGGTCTGCACAATCATAAAGACCAATGCCTGTAAATGGAAGAGAGGAGTGTTTTGTTTTTCAGAACCTAAAATAAATAAGCACAAAACACAAAGCAATAATCTTTACAATTACAAAATCCCAATAAATATCCAGTAGAACAAAGTTAAAAATAAAACATTTAAGAGTGAAATTCAAAAACAAAATGAAACCTTCAAAACTCAGATGGAGCAAAACAAAAATTCAGAAGAGTAACCAAACATGAAATTCAAACACCAAGGAGAGCTAAAAAGACACGAACAGGCCTTTATATACTGTAGGTCACCATCAGCTACAGCTGCAGTGTTCAGGGGGCCCTGCTCCTTTCGGCTCAACATATAAAGAACAAGGTGTCACACACGTGCATTTAGGAGGCAACCAAGAAGCCCTAAGGTGAGTGATCTATCGAGAGAGATGAAGAGCTGATTTCAGGTACTAACGCCTCTCTCTCTCTCTCTATCACCAGACACAAAGAAGAAAAATAACAATCCCATTTACTTACCTCCATGTTATAATATGTTTGTTATAATATGAAGTTTAATGTCACTGTCTCTGTGCACACTGTTATGGATTCATTCATACAGGCAGACCAAGTATGGTACACAGGGGCTCAGCATTTAGAATTGCCAGCCAAGCATAGGGCTAGATAACCAAAGACAACTGGAGGATTGTATAGTCAGCCTAAAAGACAGAATAGTATACTTCTGTCCTCTGTCAACACAAAATCTTTTTTCCTTGTTGGGAGAATGAGAACTGCAAGTAGGCATTGTGCTATTCCTGTATTTTTTGGAGGTGGAGTTGCGTCCTTTCCTGTCCTTGTTTGGAGACCAGAGAAAGAGCCTGCACGTGGAGCAACCAGTATATAAGGATGAACCTAGTGCCAATACATTTTGAAGCCTATGGATGGATGATATCATCTGTCCGGGAAAACCTTTCAGCGCAGTGACGAAAATGGCAGACTCTATAGATCAAGATCATACGTTGATATTGTCTTGCTATGGCTTCCTTTCTTCTGTTATACCGCGTAAAATTGTCATTAAAGAAAGCTAAGTATAATTCTCTCATGTGATTCTTTGTTTCTACCACCGTAATCACTATGGGAGGGATATCGCCTTTTAATATCATATCTCTATCTTTCACCCTGTCATTATTCGAAGGGGTCTTCTGGCAGAGCCTGGCAGTGACACATTCTTTAATACAAGCTAAGTATGAAATGATCATTTGTTTCTTGATTTGTTTATGGTTGTTGTAGTTATTTGTCACAATTGTGGCTTTCAACTGCCTTTCCACAGTGCACTTCACAGCACTGAACCTGATCTATTGGACCAGAAGATACTCCCTTCTGGACACACTCAGCCATCTTTGGACATGACAATCTCCCCATAGCTAAACCCGACTATATTTTGTATGTGTAATTTGTCTACTGGGTGAATTTTAAAATTAAAATGAGCTGATTTTGGTTTTTCTGCCCAGAGGGGACTGGGCGGTCTCATGGTCTGGAATCCCTACAGATTTTATTTTTTTTTCTCCAGCCGTCTGGAGTTTTTTTGTTTTTTCTGTCCCCCCTGGCCATTGGACCTTACTCTTATTCGATGTTAATTAATGCTGATTTATTTTGTTTTCTTATTGTGTTTTTTATTTTTCTATTCTTTATTATGTAAAGCACTTTGAGCTACTGTTTGTATGAATATGTGCTATATAAATAAATGTTGTTGTTGTTGTTGTTCTTTCTGTTTTGGGGTACGTGTTGTTCAGTAATCATCTGGGAGTGTAATTGCAGGTTAATCAACTGCTCTGGTTGCGTCATGAGGTGAACTGACTACTGTTTTATCTATCCAACCATCCGCTTTCTAAACCTTTCAAAACTGCTCTCAGGTTATGTGGTGCTGGAGCTGATCCTGACAGCAAGGAGCATCAGGCGGCTGAGTGAAACTGCAATGCCTCAGTATATCCAGGAAATACTTTGTTCTGAAAAAGCTATTAATCTGCGGACATATTTAAATAGCTAGGTTCTTCATTTTGACTCTTGGGACCCGAGTCCTACGATGCCAACAGTTTTCAGCTTCTAAAGCTACTCTGTTTGATTTATAAAACAAAAAAAGTCCCGACATAAATGGGGACGGCTGTGGGGATTGCGGAGGTTATTACTTAGGCAGCCATCAATTATTGTCTATATGTGTGAAATGATTTTGCTTGCAGATAAAGATGAATAGCGCCTGCAAGCATAATTTATTTTGAAGAGGGGCCATTAAAAATTGAAATTCCTGCATATTACTGCATCACGCGATTAATGCTAACCCTTCAAGATACAGCCTTTGCTCTCATTCTGAAAGTAGCACATCCTGGCTGCTTACCAAAAAAATAAGAACCTCTTCTGAGCTTTGCAGGCTAGAGTACTGTCTTTTATTTACAGCGAAGCCCCACAGAAGTCGTACATGTAGAGTTTCTTAAAGCTTTCCCATGTTTCTGTAACAGCGTTTTTCAAACTAGAGGCCACTATTCACTCAATCAAGCTTGTTTCTTCATCTGTATAACTCTGTAGTTTCCTCAAGATTCCCAAGACCCTTAGTGTGAAAAGTACTTCCTTATTTAAGTGTTAACTGCACTTGCCCTTACTGTCCACAGTTGTTCTTTTCACTGTCAGTTCAGCATTATCTGTACTATTATTACGCTCCTTTGCATTTTTCATGTCTCTTCTTTCTATCGGTGATCCCTGGCCCCAATTTGCCATCCAATCCAGTGAACTCTGTCTCAAGTCTGCTTTAACTGGTAACTCAGCTGGCCAAGCCCCTGGAAACACTGTGAGGACTACAGGTTAGGATGCCCCTTATGGGTTTTGGTGTCCCCACCCTTATGAGGCCATAATCATCAGGTCTGGACTGTCTACTTTAAAGTGTTGTGTTTCAACAGCACAGAATTTGCAAAAATGGTGCAATCCTTAAAACAAAAACCAAAACCAAACCAGGAACTTCACTGACTAGCATCAGACACAGGTCTCACCCCAGGCAGCCAGACTTCAAACTCTACAGGCAGGCTTTCTGGAGGCCCAAACTGGAACATTATTTTAAAAGTTCAGAAATACTTTCAAATGTCCCAAAATACAAAAATGCTTTTCAAGGGAGAGGAATTTGTAAAACAATACCAATTAAGAATCTTTATAAATGAAGAATGTATGCACTAAAATGAAAAGAAAAAACAAAATAAGGGCAAAAAAGGATTAGTCTAAACTGGCAATGCAATCTGATTGATCAGTTCTGTTTGGACCCTAATTAACTTGGTGGGAGGGATTCTGTTCTTTTTAAATTACAGAACACAAAAAGTGAATGTTAATGGCTGGTTTTTTGAACGTCGGTATATGCATGGGGACACCGCAAGGCTGCTGTCTGCATCCTCTATAATATCATGAAATCTGCAGATGGCTTTTATTATAATACTTCTACAAGATAAGGAGGACAGCCATGGAGCTGTTAGTGGTGTGATCAGCCCTTTTTACACCTAAATATCTCCAAGACAGAGAATATGGCAGTAGATCTCAGGTGCCCCCCTCCTTCTACTGTCTCAGCTTCAGTTAAATGGAAGATAATGGAAATGGCCATGCAGCAAGCAAGTGGCGAGTGGTGGTGCATATGTGGAAAATGTGAAATAATGGCTACTCACCCCATGAAGCCAGACCCCAAACTCTAGAGGCAGGCTTTCTAGAGGCCCAAATGGAACACTATTTCCACTAGTTCAGAAATACTTTTAAGCGTCCCCAAAACACAAAAATGCTCTTCAAGGGAGAAGAATCTGTAAAACTCCTGGCTTAAAGGGCAATGCCAATGAAGAACCTTTATAAATGAAATATAATGCTCTAAAATAAAAATTAGAAAGAGAAAAAAGCAAAATATTTGCACAAAATGATTAGTCTAAAAAGTCAATACAAACTAAGTATGAAATTATCATTTGTTTAATGATTTGTTTATTTTTGCTGTAGTTATTATGGCTTTCTAGTACCTTTCCACACTGCACTTCCCAGTGCTGAACCTGGTCTGTTTGATCAGTTCTGTTTGGGCCATAACTTTGTGGGATCGATTCTGTACTGACTAACTAATAAAACACAAAGACTGAATGTTAATGGCTGGTTTTCTGAACCTTGGTATATGCATGGGGACACCACAAGGCTGCTGTCTGTCTCCTCTTTTGTTTATCTTATACACAAATGTCTTCAGACGTTCACACAAGGACAGACATATCATGAAATTTGCAGACGACCCTCACTGTAAGTCTTCTACAAGATAAGGAGGACAGCCATGGACCTGTTAGTGGTGTGATCAGCCCTTTTTACATCTAAATATCTCCAAGACAGAGAATATGGCAGTAGATCTCAGGCGCCCCCCTCCTTCTACTGACTTAACTTCAATTAAATAGAAGACAATGGAGATGGTGGAGCAGTGCATATATCTGAGGACAATCATTGATTAAACTTTGATCTTAACACAGAACACATTTGTAAGAAGGGGCAGACTCTGCTTTTCTTTTTAAAGAAACTCAGTTTTAAAAATCTCTCTATTATATAAAAACATCCTGGGACGAGTGATAATTTCATGTCCTGCAAGACGAGACTTTGTGCCAAGAGATTTTACCACGCCCAGGGCCACAAATAAAAGACAAAGAGTAGATGACAAATTAGAACATCGTAAAGAGGTTCAAAAACGTTGGTGCGATACACAAGCAGAGCAGATTAGAGATGATGAAAATACTAAAATTCAAAAGTCTTAAAAAATGATAGTAAAGATCGAATTAGCACAAACCAACGGAAATTATTACTCGGTGAAATAACGGCAGGGTGGCGCAGTGGTAGCGCTACTGCCTTGCAGTTAGGAGTCCTGGGTTCACTTCCCAAGTCCTCCCTGCGTGGAGTTTGCATGTTCTCGCCAAGTCTGCGTGGGTTTCCTCTGGGCGCTCCGGTTTCTTCCCACAGTCCAAAGACATGCAGGTTAGATGGATTGGCAATTCTAAATTGGCCCTAGTGTGTGCTTGGTGGCTGGGTGTGTTTGTGTGTGTCCTGTGGTGGGTTGGCACCCTGCCTGGGATTGGTTCCTGCCTTGTGCCCTGTGTTGGCTGAGATTGGCTCCAGCAGACCCCCGTGACCCTGTGTTCGGATTCAGCGGGTTGGAAAATGGATGGATGGATGGATGAAATAACGGAACAGCGAAAAGAGATTGAATATATTGTTCGGATTTAAACTTTAAGTCAGAGACTTGTAGATCATCTAATTCATGTTGCCATCAGGGAAAAGTAGTGTTTCTTCCCAATGAAGAGAATTTAAAGATTTGTTGTTTGGTGAAAGTGAAATCCATGTATGTGGATGGCAGAGACGTGAAGTGGCTGGTGCTTAGCGCGGACAGGGGGGTTGGCGGGTGAAGCAAGCAAGGGGCAAAGCCCCCTAGCTATTTTTAATTGAATCTGTTGTCATATTTGTTGTTGGCCTCCTCAGTTATAAGAATATAAACCATCTTAAAGGATAAGTTTGGTATTTTTCATGTCAAATTCATATTCTTTATAATCAAATCAATGTTTATATTATTTGCCAGATAAAACCTGCCATATAAAAGCTGTGCGCCTTATCTTGGTGAATTTCTCTCCACCCTCGATACCCTTTCACGCACCAGGAGCCTGGTTTCGTCTAGCTTGTGCTGTTAATGCCACACACACCACTTTCATTTTGAGAATCTACTTTATTTGGTTTGACCGTATACACTTGCGTATAAGTCGGGTCTTGAAACCTGAAAAATCGATCATAAAATCAGACCCCGATTTATACGCCCCGTTCAAAACTACTAAACTTAATTTTTTTTATATCTTCTTGCTTCCTCCAATCTCACATCAGTTTCTCAGATACATGAAATTTTGTTGCAGCAGCGCAGTTACCAATTTCTTTTTCCACTTCAATGACTTTTAATTTATAACCAGCTTCATATTTTTTTCTGATTTAATGCTCTATCGTAGATAAGGATGTATTAGGGTGTGAGACACACAAAACAGTGCAAACGTCGCTTCAGAATAGTTCGGGTATTACCGTGTGGTGATGTAGACACAATATACAGAATAAAAAGGCTGTGTGCTCCATGGTTACTCTCTCAGCTGGACATTAGTGTATCATAATCTCTTGGATCAATAGTGTGAGTTTTCCTCATTTGACTTATATGACTGACATTATAAAATACCAGAAATTATAATACGGTAAAATCAAATCCCGACTTATCCGTGGGAGAATTTATATGCAAGTATATACGGTATTTCCTTTCAGGATTTAGACAAACAAGCTATTGATTTAAATCAGTAATCTGGCCAACTATAAAGACAAAGAAACATTTAGCATAATTGCTGGAACATTTTTTAGAAGCCAGGTTATACTGATGAGAAGCTTCAACGTATCAAAGAGAAAAGAACAGAGAGGAGAGTAGAATTACAGAGATAGAAAGAGCAAAACCTACAAACTGGAAGTTAAGGCCATGCAATGAACAAATGGCGATTGGTGGTGCACATGTGGAAAAGGTGAAGTAATGGCCGCTTAGGAAGAGTATCTCTGTCACAGGAAAGTATACCGTGCTGCTTCATCCACTAGAACAATTTTCTGGGGATGAACCCAGTTTGTTACATGAGGATGGAGGCAGAAAATTTCCACTCTCATTAATCACAGAGATCAGAAGACAATTTGTCACTTTTTAAATTTCAACTGGAAGAAATGATCAAAACCTGAAGGACTACTGTAAATAGGCAGCATTCATTAGATTATTGATATTACTTTTGCATTGCTAAAAGCTTACACTACTTAATGTTGATGCATGTGAGACCTGAGTGACTGTATGGATAATCAGATAATAATTCAAACCCATGACACTAGATCTGTCATGCAGCATCACTAATGACCACCGGCCTACGTGAGAGCTAATCATCTACACAGGATTCAGTTTGCCAGTAAGCGACACTGACGCTGTAATTTTTATATGGCTGTACGTTTTGATCTTCTTCAGCTGCAGCTGCAGTGAACTGATTCACCTGAAGTGCGGTTGAACTGCGATCAGCTTCAATAAGTAGAGATAAGAAACTTGTTTTTATTTCCTCTTTGGCTGCAGGTAGTCTTCCACATGGAGGCAAGTGCTCACATCTAACCTAAGCACTACAAGCCATAACCTTAAGGTATGGTGGTTACCATGAGAAATTTGATCGAAATCTTAAAACACGGTCTTTGTTTTAAGTTTGCATTTACACCCTAATTATGAATATTTTTGAAACCATTTTCTCGAAAGACAAAATTGTTCTAAACAGCTCCAGACGTGTGTTTACTTTTGTGCTGATCCACTTCCTTATGTCTATGATGGCAGCTGAGAGCAGAAGAGCAAACAGGAGACGTATTACCTCAATAAAATAGTTCCAAGAATCTATGACAAAATAATTGTGTCTAGTTTCCTCTCATTATCACAAGAATGCCTCATGAACAGAAGTCATGTTACGATAAATTGAAATCTTTGGTGTTTCAAAGCGGATGCATTTGGTAAGTTTAAATCTTTTTCTATGCTTGGATCCAGGTAACTATAAGCTTTACTATAATGCAAGAACAGAGAAGGTATTTTTCAAATTAAAGAAAAAAGCATGTTACCTTAGAACACAATTTTTTGGCAAATTAATGCATACTATGAGTGTGAAGAAATAACTTTGACTTGAAAAATAGCAAATGTAACTAGATTGTAAAGATTAGCTGTAAAATGATTGATTCACAGCAGATGAACGGTCACTGAGCTTTATCACAAACAAGTTAGAAAGAAAGCCGACTCAGTTCTGCCACACAGTCGCCATCCTCTTTGCTTCAATTTCCAGTTGCAGATTTAAGCATCCAAGGGTAAAGTGCAACAGATTTGAGAACTCTTCTTCTTAGAGCTATAAGCATTTTGAATTTTGTTACTTGCTATTGAATTCTGAATTATTATTTGGTGCCCTGTTAAAGATAATTATTGTACTAATCCTGAGTGTGTGTACTTAAGGTAACACTGGTCATTAGCTGTTGTCTTTTTGTGTATTTTCTTGCATCTGTGTAACAATGTCTTATGTTTTTGTGCATTCCACCTCCATTCCTGGGATCATAAAGTCTACCTAACCCTAACCCTACCCCTAACCTAAGCTAACCATAACCTAAAAAGTCCAATTCCGCAATCCAATAGCAAAATCCATTAAACAGTAGGAAAAATTCAATAAACAAGAAAATCAAATATAATACCCACTGAAAGAACTCCCCAATATAAAGCCAGAGGGCAGTCCCAAAAGTGTGACATCATGGTGGCCTGGCAATTGGGGGTCCCAACCACAAAACATTAGAAACATGACCTTGAAGCCTACATACACAACACATAATAATGAAACAATACTTACATAAAACAGTGTTAAGAAAGATTACATAAATTACCCTGTGCTCTTACCACCAAAGGTCCAACAAAAAGACAATTCCACCTTAGGAATTAATAAAATAGCCCAAATCAAATCGAAGTCAAATTAAATGAAAACCAAAAACACTTGAAAATAATAACTAAAAAAATAACAAAAGTAACAGGCAGCATGGTGGCGCAGTGGTAGCGCAGCTGCCTCACAGTTAGGAGACCCGGGTTCGCTTCCTGGGTCCTCCCTGTGTGGAGTTTGCATGTTCTCCCCGTGTCTGCATGGGTTTCCTCCGGGTACTCCGGTTTCCTCACACAGTCCAAAGACATGTTAGGTGCATTGGCTATCCTAAATTGTCCCTAGTGTGTGGAAGTGTTCGTATGCCCTGCGGTGGACTGGTGCCCTGCCCGGGGTTTGTTTCTGCCTTGTGCCATGTGTTGGCTGGGATTGGCTCCAGCAGACCCCTGTGACCCTGTAGTTAGGATATAGTGGGTTGGAAAATGACTGTCTGACTGGCAAAAGTAACAATAAGAAGAGAAATATGGTATATGTAAGCCATAAAGAAGTTGAGGACCATGTACAGCCAATTGAAAGGCTGGAGAATCTTGATAAGTTAGAAGGGTTTCCTATTGTTTAACCGTGTAAAGCAGGGGTCCCCAACTCTGGTCCTGGAGCGCCCCCAGTGGCTACATGTTTTCATTCTAACCCTTTTCTTAATTAGTGACCTGTTTTTGCTGCAAAATAATTTCTTTCAAATTAATTTTAATTGACTTCCTCAGACTCAGACCCCTTAATTGTTTCTTTTTCCTTAAGTAGCTGCCAAATAATAATGAGATACAAAATGAACCAAAACAGAACCAGCAAACTGTGCCCATCATACAATATCAGAAAATAAAGAAAGATCTCAAGAATGTTGATCTGCTCAGGTCCTGAAAACATTTTAACAGAGCTCTTAGAAAAAAGAAAATAAACAATTTCAGAAATGTCTGCTAATGCACCACAAGAGCAGCAACAAGCCATGAAATTAAAGAATGGGTTTAATTAACAACAAGAATCAGAGCCTAATTACACAGCTGATCGGAGTCTGAGGCCCTGACTTAGTTGGTCTTCTGTTGGCCCACTCACTCTACTTTTCATTTCTGTTTGGGTGCCATTTAAGGAAAGAAATGAAGCAATTCAGATGAAATATCAGGGAACAAATCTTAAACAACAATGAAAATGAAAGAAAAGGAGTTAATTAGCAGCAAAATGGCCACCAATTAAGAAAAGGGTTAGAATGAAAACCTGCAGCCTCGGCGGTCCTCCAGGACCGGAGTTAAGGACCCCTGGTATAAAGGTGTTCGGGGACACCTCTGCTCAGCATATATACTTATCTTACTTGTGCAGGTTCTTTTTAAGGTGGGCCCACAATGTAATGTCTAATCCTCTTTTACTTAGGATATACAGGCCACACTTTTTTCTGTGTCATGCTGCTGTTTTAATTCTAGTCAAGTATCCACCTCAACCATTGACCTATCTAATTTACTTAGTCAGAGGCAGAGAAGTAGACAATGAACCCAGTTTAATAACACAGTGTTCAAATATTCATCATTCATTATCTTATGTGCCAACACAAAAGCAAATCAAGATGTGGCAGTTCACACCATACAACCCGGTAGTGTTTTATGCTGGTCTTAAATTGTTGTTTGGTAGCTTCATGTCTTGTACCTCAGTAATGATATTGGTGTAAGACCCTGATCAGCTCATTGACTAACTACAGTATATAAAGCTAATCTAAGGAGTGGTGTGGCCCTGTCCCTGAGCAGCTCATAAATCCGCTTGGTCTCCAAAGTTGTTGTTTTGTCTTTTATTCACGGTTTATAAAACCAAGGTTCTTGTCTCCAAATGGCGAGCTTCGCTTTTTTGCACTCATTAAAATAATTTTGCTTCTAAAATCTAAATCGTGATTGCTACAGCAAAACACGTTTTTGTCACTTAACCCTCAAGAAAGTAAGTTTACTTACTTATCAGTAGTCACATCACACTTTACATGGCGTTCCTACAACTAAATAACTCTGCGCTTATAGTACCACATAGTCTTTGAAACTCTCTACTTAAATTACTAAAATATTCTGGCAATTCTTATCTTGACACAAAACATTAACAGACAAGGCACATTCTTCTTATAAGGTAACATGCATAGAAAGTGATAGATTCAAAACTTTAAGTCACAGTTTTAAAAACAAGCAAGAAAGTTGTTAGTAAAAACATTGGAAATAAACAAACCGTTAACATTAAAAGTCAACGAGGACGTAAAATATTTAGGTGTAATCATTAACTCTGGCTTATACTTTAAATCACATATTTCCCAGATTAGTAGGACTGCAGTTTTCCATTTATGGAACATTGCAAAAGTTAGACTTCTTATAATGTTGCAAGATACTGAGAAATTTATTCATGGTTTTGTTTTATGTAGTTGGTTACTGTAACTCAGCCCTAACTGAACTACCTAAGGAAGACACATGCAGCAGCAAGAATCCTAACTAGAAAAAGAAAATCTGAGCACATCTCACCAGTCTTAGTGTTGTTACACTGGCTACCTGTGTCATTTACAATTGACTCTACAATACTACTAATGGTGCATAATGCCTTTTAATTTTGCTTGCTCCTATGTTTTTGGAGTGCCTGTCCCCCTACCTTCCAAGTCATAACCTTAGATCTTCTAATAGTGATCTGCGTATTATTCCAGGATCCAAACATAAAAAAGGTGGTGAGGTGGCCCTTTGCTGTTATGCACCAAAAACCTGAAATACTTTATCAACAGAGATATGACAAGCAAACACTGTGGAAACTTTTAAAAACGTCTAACAACCCACTTTTTTAATTGACTTTTTCATAGCTGCATTTTAGTCATGCACTTCAAAAATATGCTTAGAGTTATTATACTCTTCATTGAATCTGCAATCTTTATTAATCTTTACTTCTTCTAGAATGCCACCACCACCACCTGATCAAAGTCCTCTGCGGCCACTTGTGACGTTTGAATCAAAGTGAATACCCCAACTGTCCATGAGACCCACTGTGCTGAAACCTCTAAGACAAGCCTTAAAAAATAAATAAAATAATGAACAACTTAAGGACATTTATGTTAGGCAGAAGGCCTGTGGGAGCTGGGTGGTCTTTTGGCCTGGAACCCCTGCAGTTTTTGTTTTTTTCTTCAGCTTTATCCAGCTCTGGAGTATTTTTTTTTATTTGCCCCCTGCTTGCTTTGCTCGCCAGCTATTCCCCAGGCCTGCACCAGCCAATTCATGTCTCTACCGCTTATGTATGTGGATTTCACTTTCACCAAACAACAAATCTTTTAATTCTCACAGATACGCCTCTTCATTGGGAAGAATCACTACTTTTTCCTGATGGCAACACGAATTAGACGATCTACAAGTTTACATCTGAACAATATATTCAATCTCTTTTCGCTGTTCTGTTATTTCACTGAGTATTACTTTCCATTTGTTTGCGCTAATGCGATCTTTACTAACCTTTTTTTGAGACTTTCGAATTTTAGAACTTTCATTATCTCTAACCTACTCTACATTTGTATCGTACAAATATTTTTGAATTCTTTATGACATTCTACTTTGTCATCCACTCTTTGTCTTTTATTTCTGTCTTATCGTTCTTGTCTCGCGGGACATGAAAGTACTGTATCTCTCTGAAAAACTCACGTCTCATCCCAGGATTTTTTTTATTATAACAAATAGATATTCTACCTAGATATCTATCTATGTAAGTGCACATTATTTATGTTTTGAATACTTTTATGTATTATTATCCATTTCTAATTTGAATGTGACTACTTCTTTGACATCTTGTGAAACACTTTGAGCTACAGTGTTTGCATGAAAATGTGCCACAGGAATTAATGTTGTTGTTCCTCCTTCCTTATACACCGATCACAAAAGAAGTGTCCCACACTCCCACTGAACCTTTGTAGTCCCCCCGCCCTCCCTATCTTTCTCTCCCTCTCACTCGTTATCTGCTGTTTTGCCTTTCATCCTATGGGAGCTTTCACTGATGTTTGCTGTTCCCATCACAAGGCACATGTCTCATACACACTGGTGTCTGTCATGGCCTAACCAAAACAAGACGGCATAAACTGTGAAAATCCTCTTTGAAACACATTTAAATACAGTTCAGCTAATCTAGAACCTGCTAGATCTCTGCCATTAGCATACCATCCTGTTTTCCTACTGCACTCAACATGGCTTCCCCCAGATCCCTCACTGCTCTTTTATTTCATTGAAAGTAAAGTCATGCCCTCCATGTTTAAGCCCTAGTCTCTAAATATGGCAAAAAGGTATGATATGCCTTGGCTCTCCTCCAGGTTCCCATCTTCCACAATGCAGCTTTGTAGTGGTGGCTAACTCATCTATTTTCCTGTATGGCAGCTCACAGTATTACTGCTGGTGATGACATTTATGGCAGCTTTCTGGGTTATGAACATTCCAGTTGCTGAGGTCCAGGTTTTCTGTTGCTCCTTCTATCTGTAGCTCTGATTAGTAGTCCCGACGTAATCTCCTCTCTCTTGCTATCCCTTCACACTAACTTTATCCTTCCACCTTAAATGAGGTGTCCACTGGTCCTGTAGCTTTATTTTCATTCTAGCAGTGGGACCTTCTTGCTTATCCTCCTGTTCTTAATGAAATCTCTGCACCTCCTCCTTAGTTATCAGCATGTTCAGTTTAACTTTTTACATCACCTTTAATTTAACCCGTAAAAACTTTGTCATGAGTAATGTGGTGGGTGTGACAATGTGCTATATCAGTGTGTACTCCTAACCTCTCTCTTCTACTTTCTCCCAGTAACCATAGTGTTATCGTATGTCTTGCCATGGACTCATACCACGAAGCATCTCAGTTCCCAGATTTGCACTGTTTTGAATTGCCTGTGGTCACCCATGAACCTGCTACATCTAATTCAGAGGGTAACTCTATATAGTACTAGCTAATAACCCACAATGTCTGGTTCAGATGTGGCCTCTATATAGTGTGCAACTGAACCATAGCCTCTGGTCCACTGGTGCTCACTCTGTAAGGAGACTTCTTCTGAGCCAGATGTTGCAGGTTTGTGGTTGACCAACTCGTTGAGACTGCTTCTGAACACTGAGTGGTGACTCTGTGACTCTCAGATCCCACCCTTTTTGTGCAACATCGGCATTACTCTGAGAAAAGCATTGTGTTAGATGCCAGAGACGCGACCGTGTGAAGGTCAGCTGGTTAACTTCTGCAATTATCTGAGCTGGTGGGTAAACCTTGTCACATACGTGCAATTGGGAGACAGTTTACAGACTCAAAAAAGTGTACGTTCCCACTGGACCAGGAGTTGGTGTTGCCCTCTAACTCTTTCTCCTCTCTTCCTGCAGAACAACTGATGACCCTTTAAACTAAAGATCACTTCCGGCCCTCAGAAGACCCCCACAACATCACATCCGGTTTCAAGCCTCAAGACCCCATCTCCTGCTGTTGTCACTTCCGGCTCCAGAATACCACTTCCCATTACCTCTTTTCCCTTCTGCCTACCATATCTATGACCGCCATTTTGTTGTTTTTCAGTTCTGTTTTGGACTCAAGTCTGTAGAGACCTCAACTACTTTTCAACAGCATATGGGGTGGATCCCCAAACCTTTGACGTGTTCTTCTGCTGTATTCACAACCTCTAAAAAATTAGTGTGCCATTCTGTTCTATTCTTTCACTGGCAAACAACATTTATGGCAGCATTTATGGAAAAACATTGTTGGGTTTTGTATTAGGATATTGCGACAGAGCAGATTGATTTCTGGGCTACAAACTTTGCATGTTTTTGATGATGAACTATCTCTTTGTCCATTTAACTAAAATACGGTCATTTTTTCGAGTCAGTATAGTAGCTTTAACAAGGCATACTGCTGGCCCCTGTTTTTTCTCTGTTTCTTAAAAACAAAACAGGAGACACACACCTGTGCATGGAATCAATAAATTAGATCCTATTGGGAGAAAAGGGCAATTCAGCCAATGAAAGAAAAGGGGTGGGGCTTGAGCCACTGTAGCCACACCTACCAGAAATGTAGAAGTGGCAGTAAATGACACATCAAGAAGAGATTCCGAAGAAATCGTTGCAGTTGTCCTGGAACTGAAAGTGGAAGGAGGGGTCAGAAGCAAACAGCTTGTAATGGCATGCAGTGTGGTGTAGAGCCCAGAGATTGTGGCTTTAAATCCTGTGTGACCATAAGAAAGTCACTTGACCTGCCTGTGCTCCATTTGGATACCAAAAGAAATGTAACCAACTGTATCAGAAATGTTGTAAGTCGCCTTGAATAAAGGCGTCAGGCAAATAAGTAAATGTAAATGATGAGCAAGGCATGAATGTGGTGGGTGTAGTCGAGGGCATGGCACAGCACTGTCTGTCATAATCTTTAGTAAAGTGCTACTGCCCAACTGGTTTAGTCCACTAGGATGTTAATGATGAGGAAAAACTCAGTGACTTTCCAATCTTGGGGTGGTGCAGTGGTAGCACAAAGTCTCCTTTGAAGTAAGGAGACCAGGGTTCACGTCCAGGGTGCGGTTGGAGTTTGCTTGTTCTTATGTGGGTTTGCTCCGATTTCCTCCCACTGTCCAAAGACATGCAAATTAAGTGAAGTAACGACCCTAAACTGGCCCAGGTAGGTGTTTGGTGTGTGTGTGTGTGTGGTCGCCCAGCGATGGATTGCCACCCTGTGCAGGGTTTCTTTCTGCCTGGTGCCCTATGCTAGCTGGAGCAGGCTGGAATTGGTGTATCCACCAATGGCTGTTGCATATTTATTTCCAACATGTAATGCGATCAAGATGGCAGCTTGCCGTTCAGCACCTTAACCGGGTAACATGGTTGTCGCGTGGTGCTTAGAGCATTTAAAGTTGAGCCTTCACTTATGCTATTGCTCTCTCTTCTTCAGCCTGTGTCTGACCCAGCCGATGCTCCCCTGCCACTGAACCTGCTCGACGAGGAAGGCTTTGTGCTCTTTCAACCTGAAGAAGCGAACTACAGCAGGACAATTGCCAGGATGCTTTGTGTATGTAGTGTGTTTAAGAATAAAGCCTTGCGACTGCTTCTGCCTTTTCAACAATAAAGTTATTTTATTGGACTCCTGCCCTGCTTCCTGTCTCTGGTGCAACCCTGAAACCCAAACTTGACAGTAACCGTATGTTCAGAAAAGACATGCCAGTGCATTCTAGGATGAAAGATAACACCAATCCAAAATGCCACAGGATATCCATTTGGCAGAAAGGCCTGCAGCACTTGTTGGCATGGACCATGGACAGCAGCCAGATCCAATCACAAAGTCTATGGGTGGTCAGGTCTAGTGATGAGCGAGCACCAAAGTGTTCGGGTGTTCGGTCCAAACACATCGCGATGTTCGTGTGCTCTACCGAGCACCCGAGTATAATGTAAGTCAATGGGAGACAACCAGGCAACCCCTGCTCTGAAGAGGAAAGGGTGCCTGGTCCATTGGAAAAGGTCAGAAAGTGACAGAAACACCACCCAAATGGACAGGAAACAGCATGGCGACGATGTCTGGATGCATCTTGGACTCCCAAGTCGCTGCTGGGAACCAGTTTATCCGAGTTGTACTCCACTTTTACAGACTGACAAAAACACGCCCAAACCCCCCCAAAAAAATCAATTTTACAGGAAAAATGACGCTCTAATGCATTATATGCCAGTGCCTGCAGGTGAGCTGACGCTCTAAAACATGATGTGTTCCGGCCAGCCAATCACTGTAATGCCAGCACCTGACGTGGCTACTGGCATTACAGTGAGGGCAGTACTTACCTGCCCCTTGATTGGCTTTTCTCCAACCCGCGAAATGTGCGGCGTGGAGACTCGAGCATGGCACACGAGCACATGTATTGCTCGTTCGAGTAGCACCATGCTCCGAGCATAGCGATGCTCGAGCCGAACACATGTTCGGCCGAGCATGCTCGCTCATCACTAGTCAGATCCACACCACCACACCAGACCTGTTGCTTAAAAACAATCCATGACAGCTCAATGCTCTTTAGAACAACTGAAGTTTATTTTCTCTGTTTCATTTTTCTGTTCTTTCATTTTCAACATGTCTATGGGAATACTGCAAGGTCTGATATCTTGTATTCAGTGATTATGTAATGAGGCGACTGTTATAAGCTGTGCTATAATAAAAAATGTCCTGATTTGATTCAGTCTGACTACAGACTGTGGCTCACTGGCGCTCTGTGCATGATTACTAAAGATTTTGAATCTTTAATTCTACTCCTTGGATTCCAGCCTGTGCCACATGGCCCCATTTAAACCGCAAGACAATGAAAGGCAGCACTAATGGCTGCAGATGCCCTGCTAAGCTGGGAGCTGCCTTTAACCGTGTATTCAATCACATATATAAGGGGAACTGAGTTTGTTGCTCGGTAGCAGAGCACTCGCCTATGCAGCATGTTGGCACACCGGCTAGCACCTTTATCTCACAACTGTGCCAGGCTGGGGTCTGGGTGGAGTCGCCACTTTCCTGTGTGGGTTTCTCTCCTGCTAACCCCTTTTTTTTACCCAACAGGCACTTTTAGATTGATTAATTGGCTTACATTGGGCTTGCAGGAGCAAGTGTGTGTTTCCAGTAAGGGACTGTTGACCTGTCCAGTTTTACTCCCAAAACTTTGCCTTCCCATGACCCTTATTTAGCTTCTTACATGGAAATGCAAAGCTAATTGCGGTCTTAATAAACTAACGAATACCCAGCAACTTCCCTACAGATTAAAGGCCTTCCTGCGTCACTGTCACATAGGCTGAATCCTACTGAGGACACGTAGTCAAAATTCAAAAGTCTTCTTAAAATGTATCGAACCCGCTGGCCCTAATGTCTCGGTCCTCCTGATGGCACTTGTCTCCGGTGAAGGCTAACGCAGATGACTGCATGCCCCTCGCACAAGTGACACACTATAATTAAACTTGACTTCCTCCACTAGAAGCACCCTGACAACAGCTTTGTTTTGTAGAATTAAAAAGACACTGACAGGCTATATCCAGAGCGATCGTAAAAACATGATGTACATGTTTAGTCAGCTTCGGGATCTCTGGAGTACCATTTCAACACTATAAAATAGTTATCGCTTCAAATGCTTCTTCAAGCAACGGCTTGGGATGCATCATCACACCCTAAAATGTCAGCACTTCTTCGAGACAGTGACAAGCAGCACATCTTTACTTACTCGTTAATTGGCGCCTGAAGGCAGGCTTTAAACAGGATGATAAGAGAAAATAGGCATAATTTAAGATTAATCCAGAACTGGTGGCAATTACTGGCAAAAGAAAAAGTAAAATAGGCTCTGAAAGCTGAAAATTATATGGCATGAAAATAAGTCAGACGAGTGGCATTGTGATTAGAAGTGACGTTTGAGAAACTGCTCTCCACTAAACTGCTACTTGGGAGTTCTGTAGAAAACATACAGCTGCATAGAGGAACAAAATATATATAAATTAAGTATATGTGAGGGGGACACTAAAGCATGGTGGTTAGCGCAGTAGCCGCAAGGTTCTTTCAAATCAATGGACTGAGTATGTGGAGAGGGCAACCTCTCCCTGTGTCCCCACATATCATCTCCCTTTTCCTTCCATGTTACAAAGTCATTGCAAATTGATTCAGTTGAGGGCTGTGGTCCAACAGCATTGGGTGACGCCAGGGCCCACTAACGCCTGCACCCGCAGTCACACTGGGCCACAATCTGTCTTCCTAGAGTAAATGTATTTGGCATTCTAGCAGAGTTTCTATTCTGCATTCTCCTTTTTTCCAATGTTTTATTTCACTCTTTACTGAGTGAACGTTGTTTCCTTGTACAAGACAAAGACATTTTAAGTTTAACTGGTGACTCAAAATTGGACCAGTGAGTGTGACCTGTGTCACACACGTGCGAGTAGGAGACAGCTAAAGGGCTCGAGTAATTGTAATAAAACATCCGACCGGGGGCGGCGGAGTGTGCTGACTGTCTTTCTCAGTTCCCTACAGACCTTTCCCGGGAAATCCTGCAAGGTTCCGGCGCCTCTGAAGACGTCACTTCCGAAGCCGGCCCCTTTGATGACGTCACTTCCAAAGCCGGCCCCTTTGATGACGTCACTTCCGAAGCCGGCCCCTTTGATGACATCACTTCTGGTTCCATTCCCCTTTGATGACATCAGTTCCTCTCAAGACCTTTAAAGCCTCCATCTTAGGCTACTATAGCAGTTCTCTTTTGGACTCTGTGATATGCACATCGTTTGTTTGATAAAGAAAACCCTTTTGCAGCTGGGAAAAACAATATACGGGTGGCTGCCCCAATCCTTTATAATGTCTTGGACTCGTTTTCATGACACCTGCAATATAAGAATGTAGGAAATTTGACAAAGGAGAGGAGGCCATTCAGTCCATCGTCTCGATTGTTTAGCTAATAGCTAAGCCGTCCGAAGATCTCATCCAGATTCTTCTTAAAAGTTGTCAAGGTTTCTCTTTGACCTCCATGTCTCGGAAGTTTGTTCCAGATTCCCACAACTCTTTGCATATCGAAGTTCTTCCAGGCTTCAGTCTTAAATGCACTTCCACTGATGTCCTTGAGTACAGTATGTGATTCATCGTTAATACTGGATCTGCTGGAGTGTCAATGCCTTTGAGAATTTTAAAGATCTGGATTAGGTCTCCAAGCAGTCTCCTTTAATTCCTTGAGTCTGTCACATTACGACGTGTCCTCAAGTCCTCTGCATGGCTTCAGGTGCTGCTATGTCTTTTTTGTAGTGTGCTGACCGCAACTGCACACCGTACTTCAGATAGTCTGTTTAGTGTATTATACTGTATAATGTCCCTTGAGTTACATTCAGAAGTTTTCAAACTAACATTACATTTACTTTGCAAATATGAAAGTGTTGGAGCACCACCCTGGTGACCTCATAAAAACAAAAGCATGTCACAAGTTGCAGAAATGTCTTTCCAAATGCGAGTTCAAAAAAGAAGTAACTCAAAGATGGCCAAATTGCTAGTCATACTGCTTCCAGGCAGGAAGAGGCGGGTTGAGGAGAGCGGACAACAGAAGTGATGTCAGACGTGGAATGGCTGTCAGTCTTCTGGTCTGCAGAGAGAGGTAGAGAGAAGGCATTAGCAAGCGGCACCAACCCCTGGTCTGGTGAGTAACTGTCACCACCAGAGCCCTTAAGCTGCCTCCTAGTCGCACATATGTGACATCGTTTGAATTACTTCTGCCCATTGCTTGGCTCAGGGGTGTCCAACTCCAAGGGCAGCAGTGGCTGATGGCTTTCATTCTAACCATTTTCTCAATTAGTTCACAGTTTCTGCTGCTAATTAACTTCTTTTGCCTCATTTGTAATTGCCTTGCTATTTAAGACGCAGACCCCTTAACCGTTTCTTTTTTCATTAATTAGCAGTCAAACAATGAGACACAAAAAGAGCCAACATATCACCAGCTCACCTGTGTACACATCATCTGTGACTGAAAATAAAGAAAGGTCTCAGTAATGTCAATCAGCTCAGGTCCAGGAAACATCTTAATGGTTCTCTTAGAAAAAACAAAATCAACCGTTTTGGAAACATCTACTGTGGTAGAATGAGAACACCAACAAGCCATGAATTAAATAACAGGTTCAATTGGCAGCAAGAATCAATTTCTAAGTAAGAAACTGATTTGAGTGAAATACATTAGAGTTAGATGATCATCTGATGGTTCACTTCACATCTAATTTTAGCATGGCTGCCATTTAAGGAAAAAAAAGAGGGCTCAGAGGACGGCAATCGAAATGAAGGAAACAGAAGTCAAGTAACAGCAGTAATGGGTCTCTGAGGAAGAAAACCTGCAGCTACCGTGGCCCTCCTGGACACCCCTAGCTTATATGATTAGAACGTTGTGTCAACATAACCCTCTAAATCCTTTGCACTTTAGGATGGGGTGTCCCATCTTGACGTTATAATTGACGTTCCTGTTGCTCACATGTAACACTTTTCTACACTACCTGCATCGTCCAGTTCTGAAGGTTGTCCAGGTCTTTCTGAATCGTTTTTGCTGCCTCCTCAGTGTCTGCCATGTCTCTGATTTTAGTATCATCTGTTAATTTCACAAGTTTACTAACTATAATGAAATCAATGTCATTATTATAAATCAGAAAAAGTAACATTCCAAGGACAGACCCCTGTGGGACTTCACTGATGACTTCACGCCACGTGGAGCATTCAACTCTGAACTGTACTCTGTACTGAGCATTTTAATGACTGTGGTATACACCCACAATCACAGTGGGCCAGTTTACAATCAAGAGTTAACTACACTGGATTAAGACCCCAAACCACCACAAGCCCCTGGGTGACTTCGCTCCTGAACAGAGAGTTGATCACACTTTTAACAGTGCATCATTTCTTACTTTTGAGTTTATCAAGGAAACCCCAGTTGGTCATTTTGACTTGCAGATAGTCAATCGCTTCATCAGGTTGGGGGGTATCAGAGAAAAGGTCCCTTGCTGTCACGGGTTCCTGGGCGTGCACCCAGAATGCCATGATGGTAGATCAGCCACTACCAGTAAACACACACATACACACATACCGTCTTCGATATATTCGGTATTCCTGTAGAGTTTCTATTTTGTACTCTCTTTTTCTCCATTTTTTTATAACTATTTACTGTGTGTACATTGATACTAGATACAGTGGTCCCCCGCTATATTGTGCTTCGACTTTCACGGCTTCACTCTATTGTGGATTTTAAATGTAAGCATATCTAAATATATATCATGGATTTTTTGCTGGTTCACAGATTTCTACGGATAATGGGTCTTTTAATTTATGGTACATGTTTCCTCAGTTGCTTTGCCCAGTTGATTTAATACAAGGGACGCTATTGGCGGATGGCTGAGAAGCTACCCAATCAGAGCACGTATTACATATTAAATAAAACTCCTCAATGATATACGATCCCGTGTGGTGCTTCGCATACTTGAAAGCCCGAACAGCACGTATTGATTTTTGATTGTTTGCTTTTCTCTGTCTCTCTCACTCTCTCTGACATTCTCTGCTCCTGACGGAGGGGGTGTGAGCAGAGGGGGTGTGAGCACACTGGCCTAGAGGGTATGGACGCTTCTCTAAAAAATGCTGAAAGACTACCTTCACATTGCTCCCTTCCTTGTAGCTGCTTTGTCCGGCGGTGCTTCGCATACTTAAAAGCCCAAACAGCACACATTGATTTTTGATTGTTTGCTTCTCTCTCTCTCTCTCTCTCTGACATTCTCTGCTCCTGATGTGCACTCCTTTGAAGAGGAAGATATGTTTGCATTCTTTTAATTGTGAGATGGAACTGTCATATCTGTCTTGTCATGAAGCACAGTTTAAACTTTTGACTAAAGGGTGTTATTTCATGTCTAGAGGGCTCTAATAATGTTAGAAAATGTATTTAGAAGGTCGTAAACAGGTTTTTTATGCTCTAACTGCGAAAATATTCGATTTATAAATAAAGAATCCTACTTCGCGGAAATTTATTTATCACGGCAGAGTCTGGAATGGATTAACCGCAATAAACAAGGGTTGACTGTATTCTGATTTCCTCACCCAACACAAGGAATGTGGACCTGTGAGTGTGCTCTGAAGTGGATTGCCATTTTGTCAGCTTTGATCCTCTAGTAGAAAAAAAAAGAAAAACGGGTTCTGAAAGTGGAAAGATGTTATTAGAATAGGAGCAGTTCATTCTTACACGTTTACCAACATGAGTCCATACCTTTAGTTCAAATGGACCATCATCTGATACTGCCATGACTCGAAACGGAGTATCTCCAGGTGGACCAAAGAGCAACTGATGCTGCTATTTTTGTAACCTGCTCTTCATGCGTATAGCACCAACCCCTATGTTTGGTTAATCGGATTTACAATTTGAAAGCTTTTTTTTCTTCTTTGGAATTGTTGCTGTGGTGCGGGACCACAGATTCTCATAGCATATGGTCCATTATTGTGTAAATCCACATTTTGTGCATTGAATGATGCGAGGGTGAAAAGACTTTGTTTTCCACTCTTTGCCTTTTATTTCTGACCTCGATTTGTCCTGCTCTTTTTTCAATTTCACCTTTTGTTTGCGGTAATGCTATCTTCACTATCTTTTTTTTTAAACTGTAGCGACTGACGTAATAAAGTGTCACAAAAGTTCTACTTGAACATTCGCTGACTTCGTAACCTGAAACACAACTTTCTAGCACCCTCTCCAACCCCTCCTCCCACGGGTCTCGCCTCCCCCTTACCGCATCAATCAATACCCCGCTATTAGTCTTCGTGCTGTACTCTGCCCTCCCTCAATCAGACCGAACCGTCCTTTAAAACAAAAAAGGCTTCAACTTGGCTGGGACGCTACAATACTTTCAAATTTTACTGCTTTCCAATTCTGTACCTTTCTCTGCCTGTGTATCGCGCCATCGTTTGTTTGAGCCTTTCGAATTCCACTGGTTTCATAATCTCTTATCTGCCTTTTTTTCTCTCCAATGACTTTAGATCTCTTTTCTCTGCACTGCTCTTTCTTCTTTGCTGAGAGCACAGGATCTGTGTGTGCTACGTGCCTTTGCATGACTGAATGTTTTGCTGGCTGTCTGTGCTCTTATTTGATAAGAAGGGCGTGTCTTGCAAGAATCTCATGTTCCACGTCCCCGCAAGACTGCCCTGGGACAATCTCTTGGCACCCAGTCTCACGTTTACGGTCCCTACGAGACGCTCCGTGGCCAGTCTTTTCTGTCTTCCGAGAACTTCCGAGAAGATCATGTATCATCGCTCTGCTTTTCCTTTCCAGGATTTTTTTTTTATAATAGAGAGAATTAAGTAGATAGGATGGGTGAGCTTTGTTGGGCTGAATGGCCTGTTCTCATCCTGATTGTTGTAATGTTTTAACACTCAACAGGGCCAGTGCATGGAGTGAGGTGACAGCATTTCAACAAATGGTATTTTTTAACATTATGAAATAATAATACAAAAAAATGAGGGCAAGAATAAAGCTTAATTATTATATAAATACCCAGGGCCTTATTTAAATACCACTTAAACAATTGTAAGAAACATTCAAATTTTAAATAGCACAGTTTTACATAACCGCACAACTTGTGCATTTCGAATTTTCCATAATTCATTATGTTGCTGTTCATTTTCCAGATTTTTCACAGATTTATTAATTACTTCATTTTGTACAGGTTAGTTAATTTCTGGAATGTGCTTAAGGTGCCAGTCACAGGTACAATGCCTGTTAAATGTCATTTAAGTTTGTAAATGAAAATGGGCAGGCGCCTTTTAGCTTGCGGGACAGAATTTGAAACTGCCCGGCATGTCCAGAAGTGAGCAGGATGAGGGGAACAGCTGAGGTTTGGTTTGTATCAGATTCAATTCACAATTGCAAAACTTGGGAAAAAAACATTTTTTGGAAGGTTAGGAAGAGGTGGCGATCAATTAACACATTTTATTGTTTTTAATACCCATGTTGTGTGTTTTTGTTTTGCTTTAAAACTAATCTTTTTCATGCATTGAACACTTTTTGCCAAAATTATATCTATTATTTATTCTGTTTGCAGCGGTTGTAGGATGCTCAGATTTATAGTTTCCTAAAATGGTGTTTTGATTTATTTTAGTCTGGGTACACCAGGAAGGCATCCAGCCCTGCCTTGGCACACCACACTCACAGACAGACATGTAACACAGCAGCACAAATGAGCTGATAACAAAGAATACACAGACGTAGACAAATTTGTTTTTACCTTACCAGCAGATTGTAAAAGTACTGTATGCCACCTAAAAGGTGATGAAATGAAACACGATTGTCCCATGGATACCTGCAGGCCTTTGAAGTGTCATCAAGTAAAGCACTGCAAGTGTGAAAAGAAATCAAGTATTGCTTATTCTACAAAAATACTCTAAAATGGCCTGGACACATGTATTGGTAGCCGTAAAAGAGATCATAAATACAGTGGAACCTCGGTTCACGAACGTCTCGGTTCACGACCAAAAAGCTCGCCAAACCTTTGCCTCGGTTCACAACCACACACTCGGTATACAAACAAGCCAGTTTCCCCTGCCTGCCTGCCTGAGCTGAGCTGAGCTGAGAGAGAGAGAGAGAGAGAGCAAGAGCGAGCAAGCATGTGCCTGCTGGGGAGGGGGAGGAGGAGATTGCTGCACGTGTTTGCCGAACAAGCCAGTTTCCCTTGCCTGCCTGAGCTGAGCTGAGAGAGAGAGAGAGAGCAAGAGCGAGCGAGCACGTGCCTGCTGGGGAGGGGGAGGAGGAGATTGCTGTACGTGTTTGCCGAACAAGCCAGTTTCCCTTGCCTGCCTGAGTTGAGCTGAGAGAGAAAGAGAGAGAGAGCAAGAGCGAGCGAGCACGTGCCTGCTGGGGAGGGGGAGGAGGAGATTGCTGCACGTGTTGGCTTGCACTTACTGGCTGCAGATAGGCAGGCAAACCATCCCCCCAGTTCCATGTGCCTGCTGGGGAGGAGGAGGAGATTGCAGCACGTGTTTGCCTGCCTCCATGCAAATGCACCATCCCCCCACCACAGGCAGGCTGCCGCGTGGCTGCAAGAGCTGTTCATTGTTCTCCTTCCATTGGCTTCTAAGCAAGTGAAGAGTGGTGAGAAGAAAGTTTTGAAGAAAATTGAAATCGAAGTAAAGAAAGAAATTACAAGAGGTGGAAAAACTGTTTACCAGTTTACTCATTTACCAATCTGAGAACCCTCGTGCTTTCAAGCAGCACAATGTAAACAAAGCCAGACTGCCAGTAATGTGGAGGGCAAACATGAAGGGTTGGTTTTGGAATGGCTGCATGAGGCTTTCACTCCCACCAGCTAAAAGCACCAGAAACCCAAGAAATCACAAGAGAGAAAACACCTGAAGGAAAACACTTCATGCCAGAACTCGACTCATGCAAGGTTAGTTTTCTTGGTGGTTTTTGTATTACGGATTTTTCAAAAGTTAATTTTTCAGTTCACAACGCGATTTGTTGCAATGTTACTTTTCTCTTTTTTCAAATGTTCTTTTTTTTCCCTGTGCTTAAAACTCATTAAAAAAATTGTTTACATGGAGGACTTCATCGTGTGATTTGTTGCAATGTGACTTTTCTCTTTTTTTCAAATGTTCCTTTTTTTCTGCTGTGCTTAAAACTCATTTTAAAAACATTGTTTACAGCGATCAGGCTTTAAGTTTAATAGCGTGATCTCCTGCAATCTTACTTTTTTGGTTGCTTGTGAGTTGGTTTTTGCATGCACTTCGGATTTGTTCCAATGTTTCTTTTTTTCCGCTGTGCTTAAAACTCATTTTAAAAAAAATGCTGCGGGAGCACCTGCTACTGAGAGATTAGAGAGCGCGAGTGAGCAAGCGCAGAGAGAGAGAGAGCGCGGGCAGCTGACAGGGAAGGGATGTGGGGGGAAGATAGGGGTGTGTGTGTGTGTGTGCGCGTGCGCTCGCGCTACAGAGAGAGAGAGAGCGCGTGAGCCAGCCTGCTCCTGTAGCTGAGGGAGGGGCTTTGGTCGTGTGTGTGCTACAGAGAGAGAGAGAGAGAGAGCGCGAGCGAGCCAGCTCGTGTAGCTGAGCAGGGAGCCTGGGTGTTTTGTGTCAGTGTTATTCAATGTTTTTACATTAGTTTACTATTACACTGTGCATTCTATGGTGTAATTAACTATATTTGTGCTTAATCTTTACATATTTTTACATATTTACATACAGTTTGTACGGTCTGGAACGGATTAATTGTATTTACATACAATCCTATGGGTGAAACTGCTTCGGTTCACGACCAACTCGGTTTACGACCAAAGTTCTGGAACGAATTATGGTCGTGAACCGAGGTTCCACTGTAACTGGATTATTCAAACTGGATGTTTTCTTTTATTAGTATCATGTATGTCTCCAATTGTGCAATCAGTCATTCAGATGGAGAAAAGCAGTCAACTCTGCTGTTTGGTATCATCGTGTGTCCCACACGGAACATGAACCAGAGAAAGAAAAGAAGAAAGCTGTCTGAACAGATGAGAAAGAAAATTATAGACAAGCATGTAAAAGGCAAAGGCTAGAAGACCATATCCATGCAGCTTGATGTTCCTGCAAATATTAAGAAGTTTTAAGGTCCATGGGACTGTAGCCAACTTCCCCATGTGAGTCCAGAAAAGGAAAATCAACCCCAGAATGGGCAGAAGGATAGTGAGAATGGTGGACAAAACGATAAAAAAGAACTCCAAAAAAGATACAAGCTGAACTCCAAGGTCAAGGTCCATCACTGTCTGATAACACAATCTGTCACTTTTTGAGTGACAGTGGGCTCGATCGAAGAAGTTAAAAAGAAAAACGAAAAAGCCAGACTGGAATTGGTTAAAATACACATTGACAAGCTAAAGTGCTTCTGAGAGAACATCTTTTGGACAGATGAGGTTAAACTGGAGCTTTTTGGCAAGTCCCATCAGCTCTGAGTTTTCAAAGAGAAGAACCCAACACCTACTGTGAAACATGGACGAGGCTCGGTTATGTTTTGGGCCTGCTTTGCTGCGTCTGGTACAGGGTGCCTTCAGTCTGTGCAGGGAACAATGAAATCTCAAGACTATCAAGACATTCTGGAGCTAACTATACTGCCCAATGTCAGAAAGCTTTGTCTGAGTTTTTGGTCATGGATCCTCCAACAGGATAACGAGCCAAAAACACACAGCTAAAAGCACCCAAGAATGGCTAAGAGCAAAACATTGGACTATTCTGAAGTGACCTACTATGAGCCTTGATTTAAATCCTATTGAACATATCTGGAAAGAACTGAAACCTGCAGTCAGGAGAAGACCCCCTGCAAACCGGACACAGCTGGAGCAGTTTGCTCAGGAAGAGTGGGCCAAACTACTTGTTGAAGGTGCTGAAGTCTCATGCAGAGCTACAGGAATTGCCTGTTTGCTGTGATTCCCTTCTAAAAGTTGGGCAGCAAAATATTAGGTTAAGGGTCCCATCATTTTTGTCCATACCATTTTCATTTGTGTTATTATTTGAAATATTCTGTTGAATCAACACTCTAAAGCAAAGTCTGATTTTTGTTGATTACGGAATAAACAATGGCGAGTACAAATTATTATTGTCAGTTTCAAGTTATTTGAGAGACAGTTGCGGGTTCTTTTTTCTCATGGAGGGGTGCCAATACATTTATCCATGTCTGTATTAAACAAAAAAAGAGGAAAAAAATCAATTAACAAACAAAGCACATGCTAAACCACACTCAAATTACCCCAATGGTGATAAATATTAACCAGCATAAAAAACAAACAAAACGCTAAACACCAAATGGTAAATACTCACGATGTGGACCACGAACAGTCCGTGTCCACAGACGCAAACGAGGTTGACCAAGTGAAGAGCCTCCGGAATGTTATGAAAAGTAACGTCCTACCAAATTCCAGTTGTTATGTGCAGATCTGAAGTGGCTGGAAGTGCACCCAATCAGACAAAGACATATCCAACAAAGATGAAATCACAGAAAACAAGCAGGTACAGGACAAGAACATAAACTTAGATAAGCTGTAATTCAAGGTGGTTGTATTTGTAATCAAATTCAGAGTAAAGTGTTGAAGCAACTAGACACAGGCAGTAGCGATTCTTTCCTGTGACCTTTTAAAGGTAGCGCCCTATCATGTGTCTCCTTCCAACAAGCCCTGAAGCGAAAGAGACACAGCCCAGTGTTGCGGGGCTCCCAGGGCTGCTGGGAATTGAAGTCCATCCTAAGTAGTGGTGTTTCCTGTTGTTCTGAGGATACAATGTTTGTAGGAACGTGGGATTTTAAAATCTGTATCACAATATGTATTCAATATGGATTAAATGTATTGTCTCATAACTAGTAAGGATTAGTCTCACAGAGCTGGATGTGTAATACATGTGCCTGGAGACAACTAAGAGTGAATTGGGCTTAAAATGTTCATGAGAACAATCAGATGTCTCACTGAGTATTACATTTCTAAATCAACCCTATGACTCATGGGGGAGCTTGTTGTGGAAAATGCTCAGGAAATAAAGAAATGTCTTGAGCTATCGGCATATATGAACTATAAACATGGAATTTTTTTTATTTACATCTACAGGTAGATTCCCATGTGCTCTTTAAAAGCAGCTTGTCAGACGTAGGAATTCTAACAAAAAGCTTATTTTATTTGGCTAGATTTATTTACATATAATGACTAAAAAGCATTTCAATCACAAATATATATATATGTATGTAAGGGAAATTAAAACATAGTTGTTGAAACTGCCTGCCTGATATGCTAGGATATCCTGACTTCATCTGTACCAGGACATTTTAATGTCATATTTACTCTCTGTAATATAAAATCCTAAGCCTAAAAGTACAACAATTTTATTTGACTTTTTATGTCACTTTTTTGTCACGCTTTAAATTGGGCTTATTTTAAAACCTACATATACAGTGCATCCGGAAAGTATTCACAGCGCATCACTTTTTCCACATTTTGTTATGTTACAGTCTTATTCCAAAATGGATTAAATTCATTTTATTCCTCAGAATTCTACACACACCAATCCATAATGACAATGTGAAAAAAGTTTACTTGAGCTTTTTGCAAAGTGATTAAAAATAATAAAAATTGAGAAAGCTCATGTACGTAAGTATTCACAGCCTTTGCCATGAAGCTCAAAATTGAGCTCAGGTGCATCCTGTTTCCCCTGATCATCCTTGAGATGTTTCTGCAGCTTCATTGGAGTCCACCTGTGGTAAATTCAGTTGATCGGATATGATTTGGAAAGGCACACACCTGTCTATATAAGGTCCCACAGTTGACAGTTCATGTCAGAGCACAAACCAAGCATGAAGTCAAAGGAATTGTCTGTAGACCTCCGAGACAGGATTGTCTCGAGGCACAAATCTGGGGAAGGTTACAGAAAAAATTCTGCTGCTTTGAAGGTCCCAATGAGCACAGTGGCCTCCATCATCCGTAAGTGGAAGAAGTTCGAAACCACCAGGGCTCTTCCTAGAGCTGGCCGGCCATCTAAACTGAGCAATCAGGGGAGTAGGGCCTTAGTCAGGGAGGTGACCAAGAACCTGATGGTCACTCTGTCAGAGCTCCACAGGTCCTCTGTGGAGTGAAATGAACATTCCAGAAGGACAACCATCTTTGCAGCAATCCACCCATCAGGCCTGTATGGTACAGTGGCCAGATGGAAACCACTCCTTAGTAAAAGGCACATGGCAGCACACCTGGAGTTTGCCAAAAGGCACCTGAAGGACTCTCAGACCATGAGAAACAAAATTCTCTGGTCTGATGAGCTGCTATATGTAAATGACCCGAAGTGGAGCTCCTCTCTTAACACTAATCTGACTCGCTACAGAGAGCCTTTGCTCATCATATAGAAAGCCTCCACCAGTGGGTTTAAATAAAGGATGTCTTTGGATTTCATTCATAATGATGACTCAAAACTTTTTATTTATTTAATAAATATTTTCTGCAACATATAGATATTGTGATACAACCAGGGTGTCAACAAACCCCAAACCATGAAAACACAAAGAGTCTCAGCTTCTACAATACTCTTTCCTCTCACCACCGCACTACCCTCCTCCAGTCAAGTGTTGCTCTACGTCCTCCCGGATCCTACTCACTGGATAAGGGAGTGCGGCCCCTTTTATTATGGACCTGGGAGTGGTTCCGGTACCAGGGCCACTACCTGATGGAAGAAATTCTGGGTCATACAGAAATCCCACTTATTAGGGAGCTCAGCCATGGTCTACAACAGGGCTGTGTTGCTGGACAACATCTCCCAATATTCCCTGTTGGTTCCCAAATGAGCACTGATACAGAGGGCTGCTGCCGTCTAGTGTTCTGAGTGAATAACACCTGAATAAATCCCCTGCAGCCTCTTTTATAACTGGTGGGCTGTCCGTCCATCGCTCCTGGGACTGGTTTCTTCCTCAGGGATGCCTGTTCAACACATGTGTCAATGACAATATATACACTATATATATATATATATATATATATAGGCAATTTGAAAATGACGCAGTAACTGCAATGGATAGAAGCTGACGCAATATATGTTGGCAATGGCTTATGGGTATATCAAACACACACAGCACAGTGCTCTGCTTTGAGTCTACTTCAAGCCAAGGACAACTGAACATGGACGCTCTGCTGTGGGATTGCACCTTTGTTAAACAAGTTAGATTTCTTTGGGCAGAGGGAGTGAACCCTGTTATGTAAGTAGAAATGGAACACTGCACTCCCGTACATTTAAAATGCACAGACTGGAGGAACGTAGGAGCAGGTTTTTAGGAAGCCTTTTCATCCAGTTCAGCACAAACATTTTAGCCAGCTCAAAGTCAAAGTCAAAGTGAACTTTATTGTCATCTCAACCATATACAATTATACAGATAGACGAAATTGCGAAGCTCAGGGTCCACAGTGTAACAACATGATGTGCAAATAATAAATTAAAAATAGAATTAAAATTTAAAAATTAAAAATTAAAAATTAAAACACAAACAAGACAAGACATTGTGCAAAGATAGGACAAAGAAGTAGCAGCAATATTGATGTGTAGGATATGTAATATAATAAATAAATAATAAATAATAGATATAGATAATATAGAAATTATCAGTGTATGGCAATATTTGTTTAAGACGTGTGTAAAAAATGAGGTCAGAATGTTTCACAGCAGAAGGATATCAAGAGTGTCAAAATACTTAAAGGTCAGTATGAGATTTTCAGTTCTTTTCTACATGCACACTCATCTTTGCAGGACAGTGGTTTTCATGTATAAAAGTTCTGTTTTTAGAGGTGGTTGAGGCTGTGTGGAAGGTCCCAGGGGGCAGCCTGGTGTTAAGGAGTCAAACAGCTTGGGGGTAAAAACTCTCCTGCAGCCTGGCAGATTTGGCTTTGATGCTGCAATATCTTCTCTTGGATGGCAGAAGTGTGAAAAGTCCATGTGAGGGGTGTAAGGAGTCCTGCACAATGCTGCAGGCCTTGTGGACACTGCGTTTGTAAAATATGTCCTGTAGTGAAGGGAGAGGCACCCCAATAATGTTCTCTGCTGTCTTCACTATCCTTTGCAGGCGCTTGCAGTCGGATATGTTGCAGTTTTCATACCAGACAGTGATGCAGCTGGTCAGGACACTCTCCATGGTGCCTCTGTAGAACATGGTGGGGATGGAAGGGGGAAGATATGCTTGCTTCAGCCGCCTTAGGAAGTGTAGTCTCTGCTGGGCTTTCTTGATCAATGATGAAGTGTTATATGTCCACGTAAGTTCCTCAGTTATGTGCACACCGAGGAACTTGGTACTCCTAACAATCTCCACATCTAAACCATTGATGCTGAGTGGGATGTGGGCAGGACGTAATTTTCTGAAGTCCACGATTATCTCTTTTGTCTTGTCGACATTGAAAGATAAGATTGTTGTCTTCACACCATGCGGACAGCCGTTTCACCTCATCTCTGTATGCCCTTTCATTATCCCTGCTTATCAGTCCCAGCACCGTCGTATCATCCGCAAACTTGATGATGTGGTTGGTGTTGTGCGTGGCTGTGCAGTCGTGAGTCAGCAGGGTGAACAGCAGTGGACTAAGCACACAGCCCTGCGGAGCTCAAGTGCTCATTGTGATGATGCTGGAAGTGTTGTGGCCCATCCGAACTGACTGGGACCTCTCTGTCAAGAAGTCCAGGATCCAATTGCAGAGGGTGGTGTTCAGGCCTAACCTGCTCAGTTTTACAACCAGCTTTGGAGGGATGATTGTGTTGAAGGCAGAGCTAAAGTCTATGAATAGCATCCTGACATATTTGTCTTTTTTATCCAGATGTGTCAGGGAGAGGTGCAGGGCAGAGCATATGGCATCCTCAGTTGACCTGTTTGAGCGGTATGCAAACTAAAGAGGGTCAAGGGAGGCAGGGAGATTAGTCTTTATGTGTGACATGACTAACCTTTTGAAGCACTTCATGATGATTGGTGTGAGTGCAACTGGTTGGTAGTCATTCAGGCATGTCACTGATGACTTCTTTGGCGCTGGTATGATGGTGGTCGACTTGAAGCATGCTGGGACTGACGACTGGCTCAGAAATGTGTTGAAGATGTCTGTGAGGACACAAGCCAGTTGACTGGCACATTCTTTGAGAACAAGACCAGGTATGTTGTCAGGTCCTGCAGCCTTGCGTGGATTGACTCTGGATAGAGTCCTCCTCACATCTGTTATGGAGAGACAGAGTGCTTGGTCAGTGGAGGGAGGTGTTGCTTTTCTCGCAGGCTCTTTGTTCTGCACTACAAACCGTGCAAAGAAGTTGTTCAGCTCATCCAGAAGGGAGGCATTACCATCACTGCTGTGTGGGTTGGGCTTGTAGTTTGTAATTACCTGAACGCCCTGCCACATACGACGTGTGTCTCTGGTGCTGCTGAATTGTTTGTTGATCTTCTGCGCGTATGTCCACTTAGCTCTCCTTATAGCACGAGACAGGTTGGCTCTGGTCACCCTGAGGGTGGCCTTGTCTCCAGATCTGAAGGCTGCATTTCTGATCTTGAGTAGCTTGTGAACTTCTCTTGTCATCCAGGGCTTTTGGTTGGCTCTTGTGGTAACATCCTTGGTAACAGTAACATCCTCTATGCATTTGGAGATGTAGCCAGTCACAGAGTCTGTGTACTCCTCCAGATTGATGGAGTCACCATCCATAGCAGCCTCTCTGAAAATGTCCCAGTCTGTCAATTCAAAGCAGTCTTGGAGAGGTGAAACCGCACCAACCTGCCACACTCTGATGCTCTTGCGGGCTGGTTTAGTGCGTTTCAGCAGGGACTTGTATGCAGGGACCATAAAAACACTGATATGATCTGAACAGCCCAGGTGAGGGTGGGGTAGGGCCTTGTAGGCGTCAGGAGCGCTTGTGTAAACATTGTCCAGACAGCTTCCCCCTCTAGTAGCAAAGTTCACATTCTGGGAGAATTTTGGGAGAAATGACTTCAAGTTGGCATGATTGAAGTCTCCAGCAATAATGAAAAATGCCTTGGGGTGCGTCGTTTGCAGTTTGCTGATGATCTCGTAGAGTTCCGCTAGCGCCTGGTTAGCATTTGTGCTAGGTGGGAGGTAGACGATTTCACCTGAAAAAACCTAGAGATTTTAAAAATGCCTCTTGCCTCAGATGGTATAATTTAATACGCCAGCGCTGACGCTCACAGAGCTTTTCTGTGCCACTCAGAACATTTTGTCTCACTTGTACAACCACAGTTTTATAGTGGACATGGTGCTTTCTTCATCGCCATAGTGCGTCACGTGGATGTGACCCTTCACACTGGAAAACAGCTAGCTGACACCAGGTTGAAATCTAGTGAAAGGGCTGGGTATGACAAATTGAGAGTTTCAAAGAGCAGCCCTTGCAACCAATGCACTGTCAGAGGTAACATCGATGTGAAGTGAAAGCTCACACTTGACCACTTTCCTGGCCATTTTTTCCTAATTCACAACTCATGTATAAACACTGAAGAAAATCAAATACTGGCCTTTTGAAGTATATACTCAATATGAACTACAACGTTAATGCCATAAAAATGTGTGCACATGACCTTGCCAGTGCTGACTTGGGCCTGAACAACAGTTAGGTCCATAAATATTTGGACAGAGACAACTTTTTTCTAATTTTGGTTCTGTACATTACCACAATGAATTTTAAATGAAACAACTCAGATGCAGTTGAAGTGCAGACTTTCAGCTTTAATTCAGTGGGTTGAACAAAACGATTGCATAAAAATGTGAGGCAACTAAAGCATTTTTTTAACACAATCCCTTCATTTCAGGGGTTTAAAAGTAATTGGACAATTGACTCAAAGGCTATTTCATGGGCAGGTGTGGGCAAGTCCGTCGTTATGTCATTATCAATTAAGCAGATAAAAGGCTTGGCGATGATTTGAGGTGTGGTGCTTGCATGTGGAAGATTTTGCTGTGAACAGACAACATGCAGTCAAAGAAGCTCTCCATGCAGGTGAAAGAAGCCATCCTTAAGCTGCGAAAACAGAAAAAACCCATCCAAGAAATTGCTAAAATATTACGAGTGGCAAAATCTACAGTTTGGTACATCCTGAGAAAGAAAGCAAGCACTGGTGAACTCAGCAACTCAAAAAGACCTAGACGTCCATGGAAGACAACAGTTGTGGATGATCGCAGAATCATTTCCATGGTGAAGAGAAACCCCTTCACAACAGCCAACTAAGTGAACAACACTCTCCAGGGGGTAGGCGTATTCATATCCAAGTCTACCATAAAGAGAAGACTGCGTGAAAGTAAATACAGAGGGTGCACTGCAAGGTGCAAGCCACTCATAAGTTTCAAGAATAGAAAGGCTAGATTGGATTTTGCTAAAGAACATCTAAAAAAGCCAGCACAGTTCTGGAGAAACATTCTTTGGACAGATGAAACCAAGATCAACCTCTACCAGAATTATGGCAAGAAAAAAGTATGGAGAAGGCATGGAACAGCTCATTATCCAAAGCATACCACATCATCTGTAAAACAAGGTGGAGGCAGTGTGATGGCTTGGGCGAGCATGGCTGCCAGTGGCGCTGGGACACTAGTGTTTATTGATGATGTGACACAGGACAGAAGCAGCCGAATGAATTCTGAGGTGTTCAGAGACCTACTGTCTGCTCAAATCCAGCTAAATGCAGTCAAATTGATTGGGCGGCGTTTCATCATACAGATGGACAATGACCCAAAACATACAGCCAAAGCAACCCAGGAGTTTATTAAAGCAAAGAAGTGGAAAATTCTTGAATGGCCAAGTCAGTCACCTGATCTTAACCCAATTGAGCATGCATTTCACTTGTTGAAGACTAAACTTCGGACAGAAAGGCCCACAAACAAACAGCAACTGAAAGCCGCTGCAGTAAAGGCCTGGCAGAGCATTAAAAAGGAGGAAACCCAGCATCTGGTGATGTCCATGAGTTCAAGACTTCAGGCTGTCATTGCCAGCAAAGGGTTTTCAACCAAGTATTAGAAATGAACATTTTATTTCCAGTTATTTAATTTGTCCAATTACTTTTGAGCCCCTGAAATAAAGATAGATAGATAGATAAAGTGATTGTGTTAAAAAAATGCTTTAGTTGCCTCACATCTTTATGCAATCTTTTTGTTCAACCCTCTGAATTAAAGCTGAAAGTCTGCAGTTCAACTGCATCTGAATTGTTTCATTTAAAATTCATTGTGGTAATGTACAGAACCAAAATTAGAAAAAAGTTGTCTCTGTCCAAATATTTATGAACCTAACTGTACGTGGACTATGTTGACACTAAAACCTTTTCATTTAAAAATTGCATTTTTAAACAAAAATGGTTTGCGTTCACACTAGTTTTTACACATCATTTAGGAAAGTATCTCTAACCACACTAAAGCGACTGAAAGCACATATGGCAAGAGTTGTTGGCCTACACTGGAAGATCAGGAACAGGAAGAATCCTCCATGCAAGATGTTCATTTGCAGCTTGTATTTACATATGGGATGGCGAGCAGGTGGACTGATGATGCGATTACAATTGTTACTGCAAGTAAAGCTTCAGTGTAAGATAAGCAAAGTGGCTCAGAAACTGTAACGAATATGATCCAACCAGGGAAGGGCCAAATAATAAGCATGAACCAGTCAGAGAGTGGTTACAGTTTGCATTTTCAGTCATCCACACTGTAACACTGAGCCTGTGATTTCTGAAATATCTATCTCCACATACTGTTTTCAAAAGTCTCAGTTTTCTAGGGCTAAAAATGTGTAAAATGCTTAGGCTTTTAAACGTAGTAATGTGGACGTTACCTTAGTTATTGGAGAATCGGCACACTTCCATTGTTTCGAATGTTTCCGTTGATTGTTTCACTCGTTTGTTTGATCTTTGGATCACACTGATATTTCTGAGTTTCACCTTCAGGTATGAAATACTTCTTAAATTTCTCCCAGTGTGAATTCATGAGCTCAGGATTCTCCTGGATGCAGTGCTACTAAGTTTGAGGAATCAACATGCTGCTCAGGTGTAATTGTTCTTAAAGATTTGACTGACCCATAACTAATCCCTACAGTGTTTGCTGTCTCACAAATCATCACTCTTCTATTCTCCATTACGATTCTCTCCACAACATTGAAGGTCAGTTGGACCTTGGGCCATTTTTAAGGGATATTCTTGATGGACCTCTTCCTGACAGTAAGGTGAAGCAGACTGGTCCTCTACAAGGTATGTTACTGTGCACTCCAAGAAATTTGATTATCATACAGTATTTGATTTTGTGGTTCCTGGCAACCATATTGACGTGGCTCTGAAAGATGTGGTAAAAACCAGAAAGGCTGGAAACTTGTAATTCACATTTTTGAATCATCAGGAGCTAATCTTTGACAGCCTCATCATCAGTGCTGTGGGCTAAATGCAGGGGTTGAGGTCAATGAAACAAGACGCCACACTGAGACATTTGTTAATTTTCAACTTCTTGCTAGTGAAGTCCCTTTGAGAATGAAAGATACCCAGCAGGCAATCTGAGACCTCTCTGGACTGGTAGTTTCTTTCCCTTTCTGACATCCTCTGTTTCCTTCAGTGAAGCTTGGCTATTCCCAAAAAGCTTTGTGAAGTGGTGCTTGTTCAAAATGGGCGTAAACATTAGTAGACTGAGAGAAGCTCAGATGGTCATGGACAGCTCATTTCACTGCGGGCAAAATTATTAAGACAAGGGTGTTATGCTGTGGGTGGCATTATGACACAGGGATACCTCCAGTATCGAGACTGTTACTTTAAAATGAGTTCAACAATAACACAGGAACATAAGTTGGAAAATCATTAAGGGTACATTTCGTTTCAACATTAAGAAGTTTCTCTTTACACAGAGAACCATAGATAAATGATATAACAAATTACTAAGTAGTGAGGTAGACAGTAAGACTTCAAGGACCTTCAAAAACCTTGACTTGATGTTATTTTAGAAGAATTAAGTGGCTAGGGCAGGGGTGTGGTAAAGTGAGCTCCGTGGCTCTTTAGCATTTTAAATAAATAATCGCTACACTCATATCTAGACTTGGTAGCGTGGCGAGGGCAGTTCCCGGCGGCTCTATGCTAAGTGCACGGGTGTGGGATCGTCTGTGATGCTAATTGGTACCGGGAGCTGCTAATCGACACAACTGTGCCATGTCCCCAGTTTAAAAGGGGGAGCGCGAGGGGAGAGAAAAAAGATCGGAAAGAGAGAAACGCAGGCAGAATGATAGTGCGGCAATGAGGGTTGAGAGAGAGAAAAGGCAGCGTAGTCTGTGGTCCCACGATGGAGCGAAGGATCGGGGCTCTAGGGATGGATCGATCCCACTGATTGTGTAGAGGAGTGGGTGCGATCAAGGTGGCATCCTCTCCGTGGATCCAAGGGACGACTGCATGAGTGAGAAGGATGATGAGAGGACAGCCGACCCTAAGCGGTCTGGCAGATGCTGACATTGGCAGTCAAGACAGGGGTCGGGATGGTTTGGACCACGACTGCTTAAGTCTCCACCAGCTAAGCGAGCGATGGGTGAGCTGGGGAGACTAGGAAGGAGTTTGTCCTCGGCTCGTTTGACCCAATGACTGTTGTCTTTTATTCTCGTTTTTAGCCTTGTTCTTAATCACCAAGTACCTCGTGTATAAACGGTGCATATGCACAAAAATGTTGCGTAAGAACTTTTCCACAAATTGCGATGTATAAAACCTAAACTTGGTGTAAAGCCACGCACATTTTCACGGTAGCTCATACCCTGGCATACGCAAGTTCTGCACTCGGTTTTGCAGACTGGCGGCACCCAGTGTCAAAGCAGTGCTACTGTTCCTGTGTGGTTTACCTATCTTTTTTAGATCCACATCCCTGACGCGGCTTTATAATTACAATGAAATTAACCGCATATTGTTTATTAGTTTAATGCATCTGATTGTAATTAACCTGTAACAATATAATGGTCCACAGAATGGTCAAACTATTCCAAATACCATAACTGCTTTAGCGTTGTTACTCTCACTGCACATTCTTCTTCTTCTTTCAGCTGCTCCCATTAGGGGTTGCCACAGCGGATCATCTTTTTCCATATTACTCTTACTGCAGCACTCGGAGTATTTATATCACTGTATCTGAGTGTGAATCACAGCTGTACAGCAGCTGATCGAAAAGAGAATTATCGGTATATAGCATCAAGCACACGCTGCCTCAGCCATGCTGTCTATTGAACTGCTCTCATATGACAGACGCTTTAGAGCCTTTCCTGTATGGACCTCGCGGTTCAGAAACAGTTTTATCCCAAGAACTACAAACGCACTCAATCAGTCCATCAAGTGTTCCTTGTAGAACTGTTTGTACTTATACAGTAAGTACAATTACCTCACTGTAAACTTGCGATACAGTTATAATATTGCACAACCTGAGCCACTTTATAAAGTGCATATTTACGTATGATGACAATATCATTTTTAAGATGAAATGCAGCAAAATAAAACTTTAACTTAATTTAAATAATCTATATTGTTAATAAATAAACTGGCGTTCACGGATTGTTCCTGCCTTGTGCTGCATTCTTGCTGGGACTGGCGCGACACTGGATGGATAGAATAATTTAACATGTACTACGAAGATATTTCAATGTTCCTTAAAAGTTTTGAAGAATCGGCGTTCTAAGCTTACAGATTGCTTAACGTCTACTACAGAGCTGATTGTATGGCAATTGGGTATTTAGAGAAAGAAAAGTAAGGACAGGAATTGGAGGTTAGTATGTTTGAAAGAGACAGTACTGCTGCAATAAATTATTTCATCGAAGGTAGCACACGCCGCAGCAAGCATCCTGCATGAGACATGAACAATCACTGCACCACCGTGTTCCCATGTTTAATAACGTGCTTTAACTCCTATCATCATGAAAATTATATCACGTATACATCTCAGTATTTTAATTATTCAGAGAGCTGTAATATTACCAATGTATTGGACTCTGTGTCCTGTCGGAGGAAGAGAAAGCCTGGAAGCACGTAGTGATTCACTCACACATAGAGCACATAGAAGATCAAATACAAAACAAAGCTAATGTGCTACTTTAGTTACGATGGGATTTGAGAAACTAGTAAATTAAATGATTTTAAGATGAAGTTTATGATGTTCTACTTTAATGACAAAATAAACTATGTGATTAAAGTGGAAATTTTGAAATTAAAGTTGATATTTCGTGCTTTTTTCCCCACTGTGTGCCTATTTTTTTTTTTCTCTGTACCCTAATAAGCTTTCATATGAAACTCAGACAGTGGGCTATGAATTGCCATTTAACGGCGACATTGATATGTGACAACTTTTTTATTTCTGGCACTGTGCAACTTTGTGAACTTGAGCTTTCGAGTTTCTCCGACACTCTATGTCACTCGATCAACTTCCTTTTGTTGTTTATACCACTGTTTAAACCAACAAATAGTATGTTTTTCCTTGCCTCCACTTGGTATTTGCTGAAATTCTTCTATTTCCCCCTGTGCTTTTGCCATTGCCTTTCCACAGAAGGCTGAGCTTAAGGGTTATTTATATTGATTTGCATATTCAAAGATTTATGCATCTGGATTTTTTTGTGTGTGAGCACATTTCCGCTTTTGTCCGCATGCCATGTTATAGTGTGAATTCTACGCACAGCGTTATGCCTGAGGCCCCAGGTTTTTCACTGTTTTATGGATTATTTATTTATTGAGGAAACACTGCACTATTTATTTAGAAAAGCACTGAACACTTTGCACCTTCCCCTTGCTTCATGTGGTGTCCTCATTTGTCCAGCTCAACCCAGTCATGACTATTGACAGTGTCGGGTTCAAGAGGCTTCCAAATGAGAAGCCGGACCCGCACCGTCACAAGCGGGGGTTGTGTGCAAGCAGCCTTTTTGCATGTCCAGCCAGAGATTCTCGATTTAATTGAGGCTTTATCCGTGATGCCCCACTATAGTCCCATATCTCCATGACATCCATTCTTAGTGTTACTTTATGACTTTAAGTGGGCTGAATATGCCTTGTGTGACTGTCTGTGCCCTTTTAATGTAATAGGCGCTTCTGGAGAGTGGGTGCTAGTCTGATTTGTCTGTGGTCAGTGTAGGTCCAATCCCACTTCTTGCAGGCTCGGTTGATGGTGCAACCCATCCTGGCAGCATTGGGCACATCAGCTTTCCTAGGTGACTGGCATGGAATTAGCAAATTTATGTTTTTACTTTATTTAAATTGAATTTTCTGTAAATAATTTAACAAATTCACCAGAAGTTTAATGCTGGAATTATGGTAGAAAAGAAAAAACAGCTTTCAGGTCATTTTATTGCACAGAAAATATTCAGTTGTGACAGGTCAACATTTTGGCTCACAGTTCGTCATGTAAGGCGTCCCCATCAGCACTGTCCACAGCTCCAATCAGCAGCAGCGAGTTCGTCTCATTGTCTCTGACCAGAATAATGAAACTGTGGTCTGCATAGAACAGCTTTGGTTTTTGTAGATCTTCTTCAATGTCTGAGGTGCCACCTTGTGTGTCCAGCTCTAGCGTGGCAGCGTGCAAATAATTGGCGAGGTGCAGATGCTCGTCACTGGTGATTCCAGAGAAATCGGCTTTCTTCTCATCCACTGAATCTGTTAGCCCCAGATCTTTCAGATATTTCTGCAGAGGGAGAGGAGATTAAGATCAATAAAAGTGCTTGAAATTAAAATGTCGGGACAGATCATTGGCATGAGCATTGGTGGGCTATCACAAACTTCACCTAAGCCCTTAACAGGAGTGCAAGTGTCACATCTGTGTGGATGCATCATGCACAAGCAGTAAACCTTTAAAGAAGCCTTCCAGGACTGTCCAGACGACGATATTCAAATGATGAAGGATTACAAACAATGTTAACATTTTTTTTATAAAAAAAATTAGAGAAGAGAGAACGGGATGTGCAAGTATCAACTGGGATCCATCAACATCTGAAGGGGTTGACTGATTCTCGTACAAGGCTCTGTGTTTAGCTATTCATGTTGCAGCCACGTAGGAGTAAAGTGATGAGTTGAACAGATTTGCAAGTTATGTGTTGTAAAATTAAACCTTTAATAAATGAATAGTGCTGCTGCCTCATGCATTTGCGGCTCAGGGTTCAAATCTCATACCCAGATACACTATGTGGCCAAATGTTTGTGGACACCTGATCATATCACCTTCTTCTTTCGGCTGCTCCCACTTAGGGTTTACCACAGCGGAATCATCCATTTCCACTTATCCCTGACTTTTACCTCATTTTCTGCCACACAGACTGCCTTCATATCCTCCCTTACCCCATCCATAAATCTCTTTGGCCTTCCTCTTCTCCTCTTGCCTGATGGTTCCATCCTCAACATTCTTTTCCTAGTGTACCCCTCATCTCTCCTCTGCATGTGCCCACACCATCTCAGTCTAGACTTTCTCACTTGGCCACCAAATTATTGTGCCTGTGATGTCCCTCTAATATACTAATTTCTAATCCTGTCTACCCTCGTTACACTGACCGAAAATCGTAATGTCTTCAAATCTGACACTTCCAGCTCAGCCTCCTGTCTTTTTATCGATGCCCCAGTCTCCAAACCATAAAATATGGCTGGTCTCACTACCGTTTTATAGACCTTCCCTTTCACTCTTTCAGTCACTCTTATATCACAAATCACTCCTGCCACTCTTCTCTATCCATTCCACCCTGCCTGAACTCTCTTCTTCAACTCTCTTCCGCAGTCTCCATTGCTTTGGACTGTTGAACCCAAGTAATTAAATTTGTCTACCTTCATCACCTCTGCTCTTTGGAGTTGCACTCTTCAAACACCTTCCTTCTCATTTACAGACATACTCTATCTTACTTCTACAACTTTCATTCCCTTTCTCATCCTTTACCTGGCGGGTACCTCCACCTCAACCTGCTACCTACTTTCTCTACAGATCACAATGTCATCTGCAAACATCATACTCCACAAAGACTCCTGTCTGACCTCATCTGTCAACCTGTCTATCACCATTACAAACAGGAAAATCGTCTCACCTACAGTATATGAACTTGGTGGAGGTCTCTTTCCAAAACCATGGGCATTATTAACAGCCCCTTCTCTTCTAGAAGGGCTTTCCAATAGATTTTGGAATGTGTCTGTAGAGGTGTGTGCCAATTTAGCCAAAACAGCGTTTGTGAGGTCAGGTACTGATGATGGACTAAAAGATCTGGCTCACAATTGACGTTCAAATTTATTCTAAAGGTTGAGTTCAGGGCTCTGTGTAGGCCGCTAGAGTTCATCCATGTCTTTATGGACCTGGCTTTGTGCACAGGAGCACAGTGATGCTGCAACAGAACATGGTTTACTGGTGCCACAAAGATGGAAGCACACAGTTGTCTAAAATGTCTTTGTATGGTGTAGAATTAACAGCAACCTTCACCAAAACTGAGGAATCTCACAGCCAAAGACCATTAGTGCACCAAACCTTACAATAGGCACTAGGGAAGTCAGAAGAACCCCACACTCTGGTACAAAGTGAAAAACAAAATGCCAAAAATGTTGCAGTACTTGCTTTCTTACTGTATCGGTAACGAAGTGTCAATCAGTTTTGCACTCCAGCATAACTACAAGTGAATGAATTACTCTGGAAAGCACAATAATATCTGATAAACGCCTGAGTAAAACCTGCATATCAAAATGGCTCACAGTGCTACAACACCGCATTAACACATTTCAAAAAATAGCACAGCAGAAGTCATGTCTGGAAAAGCTTTGTGCTCTATGTAGGAGAATTTCACCGATTTATGATTGCTGGAATCATTCTTAGCACTGAAAAAAAAGGGGGCAAAACATGCATTCATTATGGAGTTCGCTCAGAAACAGATTAGTGTGTGCTTTGAGGCGCTTGACTTCTCCAATTAGATGCGAGTTGTAATTGTTTAACTTGTAGACCTTGAGATCGATCATTTTAATACTATGTCCTACACTGTCCCGATAAAGGAACAGAGGCTTTGCATTCATTCTTTTTATGTTTCTGTACAGGTCTGAGCATCCATCCATTTTCTAACAAGTGTCAGGGTCATGCATAGGACTATGGGATGTGGGAGGAAACTGAAAGGTGGCAGTGCGAACAGCAAAACATCAAGACAACTTACAAACAAAGTGGCTATTTGGCTTGTCTATACCGGCGGTGAAATGGGCTACTCTATTTATGTATGCCAAAATAAAACATATTTATTGATTTATTGTCTGTCCAACATGTACTGGGTTAATGGAAGTACACTGTGGAGACCACAGTCGGACAAAACAGCACACTGAATACAATTCTACAAAGCTC
The DNA here is from genome assembly GCA_026402145.1 of Polypterus bichir lapradei. NCBI lineage: Eukaryota > Metazoa > Chordata > Cladistia > Polypteriformes > Polypteridae > Polypterus > Polypterus bichir. The sequence goes on from JANRMT010062791.1 coordinate 135,864,558, forward strand.
ATGACAGGGTCAGACATTTGGGACAAACTAATGTTCAGGAGTGTAACACTAATGTGATGAGTGTGATGAAAGCACATCCAATATGTCACATATCTGAACGGTACATTGGCAACTGTAATTCAGTCTCTCAGTTACAGTTAACAAATAACATCAGTCAATTAATGTTCTAACTCTGGATTTGCTCGATAATGACAGTTTGGGCACTCATGTGAGATGCTTTGAAAACAGTGAAACAAAAGCAACAGTTCTTGAATAATCAATTATTATAAAACAGATAAGTCAGAAGTTGGGATCGACATTTAAAAAAGGACAATTAAAGTTCCTGGGGTTTGTAACATTTGAAATTTGAATCAGTTTGACTCATCTGTAAAATATTACTCTTTATTAAATCATTTTACCAGATAATGATGCAAATATAAATCTTCCAATGGCAAATGTTAGAAATGTAACAGAGGGATTCTCTGACAAACCAGACTTTAAAAGCATGTTGTGACAAAACAACTTTAAACAGTTTGTTTAAATGAAAATAAGCTAATTACTGTGGAATTCACAAATTTTAACAACAGTATGGATATAATGTTTGAATTTTTCTTTTCAGTGTTTATTTTAAGAGGTGTATTTCAGTTACTGTGGTATAGCGGGTACACAGCTCACTGGGCAAAGGCCATTTTAAATAAATAATGACCGCACCCGAGGCGGCTTCGTGAGGGGTGCGTTGTAGCAAGCCGCGGGACGCTCAGGGTTGTGGGCGTTTCGCACCGAGTGCACAGGTGAGGAACTGCCCACATCCGTGATTGCTCCCGTGGCTAATGCTACAGCTGTCATGGCCCCTCACGTTATAAAGAAAGAAGCGCGAGTCGGTCAGGAAGGGGTCGAACGAGAGGAGAGAGGACGGAGGTTACCGGGAGCAGGAGAGGAAGCAGGTCGGTGAGAGAGAGAGCCGCGAACGAGCGCTCACGGGCAGCTGCGAGAGCCTGGGGTGTTGGGCCTACACCCAGGCGTTTGAGTTGGATGTCGCTCCTGCTGAGCGATCAGGTAGCGGGAGTGACCAAGGGAAGGCGACTGGCCGCAGAGAGGCCGCGGAAAGGCAGCGGAAGTCGGGAGACTTGGTGCTGGAATCCCCAACGTGGGCGACCTGGCCGTTATGGGAATCCAAGTCTCCGAGGCTGGGTTGAGTGCCAGACCGAAGCCAGGGATTGGGAGGTCTTTTCCTGTTTGTGAGAGTGAAGGGAAGAGGGCAGCTGCAGCATGAGAGTGGCTCCCCTGTTGCGAAGCCTGGACAGGGAAAAGCAGGGGAGTCACAAGTTAAATGATGCACCGGGCTTGTTGTTTGTTTTAAAGACTGCTCCCAAAGAAAGATCATTTTACCTCTGGTTTTAAAGGATTGTGTTTTTTCTAGTGTTTTAACCTCCACGTTTTCATTTTATTGGATTATTTATTGAAGATCTTGGAATCACTGCACTATTTATTTGAACACTGTTTTGTTGACTGTTTTAAATAAAAGCACTGTTTCACTTTTAACCATCCCCTTGCTCAGATGCTCAATTATTGCTTTCACTGACTAGCTCACTCGGTTTCATTATCGATGGTGTAGGGTTCAGGGCTTCCCGAATAGCAATGGGAGCGTGGAGCCAGAACCTGCATCGTCACAGTTACTGGCTGAGAAAATGTCAGAGAATAAAATGAGAATGTGCACAAGGTAAGATGAATCAGGCTATTGATGATGATTTGATTCTTTATAAATCCTATGCTGGTATTCCCTCTATGATATTAACACCCCCACACACTTGTTACACTGAGACAATCCCTGATTCTGTCACACATTAAACTCACAAACGTTTGCCTTGTACTTTGATTATTTGCTAATGCTTGTTTACCTAATGATAGCAAAGCAACTACTTGATTAATATACCACCATTTTAAATTTGTTGTGACTATTAGTATATATTTTTGTATATATTGCAGAAAAAGGCACAATATTGTGCACTTGAATAATGCAGTTTCCATGAATTAAAAAGATGGTGAATATATCCAGCAGGGGACACTTGCTGTGTTCTTCATAGAAATGCAGGACATACTTGAACCAATACCCCTTTAGTAACCATGGCGGAAATAATCAGACAAGAGAAATATGGTACAAAAAGACAGACAGTATATATTTAACTTGCTTTGAAATGGAGTTTTTACTCCCAATATACAATGTGGTATAATCGTTTACACATGCATATCCAGGCCGAAGAGAAGCCATTGGAGCAGTACAATCTCTGTCCAGTTCATCAGTAGGAAATTACAGTTAAAGTGGATCAGATGCCATGGTATTGACTATCAAGAAAATTCTCTTTTATTGGTATGAAATACAAATATTTTGGTATCGTAATATCCCTAGTAGGCACTATGTAGGCTGGAAGGCAGCGTTCTCCCGGCACCCACCAAACCCGTATCCATCCATTAGACTGGCAGATAGTGAAGTGCGCTTTGTCGCTCCAGAGAACACATTTCCAATGCTTCAGAGTGAAACAGCGGTGGGCTTTATACCATTCCAGGCGAAGCTTGGCATTGTGTGCAGTGATCTTAGGCTGTGTGCTGCTGCTCAGCAATTAAAACCTATTTCAAGAAGATCACAACGCACAGTTGTGCTGATGTTAGTTCCACCAACACTTTGGAAATCAGCTGTGAGCGATTATGAGGTGGAGGAGAGGCAATACTTATGCACTATCTGCTTAGGCTCTTGGAGGTCCTGCTCTGTGAGTTTGCGTGGTCTACCACGTTGCGTCTGAGGAGTTGCTGCTCCTAGGTGGTTCCACTTCACAATAATAGCTCTTACACCTTACTGGGGCAGATCTAGCAAAGCAGAAATTTCACATACTGACTTCTGTCAAAGGTGGCAACCCTATAGTAGTGCCAAGTTTAAAGTCCCTGAATTCTTCAGTATGACCTGTTCAACTGCCAGTGTTTGTTAGTGTTAACCATAGGTGCAGCTGAAACACCTGAGCTCAATAATTTAGAGGAGAATCTACATACTGGTGGCCATTTATTATAGATGGACATATATAAAGCTAGACAGATATAAAAGGCACTATATGACAGATAGAAATGAAAAGCACTGTATGATAGATAGATAGATAGATAAGGCACTATATGATGTCTAGTTAGATATGATATATATATGACTATATGATAGATAGTGCTAAATGATGGGTAGATATTAAATTATAATAAAAAAATAAAGCTGCATTTAAAAAATAAATGACTGCCTGTTTTTGTCACACATTTTCGGTTTGTCAAAATATGTGTACCTGCTCTCTGAGAACAGTGTGCATTTATTCAAGGAACACATTAATATAGACATATAGAAAAAGTTACAAAAATAAAAATCTATAAGCATTGCAATAACATATCACATAAAAGGCCAGTGAGACCAATGTGAAGAAGCAACAAAAGCAGTTTCTCCCAGCAAAGATACTTGAAATGAAGGGCAAGTTAAGAGTTACTCCCTCATTTAATAATCTCTTTGAAATAGTGAGGAGGATGGAAATGGACCAGAATGCTGTGTATCAAATGAACATCGTCATGTCACAAGGATGTAACGACAAGGCTGCTGCCTCTTGTTCATCATTTTCGATGGAAGCACATGCGGCAGCATGTCGTCACTGACCTCATCATAGGACAGAGCGGCAGAAGTGCCAATTCTATTCACACATGCTTATGCATCCACCAGCAAAGGCAGTCTCATTTTGCTCTAACATGCGGCAGCGATGGTTCAAATCCTGTACTCACAAACTATGACAAGTTACTCTGCATAGTAAAAAGTCTAGAAAGGTTCTATAAAAGACAAGCTGTAACTCTTACTGAACATCTAATTCTTACAAGGGTGCTGACAGGCACTCAAAGGGCTATCTTAAAAATTCCTCCATTTATCTGTTTTTCAGAGTTGCTCAACCTAACTCTGGGAGGTGGGAGTCACCTAATAAAGCTGGAGCAGAAAAAAATAAAAATAATACCGTTTTTACTCGTGTACCACGCGCCCTCGTGTAAGATGCGCACCCTAATTTTTACAAAGAAAATCGCAAAAATTGTTTTGCCCCATGTACGACGTGCGTTGTGATTGTATAGGAAACATTTAGGGCACGTTTTCCGCAAAATGCCCTTCTGTTTTTGTTGCATGACGAAAGTTTTTCTTTCGTCGCCAATCTTGAACATATGACTCTGGAACACTGTACTTGCGACCTGCTGCCCGATTTCCTATCTTCTCTGCTTCCAAAATCACAGTGAAGGAGCATAAACGCTTGCTACTATCCATGCTGAATGACGAGGCCAAACTGATTCAAAAACAAGAGCGAGAGAGAAAGCGAGCAAGTGAGCCCAAGCAGAAGAAGTAAATATTACAAAATTACATTTCCTCGTGTATGACGCACACCTGATTTTCTAATGCTAATTTACGGGAAAAAATGTGCATGTGGCACACGCGTAAATACGGTAATTAAAAGAAAAAAAAAAACCACAACCACCACAAACAGAAGAGTGGGGCATCTGAAATCTGTACCTTAATATTATCTCATTGATGGGAAAACTGGAGTACCATTATCTTCTTTCCAAGATCTTCACAAACTCATTTCATCCATAGCCCAGAGTATTTAACGATTTGCTCATGTGTTCAAGGCATGGCAGCACTTTGGTTGGTACTCCTGTTTCGTGGGTCCAGTGTGCTTGGTTGCGCTCTCTGTGGAGGTTGCATGAGTTCTCCTGTGACACTCTGGTGTTCCTCTCCCATTCCTAAAGATGTGCAGGTTAAGTTAACCGGTGATGTCAAAGTGGCCCATGTGTGAGAGAGCACTGTAACAAACTTTCAGCCCTGTTCAAAACAATTTTCTGCTTTAGACACAGTGCTTCCAGAACATGGTATGGTATCCTGCATTCCTAAAGCGCATGTAAAATATTAAAACAATGGTGCGTCTGCTACAGTGCTTCTGGATTCAATCTGTCCTTATATATTACAACTAGCCGAAGCCTGCCATAGCATATGGCGGTTTAAGATTAGGAACGGAAAACGGTGAGAAAGGAATTCAGAAATCAAGAAGAAATAAATACTTCTTGAAAGACGCAGTTGTGAATAGGTGTTTTGGTGGTGACGACAGATAATGAGTCGAAAGATCTAACCCTAGAAAAATCCATGTACAACTGACCGTGGCTGAAGACTGGTTGTTAGAATTACTGTGAAGAGTAAACAGCAGGAATATTAGTATTAGGAAAGCTGCGCTTCTGAAATTCGATTACGTAAATATAATCAATAACAACCTCAAAAAGATGTTGTTGTAGAATGACTCTAAGTAATTCCTGCAGCTTAATCCAAAAGACTCATAGTACAATATCAGGTCTGTGCTCCGGTCTTTGGGTATCCGACAGTGCATGTAGAAATTCCGGCAAAGCAGGATTACATGTGAAAGTGATAAATAAATGAGGCTGTCCGAATTTACGTACTATGGCCATGGCATCCTGATAGTTTTGTTGCATGTACCTTGGACTTCCTGGAAATGTGGACGGTAATATGATCATTTTGTCTACACGTACGTTGTTATTTTCAGCGTTTGCTTGCAGTGCGTCTCAGAGTCCTTTGTATTGTTCCACGCGCAAATCTTGTTGATCTAATCTGAGAGAGTTGAGACGTGCGCCCTCTGTTTTAACATACGCATCTACGACGTACTGTTGGAATACAGGTAGTTCGCCACTGGAGTGCAAAATACTAAATGTATTCCTCATTGCTAATCTGTACGTGTAAAATTAGCATTGAGTAAGCCTTTGCTTGGCAGTTCTTTTATCGGGAACATGTTGTAAATCTTTGTGCCAGCCAATGTCTACTTAAGGGAATAAAAGTGGGTAAACCATAGGAATGCAATTCATATTAAGCGTGGAAATCTGTTTACAGTAGTTGCCTATGGGACAGATGCAAATGTCCCCTTCTGCAGGCAGTTCACCATTTTCTCTGACGAAAATCGCTGCAACATTGGTGTGACATTTCGGGGCATTGTATCGTCGTAAATCCTGCCTAGGGTTTTCCTCGAAAAGCATTCGTACAGATGCTGTTGGATTGGACTGAGTGATTTCATGCATGCGTTTGTATGATTTAGCGAAGGGTTGTGGATGCGGAAGGAGGATTAGAGATGGTGGGCGGGGCTCTGTCGTGCGTACCCCATGGTCGGGCGACTTGGTCGATTATATAAATAGAAAAGCAGCCGGAATCGAAAAGAACAATGAAAAGTCAACGTGGCTCAAAGGTTCATATGGACTGTAGCAGAGACGAAAGCGACTGAGGCTGTGTTTGGTGAGGTGGTGCGTGTGGGCACATGAGCAGGCAGTACGCATGCTTCGAGAGCGAGGGTGGACGCGGAAGGAGGATTAGAGTTGGCGGGTGGGGCTCTGTTGTGCGTATTCCATGACGCGGGAGGAGGGTTAGAGTTGGCGGATGGGGCTCTGTCGTGCGTATCCCATTGTCTTAGAGCTGGTGGGCGGGGCTCTGTCATGCGTATCCTATGGTCGGGCGACTTAGTGAATTATATATATAGATGATGGAGATGATGATCAAATCGGGAAGCTCAAATGAGAAGTGATCATAAAAACATAAAAATATCTATACTAATAAAAGGCAAAGCCCTCACTGACTGACTGATTCACTGACTGACTCACTGACTCACTCACTGACTAATCACTAATTTTCCAACTTCCCGTGTAGGTGGAAGGCTGAAATTTGGCAGGCTTATTCCTTACAGCTTACTTACAAAAGTTAAGCAGGTTTCATTTCGAAATTCTACGCGTAACGGTCATAACGGTCAATAACGGTTGACAACGTCCGCCATGTTGAACTTTCTTATTTATGGCCCCATCTTCACGAAATTTGGTAGGCGGCTTCCCTGCGCTAACCGAAACCGATGTATGTACTTATTTTGATGGTATGACGCCACTGTCGGCCGCCATATTGAACTTTCCAACGTCACTAATTTTCCAACTTCCCGTGTAGGTAGAAGGCTGACCCCATCTTCACGAAATTTGGTAGGTGGCTTCCCTGCACTAACCAAAACCGATGTACAGTAATCCCTCGCTATATCGCGCTTCGACTTTCGCGGCTTCACTCTATCGCGGATTTTATATGAAAGCATAACTAAATATGTAACGCGGATTTTTCGCTGCTTCGCGGGTTCTGCGGACAATGTGTCTTTTTACTTCCTGTATATGCTTCCTCAGTTGGTTTGCCCAGTTGATTTCATACAAGGGACGCTATTGGCGGATGGCTGAGAAGCTAACCAATCAGAGCACGCAGTTAAGTTCTCCTGACTGAGAAGCTAACCAATCAGAGCACGCAGGAGCTATGCAGTGTTAACCAGGAAGTCTCATCTCGCTCATTCAGCATCAACGTGCTTCGCTGTGTAAAGAGTTGTGCTCTTTAGTGTTTATCTTTGTGCATAGTCAAGCCCTTCATTATGGCTCCAAAACAATCTGCTACTGCTTCAGGGGCCGTGCCCAAGCGCAAGAAGAAGATGTTAACGATTGCCGAAAAGGTAAACGTTTTGGATTTGTTGAAGGCTACGATTCTTTTTATTTAAAAAGTAGGAAAGGAATATAAGATCTACGGC
>JANRMT010062791.1:135872582-135892722 GCA_026402145.1 Polypterus bichir lapradei
TCACTAATTCTCCAACTTCCCGTGTAGGTAGAAGGCTGAAATTTGGTACTTATTTCGGTGATATGATGCCACTGTCGGCCGTCATATTGAACTTTTCAACGGTCTTTTGTTACTTATGGGCCCATCTTCAAGAAATTTGGTACCTTCCCAACGCTAACTGAATCCTACTTACGTACATATATACGTCCATAGCCTGCAGCTCGGTCACCGTGTGAGGCGGCATTGGGTCCCCCATCCCAATGCCTCCCACGTTGTTGGCTGCCTGCCTATAAGGCCGTCCGTCGCTCCGGTCTCTACATTCCCTTTCTTGCTACGCCACGGGATTCACGTCTCCCTGCTGATAACTACAGCCTTTTAATTTAATCTACGGTTTCTCCGCTGTTTTATTGTTCATTTATTACGATTATAGTTATTGTGTAGGTATTTTAGACTTACTTTACATTGTTCAGGTACCCATTTCCTTTATCATTCCAACCGTATCCCCATTAACATGTCTATCGAGGTGATCACCATCAATCAAAGAACTGTCACTTACCGAGTGGTCTCCATGCCCGGAGATGGCACCTACCTTTTCCATTCTCTTTGTTATATGTTGCACGGCCATATCAGGCTCACTCTTGATATCTGGAGGAACATTGTGTCTTAGGTATTGAATGACTGGGACAGGTTCAAGGTGTGGACTGATGACAGTACAGGAGATAATTATACTACACAGGAGCACTATAAGAGTGAAATGCTTAAGCCCTTCACCTATGGATCTGCATGTGAGTTGATGGCTGCCGCTGAATTTTTCGGTTGTCGCTTTCAAGTGTACCGAAATGGCCAAATATGTTACACCTTTCGACAACTGCCAATGCCTCTTAAACATCTTAGATTCACAGGTGACGATTTCAGTAGTGGACCCTTTATGTTTATGAATGTTTAAACTCTCAAAAGCTGGATGTGAAGTTATCGATGAAACCGGTTGTATACTTACAACGCTTGAAAGATGCCGAATGTCTCTTCAACACAAGTCCTACAAATACTGTCATAATTGAAACAAACCATGAAACTCAAACCGATTATGACAGCAGCAATCCAAGCTGTGACATTTGAAACAAGATTACTGTTCACATGGCCAACTGTACATTGCATGCTCAAGAGTAAGCTCAGCGCACAGCTTGGTCATATTACAACCGGAGGGCCGAACTCACAATGTGGTATACAAAGAGATCCTTAACAAATAATTATTGGTATATTTTCCCTCAGTTTAAAAAGGTTTAATTTTCTTCTTAATAAAAATTTTAAGGCAGTACTTCGCCGCTGCGAAGCGTGGGTATTTTGCTAGTATAGTATATTTGACAAACCTCCTATGGGCTGAAGGTGTACCAGGGCCAAAATTCATATTAAGGCTTTCTGAAAAATATGAAGAAATTTTTTTCCAACAATGAAGTGTTTACTAATGAATTGAGAAGTTTAAAAATGTTGAGCATGAAGAAGGAGCTAGATGTCCATACATGGGTACTTCTGACAACAACATTAAGCAAATCAGCATCATGATTCTAATGAAACTGATAAAGACTGTGACTGCTGGTCTACCTTCAATCCATAAAAAAAACAGATTATTGCTCTTCTTTGGTGTAAATGGAAATCAGAGTGGATACATTTACTCCTAGAAAACAACAAGAAACTCTGACTGATTACAGGCATACCATGTTTCCACCATGTGAAGGGGAAGCTAAACAGCCAACCCAAATCAAATTATCACAGAAGTGTGGATAATTACTGGCTAAATCCTCTTACAAGTAGATGGACAGCACAAGAGTAAAGGGTGAGATTCTACTCATTGACATTCTGAAACTCTTAATGACGATGTGCTCTATGAAATGCTGACACTGCTGTGAGAGGATGCAGCTCTTGACAGCTAAGATAATGCTTTATTAAGAGATATCACTAGCCCCAGTTTAGCTGCCATTTTCTGGGTTTGCCCAGGTTAAGCCAATTTTCTCCCACAAATATTTTTCCCCCACCTGCCAAGGTCTTGGACATGGTTCATGGTGGGGCCTATTCTTTCCATATCATTTGAGGCACCTCCAACCACGTCTTCCTTGGCTATATAACCTCCACCATTACCCTATCATTCTCTGTCCTTGAAATAATCAGATCAGACAGTGGATGGATGAATAAATTGGCTGACAGATGGGTGGAGGTTATCTGATTTATTTTGGTGAAGTTTGGATGTCCTGATTCTTTTGACACAATCACAACCAGCATAGCTGGATGGATGAAGTAGTCTTGTTCTGATGATGAGAATTACATCTCAGTACTAAGCCTTTACTTCTCCTTTGTTAAGGAGTGGACTACTGTAAGGTGGAGGTGTTTATGGTTGTTATACAAAAGTGCCAGCTTTTTTTTTTTTTTTTAAATGATTGGTGGGGGGGCTTTAATCATTGCACAATGCTCTCCTTCAGACAAATGGTACAACTCCTCTAAAATATACCAATAAAGAAAGGAGGCCTTGTTACTGATGGTAGGGTCTAGATTGAAACTTTCAAAACTTTGACATCAAGGGGTAAAAACCTAACAGCATGTTAGTTAGTGTTTCTAGTGTGTTTGATTTTGGAGACTTGATGGCAGCAAATACTGCAGGATGAACTGAATCTTGTGCACTTCAGACCTATTTTTTCCTTATCACAGGATTTCTTAAACTATAGGTTGTGAGTTACGGTTGTATATAATGGTAATGGGTTGCAGTTTGTGAAGAGGGTCGCAGTCACCGCAGGTTGATTATGAAATTGACATTGTTCCGACAATTGTTCTTGATTACACCCCCACAGCTCTGCCGATTGTCAATGAACTTGAAATGACTCCAGTCCTTTAGGTTCTTTGGTCTTTAAACCTGCTGATTAAAGTTAATACTTAGACTCAGTTAACTGCACCAGATGCTGTATTTTATTTGAAATGGGAATTTCAAGTTCTTAGTAAGACGTTTCAACTAGAACGCCCTTTCAAGTTGGATTACCAACTTGGAGTGCCTCACCAACAATGACTTCAAAATTCAAGATGGCTGCACTGCGCATCAACCGAAGTGAAAGATATAGTATTGTACTGTTCATTAGCACTTCTATTTATGTCTCATTAAATCTGTCATCAATACAGTACTGTCCAACCTCTATCTGTGGAGACAATGCTATTATATTTGGATGCACACTGGAAAACACTTAGAAGTTATGCCATTTGTAAGTGCGCAGAATTGAGGAGGATTTCTTGCCTGACCAGGAAGCCATAATGGAAGGATGGCCAGGTTGCGTCTTTATAATTCATATCCTGGCTGGGATGCTGGAAGAAAGGATGGACACGTGAGAGCTGGAAGCCAACAGCAGTTCATCCCCCAAATTGATAGGTGGCCGTGTCCATTGCAACTGGTTCCAGTTGGACACATGCAGGGCTGCATGGGAATTGGAGTCCAGAAGCACAGCCCTGTTTGTGTCCTTGGCAGACAACAGAGGACGCTGCCAGGGAGCACCTCCCTGGTTTCCATATGACCCAAAGGTACTGCCCACAAGGCACAATGTGTCACCGGGTCCGGCTTAAAAGAAGCAGGCAAAACTTACTGGAGGAGAGAAGGAGAGGGAAGGCAAACAATTAACACTAGAATTACCAGAGCCTACGAAAAAACTTGCAGATCCAGCCCACCTTAAATTTGTTCGCACCACTCCGTCAGCGTCTTCTGTCCTGTAAATGTGCCAATAAAGACAAGCAGCAAGCAGCCTGCTATTCCATCCTCCCACCGCCACAGAACGTGCAAAAAGTTCTCCCAGCTCATGCCTTGATTATCTGGGAGTGAAGTGCTGGAGTTTTAGAGTGGAAATAATAGATCATTATTTGGAACACATGCATTTCACGTGTGTTCCGTTTCTACAATAATCTGTGTAAACACATTGTTACAACAGAAACGTTCTTCATATTTTAATAGTATGTTGGCATAAACTATATAACATATGAAGCCTCAAGTCCAAAGACCAAATAAACACTTTCACAAAATGTTCAAGGAAAAGACAACAGCTGCTGTGGCGTAACGGTAAGATTTGCTGACTTGAAATCAAGAGTCCTTGGTTCAATCCTGACTGCCTCCTATATTTGCCGTTTTCAGTAGTGAGCTGCTCTTATTGTTAATATTATACAAGACATACATACATTTGGTTTGCATCTGTAACGGACGCTGTACATTTATAGTGCTTGTAAAAGTTACCTTTTTTTTTCACTTTTATTCTCTCAGTCACGATCACGATACATACTACCACCCTAGGGATCTGACGCTGTTAGTTTTTACTTGAAACTGGGAATAACTGTAGATGTGAGTGGTGTTTTGAGACAATGGAACTGGACATTCTCTGATCTGGATGGATAAAAGCTGACAAACAAACACTGGTGAATCTGCCTTCTTCGTGTTCCTGCTCACGCTAAATTAGTATGCACCTTATGGTCCATGATGTCAAAGCCGAACTGAAAGTGTTTATTTGATCTTTGGACTTCAGGCTTCACACATTATATAGTTTATGCCTATATTTTGTAATTTATTACTAAAACTAGCAAAATACCCGCGCTTCACAGCGGCGAAGTACTGCCTTAAAATTTTTATTAAGAAGAAAATTAAACCTTTTTAAACTGAGGGAAAATATACCAATAATTATTTGTTAAGGATCTCTTTGAATACCACATTGTCAATTCGGCCCTCCAGTTGTAATATGACCAACCTGTGCGCTGAGCTTACTCTTGAGCATGCAACGTACAGTTGGCCATGTAAAAAGTAATCTTGTCTCAAATCTCACAGCTTGGATTGCTGCTGTCATAATCGGTTTGAGTTTTATGGTTTGTTTCAATTACGACAGTATTTGCAGGACTTGTGTTGAAGTGACATTTGACATCTGTCAAGCGTTGTAAGCATACAACCGGTTTCATTGATAACTTCACATCCAGCTTTTGAGAGTTTAAACATTCATAAACATCAAAGTGTCCACTACTGAAATCGTCACCTGTGAATCTAAGATGTTTAAGAGGCATTGGCGGTTGTCGAAAGGTGTAACATATTTGGCCATTTCGGTACACTTGAAAGCGACAACAGAACAATTCAGCGGCAGCCATCAACTCACATGCAGAACCATAGGTGAAGGGCTTAAGCATTTCACTCTTATAGTGCTCCTGTGTAGTATAATTCTCTCCTGTACCATCATCAGTCCACACCTTGAACCTGTCCCAGTCATTCAATACATAAGACACAATGTTCCTCCGGATATCAAGAGTGAGCCTGATATGGCCGTGCAATATGTAACAAAGAGAATGGAAAAGGCAGGTGCCCTCTCCGAGCATGGAAACCACTCGGTAAGTGACAGTTCTTTGATCGATGGTGATCACCTCGATAGACATGTTAATGGGGGTACGGTTGGAACGATAAAGGAAATGGGTACCTGAACAATGTAAACTAAGTCTAAAATACCTACACAATAACTATAATCGTAATAAACGAACAATAAAACAGCAGAGAAGCTGTGGATTAAATAAAAAGGCTGTAATTATCAGCAGGGAGACGTGAATCCCGTGGCGAAGCAAAGAAGGGAATGTAGAGACCGGAACGACGGACGGCCTTATATAGGCAGGCAGCCAACAACGTGGGAGGCGTTGGGATGGGGGACCCAACGCCGCCTCACATGGTGACCGAGCTGCAGGGTATGAACGTATATATATGTACGTAAGTAGGATTCAGTTAGCGTTGGGAACCCGCGTACCAAATTTCTTGAAGATGGGCCGATAAGTAACAAAGACCATTGGAAAGTTCAATATGGCGGCCAAAAGTGGCGTCATACCACTGAAATAAGTATGTACATCGGTTTCGGTTAGCGCAGGGAAGCCGCCTACCAAATTTCGTGAAGATGGGGCTATATATAAGAAAGTTCAACATGGCGAACATTGTCGACCGTTATGACCGTTACACGTAGAATTTCAAAATGAAACCTGCTTAACTTTTGTAAGTAATCTGTAAGGAATGAGCCTGCCAAATTTCAGCCTTCTACCTACACGAGAAGTTGGAGAATTAGTGACGTTGGAAAGTTCAATATGGTGGCCGACAGTGGTGTCATACCACCGAAATAAGTATGTACATTGGTTTCGGTTAGCGCAGGGAAGCCACCTACCAAATTTCGTGAAGATGGGGTCAGTCTTCTACCTACACGGGAAGTTGGAGAATTAGTGACGTTGAAAAGTTAAATATGGCGGCCGACAGTGGCGTCATACCACCGAAATAAGTACGTACATTGGTTTTGGTTAGCGCAGGGAAGCCGCCTACCAAATTTCGTGAAGATGGGGCCATAAATAAGAAAGTTCAACATGGTGGACGTTGTTGACCGTTATGACCGTTACGTGTAGAATTTCGAAATGAAACCTGCTGAACTTTTGTAAGTAAGCTGTAAGGAATAAGCCTGCCAAATCTCAGCCTTCTACCTACACGGGCAGTTGGAGAATTAGTGATGAGTGAGTGAGTGAGTGAGGGCTTTGCCTTTTATTAGTATAGATATGAAAAATGTTTTTTTCTTTTAACAATGTTTACACAGATTATTGTAGAAATGGAACACATGAAATGCATGTGTTCCAAATAACGATCTATTACTTCCACTCTAAAACTCCAGCACTTCGCTCCCAGATAATCAAGGCATGAGCTGGGAGAACTTTGTGAACGTTCTGCGGCGGTGCAGGGATGGAATAGCAGGCTGCTTGTCTTTATCGGCACATTTACAAAACAAAAAACATTGACGGAGAGGTGAGAACGGATTTAAGTTGGGCCGGATCTACAAGTTTTTTCGTAGGCTCTGGTATTTCTAGTGTTAGGTCTTGTCTTGTAATGGCTACAATAATTGTCTTAATTGAGCTGTGTGGATTAAAAATCCATTTTATTGAACCTGAAATTGTGTTGGGTCATGGTGTGTTTGGGGTTTGGGGGCTCAGTGGCGATCTCTATTGTTCACACATTCAAGCGGATGGTGCAGTACCGTGTACAATTTTGGTTGCCAGGCTACAAAAAAGACATAGCAGCACTGGAAAAAGGCCAGAGAAGAGCAACTATGCTGAGTTCAAGGACTACAGGGGATGAATTATAAAGAAAGATTAAAAGAGCCGAGCCTTTTCAGTTTAAGCAAAAGATGGTTAAAAGAGAAACATGATTGAAATGTTTAAATTTATGAAGGGAATTAGTCCTGTGGATCAAGAATGTGAGAGAGTTCACTAAGAACATGGGGGCACAGTTGGAAGATGCATAAATATTAGGAAGATTCAATTCAAACAGGTAACTATAGATACCTGGAATAAGTTACCAAGTAGTGTGGCAGACAGTAGGACCTTAGGGACCTTCAAAACAAGACTTGATGTTATTTTGAAAGAATTAATTAGATAGGTCTGGCAAACTTTGTTGGGCTGAATGGTTTGTTCTCATCTGGATTGTTCTAATAAAGGTTTCTGCCATCATTGGTTTTCTGGAGCTCAGCCAGAGTGACCACAGGGTTCTAGGTGATCTCTGCTACCAAGGCCCTTCTCGCCAATTGCTCTCTTTGGCTAAGCAGCAAGCTCTAGAAAGAGTGCTCTTGGGAACCTTCAGACATTTTTTTGTAGCCTGCCCTAGTTCTTGACACAGTCCTGTCTTTAAGCTCTGCTGGCAATTCCTTCAACCTCTTGATTTGTTTTTGGTTTTGATTTACTCTGTCAAAAACCCTGTTTTCACTTTATCATTCTGGGGTACTAGGTATTGCTTTATAAGGAAAAAAATGAATTTAAATGATTTTAGCTCAAGGCTGCAAAACAGCAAAATGTGAAAAGACGTGATGGGGTCTGAATACAGTGTATAGTTGGCAGATGTCTTCATTCAAAGTGACGTACATGATCAGGATGTGCTACAACTGTATTTTATAGTTTTTCTTTTAGGCAGGTTTGTTGACTTGCTCAGGGTCACACAATGGGAATCAAACTGGCAGCTTGGGGTTTAAAGTCCAGTATCTTAGCCACAAGGCAACAGTGACGGGTCTACCATTCGAGATGTGTGCCTTAATGTACTCAGAACAGTCGACTCAGATCTGTGCCACACTCCTACCCCCCCATAAGTGTGACTCTACACGCTTTAATCAATAGATTAATATAAGAAATAAAGGAAAGTTCAAATACAGGGTCAGAGACTGAAAAGAATCATTGAACAAAGACAAACAGATTTATTTATCATATTTATTGACTGGTCTGGCTGGATGTTTATATATTTATTTTTTTCTGCCTGCCTTTCCAATTATTTTTAAATATGCCCGCAGGCAAAAATGGGTAATTGCGTTAAAACACTCGGTTCAGCAACACAAACCTCTGAGGATTTGTAAAGCCTTCAAGCTGTCTGCATTTAAACTCCATGCACTTTGTCATGTGTCAGAAAAAATTATCTAAACATTTGCCTCCTTGCAGCAAGCAGATTTACAGAAACCTCTGGTTATTAAAAAGAGCAAAATAAAAGCCGAGGCATGTAAATGGACACATTAGTGCTTGCGTTTTTTTGGGCTCGGACACCAGTATTGGTATCAGGAGGCCGATAGCTGACCGCCTCTAATCCCAAAGGTCCCACTGCCTGCAGTGACTGCTGCTCCACAATTCTTCATCCACATGCAATTTTCACAAGAGCAGCTGCAAGTCTGAAGTGGCAGGCGTCTATTCTTTGGATGAATGTCTTTTACTTATTCCAGAGGGGCTAAGTCAGTACCTTCTTATGGTGGACTCAAAATTCAATTAGCTGAAACAATGGAATCAGCCCATCTGTGAATGATCGTCTTAATACACAATTTGCTGGCCTGGCTTGTTCTTCACTCACCCTGCTTCTTTTTCTTCTTCCTCTCACTGAATTTTTGACAGTTTTCTACATTTTTTCCTATCTTGTCTGCCATTTAATCAGCACTAAAATTAATACATTTAATTGTCAATCCGCCTGTCGATGTTGGATCCTCTCCAGGCGGTGTCTTCACATTCATTTACACATCTTCAATTGTAAAAAAGCGCTGTCAAACGTGAGGGCTGCGAGGTCACGAGCTCATCTGATTTTCATTTCCACTCCAACAGTCATTGATCTCCAAACTCATTCATTTGAATGTGTCTGCATGCGTGATGTGTGTCCACCTGACATGTCTGCCATAGATAATGACTAGAAAACACATCTGATCAAAGTCGGCTGTCAACGGCCGCCATTAGCACTACTGGGAGAGACACTGAGCGTTTATTATAGTAACAAATCCAGAAGCCAAGTGAAGCCGTGATCAAACAAACCTCAACCTGGAATAAGCTGACTTCATATAGGACGGATGGGCGTTATGACGCATTTCTGAGGAACACAACATAGTAAACATGTACACTTGGTAGGGGTGGGGAAGCAATGAACTGAAATTAATGTTTATTTTCTAAACTAAAACTGAGCTTAAGTGACCCAAGTTACAAAGGACTGATGTACAGGAGCGGGAAAACAGACAGACCTTAGTTCACTGGCAAAAGCTTGGCCTAAAAACCAAATTGGGTCCGATATGGACTGGAGACATTCAAATACTAACTTAAACAATTTGGCTTTTAAAATTGTGATTGAGCAATTGCAGACTGTATAACAGACCGAACGCGAGAATGACGGTGGCACAATTCTTGCCACTTTCTGTAAGGTAATATCAATTTTGAAGTTTTTTTTTTTTTTTTACAGTTTTGACCTGAAAATCTTCTACCTTCTTGTGGTAAATAGCTCGAAAAACTTGAACTGAACGGTTTTTCAAGTTCCTGTGTGGGACTGAAGAAAAACTGAACTGTTTGATTACTCAGATATTATGCTTTGAGATATCATTACATTTTAAATCTTGGTAATGCTGTTTAAATGAAAATAAGTGTGAAGCTTATGCATGCAATCAGAATTAATTAAATGTTAAAAAGACAAATATTTTAATTATATGTTTGATAGGCTGGGATAAAAAAAATAAATTATTTGTTATGACATCATGGAAGGGGAAGTCCGGGGTGGAACAAAAGTGAAGTAACAGACGGGGATCCGAACAATTTTGTGTAGTTTTTTCTTATAAAAATGGAACGCAATTTATAAAAGAGACAGATCATCTTAAAGATGGAGAAGGACTAAATCTGTGTCATCACTGCTAAACTGCTGTAAGAATGGAATTTTTTTTACTACTGATATTTTACATTTAGTCTTTTTAACTTTGTATTTTATCTGTGTGGTTTTCTAAATGCACTTTTTATATCAATTTGGCGTAGATTTTCATATCTCACACGTTCATGTATGCCTTAGGGGTTTCACTGAAGGGCTAAGCAGGGTAATTAATGTTAAATACAGGACTGTCAGGCAATGGCCTGCAACAGGTAACCAAACTTGTTAAAATCTCAACACCAGGTGCTATGACCAGAAGTCTGGAACTGCAGGTTGAACTTTAAAAAGCCCTAAGGTTGGCTCCACATCTCTTACCCTTTAGCCTGGGAAAGACAGCCAGGTAACCTGGGTATTCCCTCCAGGTCAAAATCTAGACAATATCCCACCATTGCCTCTGTAGCATTTGCATGCTGTGTCACTTTACCCAACATCCCAAAGAAGCAACTGTTAGGTTAAAAGTTAACTGTGCACTGTGAGTAAATGCAGGTGTGAGCCTAAGTAGGAAATTTAATGGACTGGCACCTCACTTAGACTTGACTACTGCTGGACAAAGTGGCCCATGACACTGAAAACGGATTATGAGAGGTCAGTAAAGAGACAATGAGAGATAGTACACTGCAATGGAGGATCATTCCATCTAGAGCTGGTTCCTGCTTTTCTTCTAGGATGTGGCGTATAACAGAAAAAGACCTGGTTTAAGAAAATGAAAGTATGGATGAGCAAATGTGTCCTGTGTTAGAGTAGACTGACATCCCATGCAGGGATAGTTCCTGCTTTGTGACGATGCTGACAGGATAGGCTGTTTCAATTTCTTACTCTAGAATGGAAAAGGAAGTCCAGAAAATAACAAAAATGGATGAGTGATCATGTCTGGTGGTGGGCTGGCATTCAATTCAGGTTTAACCTTGCTAGGATACAGTAGGCTCTGGCACTCTGCAACTCTATAACAGAAAAGGTGGGTTCAGAAAATGAAAGGCCAGATGGATGATTGTGCCCAGTGATAAACTGGCATCATGCCCACTGTCATTTCCTAGTTTGTACCCAAATAAAGTCCAGAAGATGACAACAATAGATGAGTGATCATGTGATGGACTGGCACTCCATTCAAGTTTAACCTAGCCAGGATAGGCTCTGGCACTTTGTAGCTTTACTGTATAATGGAAAAAAAGAGGATTGAAAAAATAAGAAGTATTGAACACGTGTCATGTCCTGTAATGTGCTTCCCCACTCTGCACCTGATGTTTCCAGGATTGGTTCTGCAGCAGTTTGCACTGGCAAAAGTGGGTTCAGATCATGAAATGGCAGATGAATAATGCATTCATTACAAAAAAAAAAACAAAATCCTGGTTTGGGTTGTGTTTTGTGTGTCATGTTACTTGCTTAGGCTCTGTCTTGATCCAATCCAATGCTGGTAACAGCACTCAAAGAAAATGGAAGAATATCTGGATTGCATAAGGGAAAAACATGAGGGGCTGTCATCACATTATGCCTTTGCCTAACATTTCTGTATGTACAGTGTCTATAGCAAATCATCATCCCCCTTTTGAAATAGTCACTTCTTTTGTTGGACAGCCTGACTTCAAATCCCATTTTAAATATATTTTCCCAGTTTTCTTTACACATTTTGTCTTGCAACATTCAAGCAGCAAAATGCAATTCACAAACATCAATAAAAAAAGAAAAACTATAAATAACTGGATTGGAAAAGTGACCAGTCCCCGATTTAATATTTCATACAGACACCTTATTGCTTTATTGGTAGCCGTCACTCTATTAGGATTTATCTCTACCAGATTTGGGAACCTAGTGGGGAATATTTGCCAATTTTTTCTTGCAGAATTGTTCAGGTTCAGTTAAATTTCATGGTGAGCAGTGATGGACTGCTCTCTTCAATTCCAGCCACAGATTCTCTATCATATTTAGATCAGGGCTCTGACTTGGCCACTCAAGTACACACACCTTCCTAGCATTAGGCCTTTGACTTGTGTTTTTGGTGCTGTATTTAGGGTTGTTGACGTGCTTTGAATGTTAACCATCAGCCAGTTTTCAGCTGACTGAGGAAAACCTGCAGTCCTCTGCCAAAAATGAGTGTGTAATTGGCAGCATCTATTTTCCATCAATCCTGACCAATTGCTCTGTCCCCACTGAAGAGAAATTACCCCAACTATATAATATTGTCACCACAATATTTCACGTTAGGTAGCGTGTGTTTTGGGTGGTGTGCCAAGTTAGGGATTTTCCAAGAATAGCTCTTGGAGTTCAGTCAAAAAACTTAAATCTTGGGTCACCTCTGACCATAAAACCTTTTGCCACAGGACATCAGAATCTTCAAGATTTTCTGGCAAAGTGCAAATGAGACTTAAGAGTAGTAATATTTCAGAAGAGGTTTCTTTCTTGTCATTCTACCATACAGGGGAGTATTGTGTAAAAGTTGTAAGACTGTTGTCACATGCACAGACTGGCCAGTCTCAGCCATAAACACTTGCAAGTCCCTCAAAGTTGCCATTAGCCTCTTGGTAGCTTCCCTGATCAATATCCTCTTGGCACGGCCATCCAGTTTGGAGAGACAGCCCGATCTAGGCAGGATGTTGGTGGTGCCATATGCTTTCCACTTCTTATTAATTCACTGAATGGTACTCAGAGGGATAGTTAAAGCCTTTGGACTCTTTTTGTGCCTTTCTCCCAACTTGAACCTTTACACAACTTTATCCTGGAGGCCTTTTGAAAGAGTCTTTCCAACCACAGGTAATTATTTGCATTCCCATGCACTACTAGCATTGGAAGCCTCAAGGAAAAGGCAGATTTATTCTGAAGCAATCAGAGCCAGGACAGTTGGTGTTTTTTTGGGGGGGCGATTAATTTGGTGTGTAGTCTAGAAGGTGACTGGCTGTGCCTGAGCAAGTTGATAAGGGTTACTCTAAGGTCTGATCAATATTTACATTTTAATAATCATTTAAGATTTTTAAAAAACGTTACTTGTACTTTGATGTTAAGAGTAATAACATGTAAATGAAACTGAAAATAGAAATATTTATTTCCCTGGTTTAATAAGAAAAAAGGTGATTTTGACAGGATAAGACAATTTCAATAGGGACTGTGTTGTACTACGGATGCATGGTATACTGGTACTGCGAAAGTACAGAAAAACCCAAAATTTAAAATGGTACAGTAACAGCATTTCAGGATATTTGGCACTGGAATTAAACATTAGCTTTGCAGTCAAACCCCTCCACTCGACAACTGGTGGAGGAGCTGAGGAAAAGGTGCTTAGAATTGTAGTTGACTTCACCAAACCACATGCTATGACATGATCGAGACTGCATGTGGGACAACCCATTCCCATTGCTTCAACAAAACTGAGACTTTACAGGGGACACACCACCACCTTTATGCTACCAGCCGGAAAGGGGTGTTTAGAGTGGTGAACTGGCATGGTGCTCCTAGGTGGCTGAAGTTTGTAGTTATCTGCTATTTGATTTTTTAACAGTTTTGGTACTGAGGCGCAAAAGCTGTTATCGATCCAAAGATAATACACACACGCTGTATCAGTAATAGCATCTATTGTAGTTCAGAGCTGGTTCCCGTCTTGTGCCCAATGCCATCAGGACAGACAATGGATGAAAAAGGTGGTTAAGAAAATGGAAGGAAAAATGAACACTGTATATGTAAAAAAAAAAAAAAAGTGTGATGAGCAGACATCCCCTCCATGCCTGGTTCCTGCTGTGTGTTCGGTGCTGTTAGGTTAGGCACTAATTCCTTGAAAGACAGGTTAAGAGAGCGGATGAAACCAAGGATTAGGTTTAAAGAAGGTGATCCAGCTCAGGAAATGTAAATTCACATCTCCTCCTCCATGACATTAAACTAACAGCTGTGGAATGTTGACAGCACACCTCTTGAGGTGCTCGCCATTATGCACATTATGTGATAGTTACGAGTTAGGGGCTGCCTACTGAATCAGCGGCTGTCAAGCCATATGAAGTTTAGCCTGACTCTGTAAATTGTCTTTTTTTTTGGGTGGTGGTTGTATGCACTGCTGTACTTGATCCATCTCCGAGGCAAAATTGTGGCAGATGTTATCTCCTCCATCTCACCAATCATTCACAATTCTCATTTTAGGCAAGCTCACCCTTTCTTTGTGTGGCCTGTTGATGTGGTTGAGGCTGTCTGCAGAATGGCTAATAAATTGCATCAACTGTACTTTTTTGATTCTTTTGCTTGGTTGTGGCATCAGTTTGTGATTTAAGGCATTTAAAATCAATGGGTCCTGCTTTATTAAGGTAGGCTGGGAGTGTGGTAACTTGCACAAGGCACTGGACATGCTGACCATTATTTTGAAGACCTCCAGGTAAAAATATGTGAACCCTCTTGAGTTGTTTCTTAATCCCTGTGCTACAGTATGCTAACAGCTAATTATTAAATGGCCCTGGGTTTAAAGAACACATCATGGTAAAAACATACATTCACCATTCTTCTAAACTTTTTTTCTCATTTACAGGGTGAAGGAGAGCTGCCTGGCGGAACACCTTCAGGTACATGAAGTAACACTGGGTGGGACACCCTAGAAAACTGCAAAGAATATTTAAGCGCAAATCCACATTGGGACAATGGAGAATCAACAATGAACATAAAACATTTTTTGGGATGTGGGAAGAAGACCAAAGGGCCTGGTGCCAGAGAAACATTAAATGCAGAGTAACAACCACTCCTGGGCAGGATGGCAGCGCAAAACTGAATTTTCTTCATTCTATTTTCTGTAGTTTACATTAGGGGATACCCACAGAGCATCATTTAGTCACTTACTGCTGGAGGCCAAGACCTCAAAAAGACGTGTGTGTGTTAAATGTGCAATCTAGTAGGTCCTTAAAGCCCCATCATCATGTTTTGTATTGCAGGGTCCAAATAAACAGTATTGGACACGGTAGGACACACAGGGCTTTGCATAATCAATAAATAACTCTCTATATCCATTATGAAAGCCAGTCCAGAATCATCTGTAATTGACCACAGGCCCTGGACAGAACAACAGAAAGCACCCACTTATTCATACACCGAGACAATTTAGAAGCAACAGTTAATTGAATCTTTGGGACGTGGCATGAAACCAGACTGTCTGAAGGGATATGGGGTGAATGTGTAAAAGCTCACACAGACGAGAACCCAATTGGGAATTAAACCCATTTTCCAAGAGCCATGAGACAGGAGTGCTGAACATGGAGCCACCCAATATCAAATGCCCTTCCGTACACTTTTATTTCCTGGATGGGCACCATTTAATTGCAGAGCTTAGTCACACACCCAGATTGAACCAGCATGGAGCCAATGAACATCACAAGTATTCTTTAGGATACAGGAGAAAAATCTCCTTAATGTCTGCATGTGCTGTGAACATGTAGCGAGCTGACTGGGATTTATTACTGTGTGGTTACACTACTAACCACTGCACCACAATGCCTCGCCTAAGTAACTAAAATAATATCAATGCAACTGTGCCTGGGCTCCAGGTCCCTTTAAAATGACACAGAAGTTTTTCTTCATATCTGTATCTTTGTTTGTCTTTTCTTTGAAAAGATAACCAACCTGCACTGAATGGTAACAAAAGTAGAAAATATGCATTTGCCACTGCTTGTGCTGGCTTTTCACTGCAGCTCATCTCTTTTGATGAATGCTGCCTTGTCAAAGGGGCGACAGTTTCACAGCTATGGGGATCAGTGATTTTGTAATGCAAAGTGTTCAAACATGGTGTTTAGTCTGATGGTCAAAAAGCTGAAATTTGGTCTCAGCAGATCATTAAACCTTCTTCCAGCTGAATTCAGAGTCTCCCATGTGACTTCTGGCAAACTATCTGAGATGTTTTATTGTTATTATTTTTTTGTTAATAAAGGTGGGTTTCTCTTTGTCACACTCTCAAAAAGCTATGGCTGGTAAAGTACTCAGGCAACAATGGTTGTCTGAACAGTCCCTTCAATGTGAGCCTCTGTAGCTTGTAACTTCTCCAGAGTTCTTCATAGCTCTCCTGGTAACCAACCTCACTAGTTGTCTTCTTGCATGGTCACTTGGTTTTTGTTAATGGGCTGCAATGTTCAGATTTACAGCTTTGTCATACTCTTTCAATTTCTTCATATTTGGTTTAACTGGACTTCAACCTATATTCAGTGACTTGGAAATTTTCTTGTCTCCAACCCCTGACTTTTGCTTTCCAATCACATTTTCCCAGAATTGCTTGGAGTGTTCTTTTGTTTTCATTGTGTAAGTTAGAGCATCATCCTGACTTCTAGATCAGCTGCATTCAGACTACAATCAACTGAAACACCAGACCGGTGACCTCCACTGAACTAATTAGATGTCTTCTTAAACTAATTGTACCAGGCATGATTTAGGAATATCATATTTAAAGAGGGTGAATACTTACACAATCAATTATTTGGTGTTTTATATTTGTAATTAATTTAGACCACTTTGCAGAGATCGGTTTTCAGTTTGACATTAAAGAGTCTTTTCTGTTCATCAATGTCATAAAACCCAAATTAAATCCACTGTGATTCAATGTTGTATAACAATTACAGTAAATGTAAAACCTTCGCAGAAGTGGATGAATACTTCATATAGATGCTGTATGTAAACTCGCAGTGTGTGTTCAAAACAAAAAGGGAGTTGGAGGGCAACGCAAACCATGCCTGGCCAGCACACTTACTTTGAAAAGAACTCAAGAGATTGCTGATGTACCATTTGTAAGTTTTTAGCTAATCTGATTAATTTACTGAAAATGTAATTAGTAAATGTGTATTTAATGTTGTTTAAGGGCAACCAGCAGTACTCCTGTATCTGTGGGGTGGCAAATGTATCAAAGGACCGCATTTTCAGTAAAACTGTGCAGCACCATATGCTTCATAAAAGGCACTTTCTGTATTTAAACCAGTGGTTTCCAAGTTCAGTCTTGGGTGCCCACTGTGCCTGCAGGTTTTGTTCCAGGCAGTCTCAGAATCAGTGGGTCATTTGATTTCTGGTTGATCTCAGTTTTTAATTAGCTGATCTCTTTTGTTTTCTTCTCTTTTTCTGAACTAAGTGTGAGATTTAAAATAACAGTGAGCAGAGCAGACATCAGGCCAGTAACTCTGAAAGATGAAAGGCTTGACACCAGAAATTTCAAAACTGAGTTTGCAGAATTATATTTGAAATGTAGGAAGAAGCATTTATTGGGATAATTTAACATTTGTTTTAACTTTTCATTTTCAGATTTTTAGCATTAACATGAATTTTATTTGACTATTCCAGGTAATTTTATCCATTATTTACTAATATGGTAGTGGGTCTAACACTGAAGAAGTTGCGGCATTCAGTGTTATCGGCTCTATTCATTATTAGTTGCCATTATTAAGATAAACTTAAGGGAGCAAATTACACAGGACAAATTAGTAGAAGAACAGAAAATGAGAAGTAAGAACTTATAATGATTGCAAGCATATGAATATTTCTAAATTCCTTAACAATATAAATCTCACAAATCTGACCTTTTCTAAATGCAGAATAAGAGAACACAAAAAAGACCAACTAATTAAACAATGACATCAACTAGAAGTAAAATAAATGATAGATTGGTCCTCCAGGACTGAATTTGGAAACCACAGACCTAAACACATAAAAGTCTCAATTCTGTCCACAAGCATGTGTTGATTGTAAGATTTCAGCTAATTTGACTAATTTACTGAAAATGTAATTAAGCAAACATTAAATACACTAAACTTATATATAGTAATGAAATACCATTTCCCTTAGAATTACAATTCAAGGCGTAAGTAAAGGATTTAGATAAAATCATGGACTCTGACCTAAACTTTAAATCGCACATTAACCAGATTACTAGAACTGCATTTTTTCACTTAAGCAACATTGCAAAAGTTGTGCTTCTTACAACACTGCAAGATGCTGGAAAATTCATTAATGGACTATATTACTGTAATGCACTCCTAACTGGACTATGTAAGAAAGAAATCAATCTGTTACAGTTAGTGCAGACTGAAGCAGCCAGAACCTTAACTAGAAAAAGAAAGTCTGAGCACATCTCACCAGTTTTAGTGTCATTAAATTGGTAATGATGTATAAAGCCTTAAAAAAATCTTGCTCCTTTCTATAGTGTATGCCCCCATAAATTCCAAGTCATAACATTAGATCTGGTAATGGTGGTCTGCTTATAATTCTAAGTGCAAAGAAAAAAAGAAGTGGTGAGGTGGACTTTTGCTGTTATGCATCAAAAATCTGGAATACTTTACCTATAGACATATGCCTGCCTAACGCTGTAGATCATTTCAAAAAAACACCTTTTTAATTTGGCATTTTCATAAGTATATTTTAGATTGCTGTATACCCTAAATAAACTACATATCAATGGAATGGTCATACCTTTCAAGAAACCTAAAATCTTTATTAATCTTTCCTTTTCCCTGTTTAATTTCCAGTTCTTCTGAACACCACCACCACTTGATCAAAGCACCTGTAATGTCTGAATGAAAGCAGATACCCCATCATGCCACAAGGCCCACTGCATTGAATCCTCTAAGATAAAGCCTTCCAAAAAAAAAAAATACAATAAAGAACTACTTACGAAAACTTATATTGGGTTGTTTTTTCGCATGTAACCAGTAAAGAATTTTTATTTTTTTTTTTTTTATTTCTCTCCAGCTTAACTGGAATCTTTTTTTTCTATCCACCTTGGGTAACAGACCTTAACATCATAGATCATTTAGAGCAGGGGTGCCCAAAACGTTGATCGCGATCGACTGGTAGATTGGAAATGTAGTGCAGGTAGATTGCGTTGCATTCAACATTCAAAAAAATTTTTTTTAAATGTTAGTCTATCATATATCCTCCCTATGGGATTTGCCACTTGATTGACATACAGGGTGGCCAGTCTGAGATCTCTTTTGTTCTAACACACTGGTCATCCAGCATGCACGATCAAACGCGCGAGCTACTGCAAAACTCCGGCTATCTAAGTGATCTAGTTAGCCTTCCAATTTATATTGACTAAAGAAGGGATTTAAAAAAAAAACTTTGTTGTTTATGGGCTGGCTGTGGAATTGGAAGAGGATTTTTTTTTCTTACAATGACACAATCGAAGTGCGTTTGTCTGATATGTCAATCTATCATTGCTATTCCAAAGAAGGAAAATGTGGAAAGGCACTTTCGAACTGTTCATAAAAACTACGAAACTGACTTCCTTCCAAAAAGCGATCTGAGAAAGAGAAAGGAGAGGAAACTAAAATCACAGTTAATCAGACAGCCGTCATTTTTCACTCGGCTGAATTCAAAAGCAAAGGCAGACACACTGAAGCATTGTTCTGGGAGAGTCACTTGATCATTAAGCATAAGAAGTCCTTCCAAGATGGAGAGATGATAAAAGATGCCTTCGTTGAGGCAGATGGCTAGGGAGAAATTCCTGCTGAGATTTCAAGACCCCTGGCCGGAGAAAAAGGAGTTTCTCCTTGTCATTAAACATGCAGAATACAAGCAACTTAATAACGATCAATAGCCGCTAGACTGGGCATTTTTTTTCTGATCTGACCAACATGTTGAATGAGCTTAATTTACAGCTGCAAGGAAAAGAGAAAGCCATGGTCAATATGATTAGCTCAGTTAATGCTTTAAAATGAAAAATGCAACATCTGTCCTCAAACCTGCAGCGCCTTGACTTGGGGAACATCCAAAACCTCGCGTCAGAGCTGGAGACTTAATGGAAGGCGTGTGCGAAACTTGACAGCATACACTACACAGAGCAGACTGAAAATTGTCTGTCAGACTTTATCTAATGGAAAAAAAGTAACGATTCCAGTGTTGCCCAACGTAGCGGAGTAAGAGTAGCGTTTCTTCTTCACAAATGTACTCAAGTAAAAGTAAAAAGTATGGTGCAGTGAAACTACTCCTAGAAGTACAATTTTTTTAAAAAGTTACTCAAGTAAA
>JANRMT010062791.1:135893122-135907607 GCA_026402145.1 Polypterus bichir lapradei
TAGGTAGATCATTTTGACCTGCTCATGTTAAAAGTAGCTCGCAAGCCGTGTGGGCACCCCTAATTTAGAGGCTTAAAGTCCTTAAATATAGAATTGTTTTTTATTTCTCTTAACTGTCTGTCTTTCTTATTTAAGTGTGCATTATTTATTTTTTGTAAACTATGCATCATTTTTCATATCTAATTATAATTTGTTTTTCTTTGCATAACTAGTTCTTTGACATCTTACAGTAGCACTTTATGCTACTGTACATGTTTTGTATGAAAATGCACTATAGAAATAAATGTTGTTACCTGTCTGTGGAGTCCCACACCTCAGCCCCAATCCTCACAAATTCTTAAAAAAAACCAAAAAAAAAAAACACAACTTTGTTCTTCCCATACTGCAAAGGTGAGTAATTTCTCATTTAACTTCAGAGACGCATGTAGATTTGTGTATACGTTGTTCTATTCATGAGTTCTATTCAAAACAGACACCACATCTGACCACTCAAGATACTCTGAGGCTGTGTTGCAAACAACTTTGTAAAATGGAGCAAAGGCTAGAAAGCTTACTGCACTGAAAAAAAGTGAAATGGCAGGTTGTTACATTTACAAAAATGTATTTACTTTATATTACATGTATTATTTATGTTCCACTTTTGAACATAACTCGAACATATTTAATTTACTGAATCTTGTGGGATGTACAATATGCTAATTTCAGTCATTTAGGTAGAAGTCAAAATTTAGTCCTCACTGGAAATTAATATGCCCCAAGCGGATTCATTGTCAGCGGAGGTTGGATAACTTGGAGGTAAAGTCATGTGACTTTCAAAGAAGCAGCGGGTTTGAGTTATTGTCAGCAGTTAAGAGCAAAAGGTTAGTGAAATAAATTAAAAAAAACAAAAAAAAAAACACATACACACACACAAGAGAAATATTCAGATATTCATTTAAAACACTTAATCACACAGATTAACGTTACTCTGTTTTGCATTTTTCCTTGTATTCTCTTTAAACGTTTTACCAAATTATGCTCACTAACTACCGTCACAAGTCAGTAAATGTACTATTAAGCTATCTAGATTTATTTGCTTAGTACAGGTACGTTTATGTACTGAAAAAAAGCCAAAAAGTTCTGACTTTCGTTACGGGTCGACAACTTTCAGCATTGCTGTTCATTAGTATTATCATAACATTGCTCAACCAGATAAATACTATTAATACAGACAAATAAATAATACAATACGAATACAATATACATATACATACATATATACATATACATATATACATACATATACACACATAAAATATATATATATAATTTATAACATATACAGTTATATTATAAAATACATTTATTTATATTTATGTAACACTCTATCCAAGGTGCATTTTCTGTTCATATTTAGTTATACACTGGTCATGGCATTCTGGCATAGCCAAAGAAGCAGTTTTCTTGTACAACTGTTGTACATTTCAGCTTTTTAATACTAATCTTTTGTATTTTTGGTGGTTTGTATTGTTTTTACCAAATAAAACTAGTTTTGGTATAAGCAAACCTGTTAATTTCTTATCAATAACTTTGAACATGAACTATAAAATTTATACTGGAACAAGTATAATTGACAACCTATAAAGGTTACAGCTAAGTACTCAGTGAGGTCCATTTTTTAAAAAGTTTATAAAACAATTGTTAAATTATTATGCTTTATGGACATGAGTCATACTCATTTAAAATAATTAATTTAACAGAGAATAAAAAGGTTTCATTAATTTTATATAAAAATATGTTGTTTCAGGATATATTAATTTAGTGCATTAAGCATAATTAAATTATTTTTGATAAAAATAATTCTATTATGTGCAACCAATGTATATTTTGTAATTTTAATCTGACATGCCATTTTTTTCTGGGTGTTGAGGTGTATACAGTACACCTTGCAAAGTATTAAAAAAAAGACAGAAAATGACCAACCCAGCACCTCCAGCTATGAATGAACATTTAAAAAATTCTGTTGTGCCACATTTTAATGCAGCTCACAGTTAGTAACACTTCTCAACAGATTTGATTTTAAGTTTGTTGGTTTTGACGTGCAGCTTGCTAAGTACCACACAATAATAATCTTAGTTACTTAATAATACACAATAATAATCTTAGTCTACTTCTGTCAATCTTGCACATCTTGGAATAGATTTTGTAATGTATGCAGCAGGGATGGACACATTGGTAGTTTGTATGTCTTGGGGCTACCAGATTTTTCTTCCAGACATCCAAACTACAGACTCACAAAGTGGCTGGTAGACTATTAGATGTTTAGGATCTTTGGTAACATTTGAAACATTTTGGTAATCAAGAACAAACTGACAAAAACAAAAGACCCAGTCCTTTAAATATGATTCTAACTCAAGTCGAACTTTTAAAGACAGTTGCTTATAGGGAGCCACACTGCCTTGTTTATACTTACTGCGTGAAGCCTACGAGCCGACCTCAGCACAAAGCATGCTCTGTCAGTGACCAAAATGCATTTAAACTTGTGGCAGTTAAAGGAAAAAAAAATGGATAAGTTGGTGTGTCAGACTCAGGATGGGTGAGTATAGTATTCCCTTCAGTAGGTGACCTACATGATGAAGAGATGCATTACAAATATTTCTGCATGTCTTCCTAGCACTTCGATGACTTGTTGTGTCACATTCAGCCCTTTATTTATTATTCTGGCACCCACGTCACCAGCCTCTCCTCAAAACTCACCACCCAGCGTGCCATCACTGCTTCTAACATCATTGTTGCCGAGCGGCCCTCTTGATGAGCATGGACTTGTCAAGTGCTAACCAGGCTTAACATGCACACAACACACAATAATTGTACAACAAGTCTTCAAAGAAGGCAAGAGAAACAATAGCGTTAGCAACTGGGGCAGTGAGGGAAAGAATACCAAAAGTTAATTGCATCCTCTCATTGTTTACCAAAATATAAGTGAGGTAATAATTAATGCATACTTTGTTATGAATTTAAAACAAATGAGGACAGGCGAACTGTTCCATTACTGCTTCAATACCAGTTACAAGTGAAAGGAATAATTATAGGCAGCATTATAAGACAAATAAATGGAAAACAACCTTTTAGATACTGGAAGAACTTTTTCAGCTGATTAAAAAGAGCATATTCCACAAACTATTTATGCAGAGAACATCAAGACACTGCAAACAAAAG
The DNA here is from genome assembly GCA_026402145.1 of Polypterus bichir lapradei. NCBI lineage: Eukaryota > Metazoa > Chordata > Cladistia > Polypteriformes > Polypteridae > Polypterus > Polypterus bichir. Next base: position 135,896,321 of record JANRMT010062791.1, read on the forward strand.
TGGCCCTTTGTTTTCAGGCAAAACTAATTTTAGGACTGCAAGGTGAGAAAGCCCAGCAACAGACTGTTTACTAGTCAACCTGCACGATCTAACAAATGGTGACACAGTGCTACGGTGTTTCATGAAATGAAAAACTTGGAAAGAAAAATGTGCACTGATGCAGCAGGTAACTCTTTTCAACTGAAATGGCTTGCTGCAGTTGAGAGAATGACCTAAAATATTCGACAGCTTGTTCATTACATGTGATGGCTTGAATGTTCCAACAATGCTCCGGTCATAGATTTTCAAAGTTTCAGCCTCGGTTGGACAGTAACCTATCCAAATCAGTGGGTTATACTCCATCACAAACAGATCTTGCCTTATGAAGTCACAAAAAGTGCACGAATCTCAAATAAAAAAGGTGCTCACCATTAACTGATGTGCACTCTGGGTTCCTAACAGAAAATAACTTTCTTCTCTGATATATTGGAAGTTCTGCAAATGTTCCTCTCACTGTTATCTTAAACACTGCAGAGTGTGAATGTGTTTTTTCAGGTATACAGCTCACCTTTACTAACATGAGGACCCTCTTGGCAGTCCAAGCATGATACGCTTCAATGCAGTTGTATACACAGATCACTGGTTGGGGTCAACTAAAGGTGTATGACACCCTCAGGACATATTGACCCTCAGAATAATCCTGAAAGTCAAACAGATGATGTTTTTAACAGACAAACTAATTGGTGGAGTCTATATTAGGTTTGAAAACAAAATTTGAGAAAATAATGCAGTATTTCAATTCATGTTTGGTAAAACATTTTTGCATACATTGAAAAAGACCATACATCAACAGGACATAACTCTTTAAAAATCATCTGTTTATTAAAATATTCTCTTCCAAGAAGCCGATTGTGTTTATTTCATGATAGATGATTGCTATCCACTCGTGTACAACAAAATTTTAACTGTAAAAAGTTGCCGGTAACCCTTCATCTCGTATATAAAGCTGGGGCAACCATAAAGCATACTTTGACTACTAGGTTTGCAAAAGTGCAGACTACTATATGCATTTACAATTTGTCCAACCCGGTGCAGTAATAAAATGTATTGCATTTTTTTTCCCCCAACAGATGGCACATCACAAATATTATTGAATGCTGTATAGGTAAAAATTAATACTTTGAGTTAAACTAGAATTTCAATAGAAAAACCGTTATAGTAAATGAAAAAGAATAAGTGAAGTACTAATCTCATTAGAGTCCATTAAATATTCTTGTGATCTGCCCTTGTTAATGCAGCAAAAGAAGAGCAGAAATAAATTGTGTAAATAAATAAGAACCTCCACTAAGAGCTACACTATTTGGTCAAATGTTTGTGGACAAATTGAACTTGGGTGTTTCAGTTGCACCCAGGGTTAACAGGGACATAAAATCAAGCACATGGCAATATAATCTCTAATGAGAAACGCCAGCAGTAGAATGGGTCATACTGTGACTTCAAATGTGACACTGTCATAGGATGCCATCTTTGCCACAAGTCAGTACATGAAATTTCTGCTCAGCCAGATCTGCCCTGGTCAACTGTAAGTGCCATTACTGTGATATGAAAGCATCAAGGAGCAACAAAAGCTCATGCACAAAGTGGTAGAACCTGCAAAGTCACAGAGCAGGGACACCATGAACTTCGGTGAATTGCGTGTAAAATCACCTATTATTTGTTAAAACCACTCACAAGAGAGTCCCAAACTGCCTCTGCAAGCCACATCAGTGTAAGAACTGTGCATTAGGAGCTTCATGAAATGGGTTTCCATGGCCAAGAAGCTCCACACCATGCATGGTACCAAGAGTCGGTTGTAGTGGTGCAAAGTAAGCTACCATTAAACTCTGGAGCACTGAAAATGCATTCTCTGTAGTGATGACTCATGCTTCACTATGTCGCAGTCCGATGGATGAACCTGGGTTTGGTAGATGTCTCAAGGATGCTACCTTTCGGACTGCACAGTGCTCACTGTAAAGTTGGTGGAGTAGGATAATGATCTGGGGCAGTTTTTCCAAGGTTTTGACTATGGTACTGTTAATGCTACAGCATACAAAGACATTTTAGACAATTGTGCACTTCTCTGTGGCAACAGTTTGGGGAAGGTCCTTTTGTGTTCCAGCATGACTGTTCCCCTATGCACAAAATCAGATCTATAAGACATGGAGAGACTTGAATGGCCTGCAGAGAGTCCCGATTTCAACCTTACTGACCAGCTTCGGAATGAATTGGTACGCCGAGTGCAAGCCAAGCTAGGTCTTCTCATCCAAAAATCAGTGTCTGAGCTCACAAATACTCTTTTGTCTGAATGAGCACACATGTTTAACACACATTCCAAAATCTTGTGGAAATCTTACCCAGAAGAGTGTTATAGCCATGAGTTAAGGAAATATTGCCTTCGTGAAAAGAACAATAGATAGATAGAGTAAGTTACCAAGTAATGTGATACAGGGTATTTAAAGAGCATTTCTGCCTTTGGTGTATTTGTTAGTACATTGTAGAGCTCAACATCATGGATGTTCTGAATGTCTAGATGGATGACGCAATAGCCTATGCTGCCATCAGATGTTTTTGTAGGTTCCTAGTAAAGTGACTAAAGCAGGACCTCCTCAGCATGGATCAGCACTTACACTCCTTAACATATCTGAAGTGGACAGCTGCTCTTGTCTCTTATAAATGTTTCTTTTATTAAACTAATGGGCCTTGTAACAACAAGGGTAGAGTCTTCTTTTTAATAATATAATGCTAGCTAACCACCATCCACTATGGCAACTGTCTTGTTAGTTCAGGGTCACAGGGGCTAAAGTTCATCTCAACAGCAGTAGTTGAAAAGCAGGAAACAGGTCTGAACAAGTTTAGGCAGAATTTTATTATTCCAAAGGAAAATTGGTTTGCAGCAGAGATGTGGAAAACATACAAGAAATTAAATCAAGAAACAACATGACAACCATTGTTAAAATCATTACACACATACACAGATAAGTTATCTACCAATAAGAATAATGATCTCTAACTGTAACAGTATTAATTCAGAACTCAACAAGACCCCTACAACTATTATAATTCAAAATATTTATAGCACTGAGGATAAAAGAGTTCTTAAATCTGCTGCTCTTCACCCTGGGGAACCTAAATCTGCAGCCTGACAGCAACAAATGAAACAGAAAGCAGTGGATAGCTGCAGTCTGACAGAACTGAGTTGGACTGCTTACAGTGCAGTGAAAGAAGACTGTGCAGACTGATAATTTTACTACTAATGTCAGGTTTTGTTGTTCTTTGTTTATACTTACCTAACATTTAAAACAGTGTTTCTTAAACCTTTTTTTCCTTGTGACCCAATCTTGCCCCTTTTAGTGTTTTTGACAACCCAGCCCATGATAACTGTCAAAATTGGGGGGCGGTCCCCCTCAGAGAAACGGCGCTGACAGTGTTTCCGGGTGGGTTCTCCTCAGAGAATTACTGCCTACAGTTATAACGGAGCAATGACAATTACTTCAGCTGCCAGCAGCAACAAAGCAAGAGACACTTTGCAACCTGTACACAACCTGGCTTAAAGAAACTATGATCTAAAAACAAATGTAACAACAGATTGCAATTACAGTTTTGCCTATTTTAAAGCAAATGAGTTTCCTTAGAAACAGCAGGAGATTTGGTCCCTTTGTTCTGTTTTGCAATCAAAGGTCAGCCTGTTATTAGTTATTCTTCTTAAACATTTGCGTTTGCAAGGCCCACTCACACTCAGTCATCAGAGACTGATTAAGAGCAGCCAGTTATTCCAATAGTTAAGTCTTTAAGATGAAATGGACACTGAAAAAATATGCCCACCTAGACAGTGACCAGGCCAAGATTCAAAAGGATTCTGGAGCTGCTGTAGAAGACCATAGCATTCACCAGTGTGCCAGAAATTGACTTTCTCTCATGAAGTGAAACGTGGCTTCCAAACGTGGAATTCCTGAACCTACTGCACTCTTTTTATTTGAGTCAGCATATCATCCAGCCCACACATAAGGGAGGACACACGCTGGACTTCAGGATATGAAAAGGATTAAAAGTGAGGCAGATTGTTGATAAACAATCAGTTCGTTGTAATGCTTACCTCAATAGCGCTAACAGTAAGGTGGAAATTTTTTATTCGAAGGTGAGAGCTGCAAGTGGCCCCGGAAAAGATAGTTAAGAAATCCTCTAGCACTATTACACCTTTGAAGATTCAAAGAATGTTTCATTTAAAGAAAGAATGCTGAGAAGCTCAATGTAAATGGAGAAAAATTAAACTGATAGTCTATTATGAAATATTTGAGGCATAAATAACGGAATATAACTGCGTAGTCCGCCTTGAGGGGCAGTGTTATTTCTCTAAAATTATAAATGACAATGCTGATAATCGAAGAGTTTTATGCTCAAACTTTGATCATCTTCTAAACCCAGCTCATTCAATGGAATGCCTCCTAAAAATAACTAGTGAAACTTATGAGGCTTTTGCTCTGTTTTTAAACACAAAATAAATGATATTACAAATAACCCAAAGTTAATCCTTTTGAATCCTGGCATTCCCTTTTAAGCAAGTTAAATTCTTTCACTGGAATCTACCTACCCAAACTACACAGAATAACTGCTAAACTGAAACCCTCTATCTGCACCCTTTACCCAGTACCATCAGGCTTTGTTTAAAGAAGTCTCTGATGTCCTTATTGATAGTGTATTTGAAATAGTGAACTCTCTCTAACTGTCTTAAGACTGCAGTTGTTAAACTCCTGGTCAAGAAAAATAATCATGATTCTTCTGTTTTTGATAACTTTAGACCACTTGCTAAACTGCCTTTCTTAAGTAAACTTCTAGAAAAGGCAGTAATTAAGCCGCTAAATGATTACTTGAATAAACACATTCTTGATAAGTTTCAGTTAGGTTTTAGAATAAAAACTGCACTGGTTAAAGAAGTAAATGATTTACAGGTTAATGTGGACAGAGGCCATACACCTGTTCATGTTCTCTTAGACTTGAGTGCATCATTTGACAATATAGACCACAGTATTCTTATAAATCACCTTAGATGATGGGTGGGCCTTTCCAGCAATATCTTAAATTGGTTTCAGTCTGATTTAACAGGTAGAAAATTCTTTGTTAGTTGTGGTGATTGTACTTTGGAGGTCCATGATACTGTATATAGTGTACCACAAGGATCTATTCTGGCTGCACTGCTTTTTTCAATCTACATGATTCCATTAGGCCAGATTATCTCAAAGTACAAGGTGAGCTACCACAGCTATGCAGATGACACATAGCTTTATTTATTGATAGAGCCTGATGACCCTGATGCGCCTGGCTCTCTGATCCAATGTCTTACTTGTGTTTCTGACTGGACGAGTAGTAACTTTCTCAAATTAAATAAGGGGACAACAGAAATCTTAGTGACTGGTAAATATGGAAATAACGAGGGCATTAGAAATAAACTTGATCCCTTAGGGTTAAAAGTCAAGATGGAGGTAAATATTTTAGGGGTAATTGACTCTGTACTAAACTTTAAATTGCATATTATCCAGATTTTGAGGACTGCATTTTTTTCTCTGAAGGAATATAGCAAATGTTAGACCTCTTGTAACTTTGCAAGACGCTTAAAAATTAATTCACGCTTTTGTTTTTAGTTGACTACATTACTGTAATGAACTCCTAACAGGACTAAGAAATTAGTAAATTAGTAAAGAATGCAGCAGCCAGAATCTTAATTAGGAAAAAGTAAATTTAAGCACATCTCCCATTTTTGGCATGGTTACATCGGTTACCTGTGTCATTCAGAGTAGACTTTCAAATACTACTAATGGTTTACCTTAAATAAACCTTAAGCCTTAAATAATCTTGTTCTCTTCTATATTTTGAAATGCTTGTCCCTCTATGCACCAAGTTGTAACATTAGATGTGCAAATGGTGGCCTGCTTATAATTCCAAGAGCCAGACTTAACTGAAGCAGTGAGGCAGCTTTCTGCTGTTATGCACTCAAAATCTGGAATACTTTACCGACAGAAATTCGCCAGGCTAGTACAGCGGATCATTTTAAAAAACTGCTAAAACCCATTACTTTAAAATGACGTTTCTAGCTACATTTTATTTATACTCTTGATAAACTATAAGGTTACAGAATTATCATATTCTTCAGGGATCCACAATTTGTACTAATCCCCACTATTCTTTGCTGTCTTTTCCAGTTCTTCTGTGGTGGCAATCTGTATCACCACTACCTGATCAAGACACCATGCAGCCTCTGGCGTTGATGGATTGAAGGAGGGTGTCTCAGCCGTCCACAAGACCAACATCATCAAATACTATCATGTGAAGCCTGAAAACCAAGGGGATTGATTTAAACACCTTTCATATTTGGTAGAATGGGGTGGTCTTTCTGGGATTGGAAACCCTGCAGATTTTCTTTTTTTTCCTCCACCTTAACTGGATATTTTTTGTTTTTTCTGTCCTCCCGGCCATCTGACCGTACCCTTTTTCTTTTTTACTTGTTCTTTAATATTATTTACTAATCTTATTTGTTTTTCATTTCATATAACTTTCCTTTTGTCTTCTTGTAAAGCATGTTGAGCTACTCTGTTTGTACGAAAATATGCTATATAAATAAATTTTGTTGTAAATATATGGATTTTTTCCTATCAAATTTTCTTTTATAAATCCCTGACATTTATGTGGGAAGTTGCATATGCAAGCTTTATAAATAGGGCCCCAGGTGATTTGTTTGCCTTCTTTAGCTTTTACAGCACACATCACTATCTTCCTCACAATTGGTTTAATGTGACCTTAATATTCTCGGTATTAACTTGTATTTTCCTAAATTTCTTTTTCATAATTTAAACACGGAAGGCATGACAGCACAGTGTTTAGTGCTTCTGCCTCACAGCTCAAGTTCCAGGATCCAATGACATGGCTCCAAATTCCTAAGTGGCTTTTTCTGCAGGTACTCCAGTTTTCACGGACATTCCAGACACATGTGTGAGGTCAACTGGTCACTCTCACCTGGCTCAGTGTGTGGGTGTGCCCTGCAATAGCATGGCACCCTATCTGGTGTTACTGTATTGCTACACTTATTAAAATGCAAAAGCAGGTCCCTGATTATGAAAGGGAGGTTGCTGGATATCATGGCCAGCCTTTACTCTGGTACTGTGAGTGCTGTGCAGAGTGGAGGTAGAACCTCCACATTTTTCACAGTTGATTCTGGGGTTCGTCAGGGGTGTGTCCTTGCTCCTACTCTATTCAATGCTTGTATGGACTGGGTGTTGGGGAAGGTCGTGGGGGCCAGCGGCTGTGGGGCATCTGTTGGTGAAGAAAGATTCACGGATCTTGACTTTGCTGATGATGCTGTGATCTTCGTGGAGTCAATTGAGGCTCTGATCGGGGCACTCGAGAGAATGAGTGAGGAGACTGAGTGTATGGGCTTGCGAGTGTCCTGATAAAAACCAAGATCAAGGCCTTTAATGACCTCTTGGGCACAGCCATCAGCAGTGTGTCTGTTTGTGGAGAGAGTTTCGACCTTGTTGAGAGGTTTACTTACCTTGGAAGTGACATTCATGTCTCTGTTGACTCTTCCTATGAAGTCAGTAGATGGATTGGGAGAGCATGGGGGGTCATGAGGTCACTGGAAAGGGTTGTATGGCGCTCCCGATATCTATGCAAAAGGACGAAGGTTCAAGTGTTTAGAGTCCTGGTGCTTCCTGTCTTGCTATATGGTTGTGAGACATGGATGCTATCCAGTGACCTGAGATGAAGACTGGACTCCTTTGGTACTGTGTCTCTCCGGAAAATCCTTGGGTACTGTTGGTTTGACTTTGTGTCGAATGAGCAGTTGCTCACCGAATAAGGCACAATACCTGAATTGTGAGGGAGCGTCAGTTACGGCACTACGGCCATGTGGCGCGTTTTCCCGAGGGTGATCCAGCTTGTAAGATCCTCATTGCTGGGGATCCGAGTGGCTGAACCAGGCCAAGGGGTCGCCCACGTAACCCCTGGCTGTGGCAGATGGAGGGTCATTTCCGGAGGGTGGGACTGGACCGTGTGTCTGCCTTGGGGGTTGCAAACCAGGATCCTGAGTTGTTTCGTCATGTAGTGGGTGCGGCAATACACTGTACCAGTGCATGCTCCCCAACTTGACTTGATTTGACTATGAAAAGTTGAGATTAAAGTCAGCAGTGAATAACAATATCAAACACCATCTTAGGGATATTCACTTTTAAAGCCTTTCTCGAAGTTTGCTGATTAAATGCTAAAAAATTTCCATACAAAGTCATCTTGCAAGATGTGTTTTAGCAAGCAGCCTAATGGCTTTTTAATGACAAGCGTCTCGCTCGTCTCTCTTGCTTCACTTAGGCAGGTTTACATAATTGTGCTTCAGACAATTAAAAGTTCAGAACCTGATGGCTTTTCTGCACATTTCTGCTTAGAGTTACTCAGCCTCATGTCAACTCTTATGATTCTAGCAGTTTGCAAATGCAATGTACTTTGTTTAATTTTATTTTGTTATTATTTTTTACTCTCTGTTACAAACCATGAAACGTGACAGGCTCAGAGACAGCTTAATAAGAAGACAACTTCTGGAAACTGCTGCTCAATTCAGTACCAGCAGTCTCAGATTCATTGAAAGCTGTGTAACTGAAACATGGCTGGCAGATGGTGCAATGTAGTGGCTAAGAAAAGTGTTATATTTAAAGTATATGTCAGTTAAAAGTCAAGCACCTGCAGAAACATGTATTATTTCTTGCATGGTTACTTTCAGCTTCACACTACTAACTGGAGCACTTGAGATCAATGGTAGTTTCAGAAAATACTGCAGAAAAGGGAAAAGGTGCTCTAAAGACATTATAAAAATTACTAAAGTCCTGTTTTTGCTTTGTCATTCTGGAGTATTGGGTGTTGCTTGATGTGGTAAAAAGATGAATTTTAATGATTTCAACACAAGGCTACAAAATGTGAAAGTGTGCCCAAATACTTTCTGAATCCACTGTATAGTTCAGTTTGGTTTTGGTAGAGTGTGGGGGAAAAAAAAAAAGACATGTAAAACCTGAACTTTATTTTCCTTAATTATGAATTTAAAATGAAAAAATATATACTTATACAAACTTGTAAACAGTGGTAAACTTGTCAAGAGTTTCAGGAACAAATATGGAATTCAAATAAAGGCGCATACCTTTCTTTCTTAAAAAACCTACCTACACCTAGGTATTATTAAAAAAATGTCTGTTAATAATGCTGCAACCTACTACCATAACCTAGTGCTTCTGAAGGTTATCAAATAAATAATAATAAATAGTATAATAAAGATCCATTAAATTTCAGCGTATAGAAAATTATTCATTCAATTTTTTTTTTTTTTTAAGAAAAATTAATGTGTCTACATTGTCGGCAGAAAGCACAGACCTGCTGGTACTAACCATGTTTCCTGCAGTTGAAAAAACCCTCTCGCTAGGGACAAAGGAAGCACATACAATAAGGTAACACCTTGCCAATATAGCAATACGAGATTATGTGGGCTTATTTTTCCACATTAGTGGACACATTGGATAAGTCATGTAGAGCTACAGCTTGTACTTGCTTATAAATGGGTGGTATGACTTGCTGGCTGAAATATGGGCGAAAAGGAATGTCGTACCAGGGCTCAAACATTTTGAACATATTTTTAAAACCGTTAATGTCATGCAATGGAGTTTGGTCGCTGATCTGATGCCATAAAAATACCAATAGCATTTGTAATTGCTTTTGCTCAGTCTGAAGTAACAGGGAGAGGTTGCTTAAATGCCACAGGGTGCAGTGTTTGCACTCTACTCTATTTTTTTCTTGTACTGGTGATATTCACATTTGGATGATGCTGCCTCAAACAAGTAAACATACTGCCACCAACATATTCGATTTCGGTAAAACAATGCTGGTATGCTGCTCTTGCCTTACCAATTTGCCTTTGCCTATTTCTACTGTAGTTCAGAAGGAAAACCAAAATGTTCCCAAACAAGAGACCTGAAGGATACGGGAGGGTCCTTAAGCTCTGGCTTTGTGGTGGACATACTGTACTTTTGAGGATGCATTACTGAACATGTGCTAATTCAATTGCTAAGTTATGGCTCTGTTATTAAGCTAAAGAAGTAACTAGAGTTTTTCATTTTAGTTCAACACACAAAAATAGAGAACAGAGGGCACATTGTATCTTGACAAGTATAACTTTATTTTCCAATTTTTCGGTCGGCTGACCATCAGAAAATAAAGAAGTTATGCATGTAACTTGCATAGTTAAAACTAGACAAAATTCACAATGTGCATTAAACCGAATGGCACAGGACAAATAAATGTACACATCTAGAAATGACTGTTTAGTAACTTTACAATATGGAAAAAACAAAATAGTGGTGTGGTGGCAGCACTGCTGCCTCGCAGTAAGGAGACCAGGGTTCAAGTCTCTGGTCCTCCCTGTGTGGAGTTGGCATGTTTTCCAAGTGTATGCATGGGTTTCCTCCCACTGTCCAAATATACGCATTTTAGGTAAATTGACAAAGCTAAATTAGACCTCGTGTGTGTGTGTGGAGTATATGTATGTGTTCACCCTGCGATGGACTGGCGCACTGTCCAGGGTTGTTCCGGACTTTTGGCCCATGCTAATTGGGATAGGCTTCAGCTCTCCAGACCCTAGTCTGGATTAATTTGGTAAGAAAATGACATGATATTCAGGAGACAGAAACTCTCCTAAATTATAGGTGTTAAGTCTGAGTGATCTATATCTTTAGTCAAGAGTGAGGAATTAGACATCTGACTATGTGGAATGGCTGGTGTCTTTAATAATCCTGTGCGTGCTATAAATGTCCTGAACAGAAGGCCACATGGTGTCGTTAATGATCTGTGCCACTTGTGATCTGAGGATCTTGAGCTGAGCAGATGCCATATACCAAGACATTGTGAAGTCAGTAAAGATGGACTCCACTACACACTCACAGAATTTAGAACAGAAAATGACATCTGTGCCTCATTAGATTAGATCCTTCTTATCGATTGCTGAAATGTGTTGTGGTGTTATTTTATTCTAGTGATACGTCCAATTATGAAAATGAGCAAATACTGTATTTTAGCCTTCCCGCTGAACCATATTCTTCTAAACTGAGTTTTGGGCTCCCCACTTAATATTTTTGCAATTTTCTGTAGATTTGCAAAATGCTTATGCTACCCTCAATATATTATATTGTTAGGATGGTCACGCTGTAGTGGTGCTATCTTGTTAACTTTTCTTGTGGGCACCACTACTTCA
>JANRMT010062791.1:135907617-135927158 GCA_026402145.1 Polypterus bichir lapradei
ATGCTGTTCATGCCGATGATGTGTGTTGTTAGTTTTGTGCATGGACACTACTTTTACATATGACTTCACTCTTTATTACTTATTCAAAACTTTTGCACATCAAGTACTTTATCCATTAATTTAGATAACAAATGTCTTTTGTGATTTAGTTAGGAGAAACCAAATCTAAATAACAAGGACCTTAGTTTCTTTCTTTTTTCAACTTCTGTTTTGGGCTTCTGATAATCAGTATCTCAGAATTTGACTTTTTTTAACCCCTGACCTCATCTCTGTGCATTGCAACCCCTTCGTTAGTGTTTGAAGAAGATAAAACGCACTTCCAGTAAGACTTTAGTGCAAGGACTTTTAAAATGGTACACTAACCATGACTTTGGTATTTGTTTCTTTATAGTCAGCTTGTGTTATCCTGCCTCCCAGTATAAAGACCCCTGCCTGCTCCAGTCACACTTAAATCTGTCTCCTGATTGCACTGCCTCCTTCAATCTCCCGGAGATCACAGCATGTATCTGTATGAACAAGAATAAACTAATGAAAAGCTGCAACAGATTGAAGATGGCAGAAAAAAATGCAACACAAGAAGGGTGACAGAATTTGAAAAACAAAAGCATGAAAATATGTAGCTTCATGCTACGGAGAGGATTCAGAGAACTGCGAAGGTAACCTTGAATTAGTATGATTATCATAAAGGGGTCCATGAAAACTTCAGTTTATGTTTTCTGGTTTTACTTTCACATGCGGGATATGCCTATTGTCAAAGTATTTGGGTAGAAAAGCAATGTCACAATAAGAAGACTAACAAACATGTCTGGCTCCATACTGTTTCACTTCATTTACATAAAAACTTCACCCATGACAGTCTCCTTTCAACAGACAGGCAAACAGGGTGTATACATACCTCAGGAAAAATAGTGGTAGGAATCCGTGATAAAATGGATCATTTCTAACACCTTTCTGTTGTCACAAAGATATCTCAGAAACATAGAAAGCATGTTTTCAGAAAACAATCATGCATACATTTTGCAAGTTTTAAGGATTTAAGTTTGGATTCTCCACCTTTAGACCTCATATTCAACCCAATCACAGGCATGTAATTTTTAATTTTTTAATGTATAACTGCCCGGGCTTTTTATATCTAGAACATTAGCATTTGTGTAAACGTGACAATGAAACAACAGATTCAAATTAATTCATTGATATTTAATTTACAAATTCATACAGTGTTTTGTAAATGTATTACTGCAATATGGATTATTAATGAATCTACTGCTTTGCGATATACAATATCTTTGGTTGTCCCCTCTGGTATGTAAATGTATAAATGTTTTGGTGAGCCCACTCTGACACAAACATATGGTTTACCATGTGAAAAGCTTGGACCTTCTAAATGAAAGTGACTGCCCTTGAGCCTTATTTTTAGTCATGGTAAATGCAAGTCACACTGGGTATTGCAGTCACTTAAAATCAAAGGGCATGTCAGTGGGTATCATAGGAATGCATGGAATAAATACATCATCTTTAGCATTTGCCATTTAAAATTGTCGCTACTTTCAAAAAATATATAAACGACCCCTGATACAGTACCTTCATTTTTAATGTGGAAAAATTTTAGTCCGCCATGTTGGATCCACCAACTTGAATTAAAAAAAAAATAAAAAATTTGATTCGTAAAATGCAACCCAGGAAATCTTTTGTTACCACTTTTGGTTGAAATCAGTTAACAAAGAAACAATACCTACAGTTTTCATGTGTCAAAGGGACGGGATCAGGTGAGACAGTATGAAGTTCAGGTATCATGATAGCTTGCCATGTCTGTGTGGTCCTAGAGAGTAATTGTTCAAAATGTGGTCTAGATCTGTCACAGGGTTTAGGATTGTATAGGGAATAGGCAGACATTCTATTTAATATTACGAGGGGGGCCCAAAAATACCAATAATTTTTTTTCAGGAGGCTAGAAGGGCATTAGTTCCGATGTTTGTCACTACGTGCATGTACTAGACTGCCCTCTGCATCATTTGGCCAAGCGGTGTCCTTGAAATATTGGTGATTGTGTGATGCAGTGCGGAGAAAATGACCTGAATTGTGTCGATCAGGCTTCTGCATCACAGCAACGCTCCTACCCCTAAAGCATTGAGTGTGTTGCAGTTTCTTACAAAAACAGGATGACAACAGTTTCCCACACCCTCTACTCCCCAGACCTTACGCCCTACAATTGTTTCTTATTTATAAGAATGAAGGGGGACCTTAAAGGAAAGCATTTTCAGGATGTAGAGGAAGTCAAGAAGCAAACGATGGACGCACTGAAGGCTATCAGCAAGAGTTTCAGAACAGTTTTGAACAAGTGTATTGCGTCTTAGGGAGAGCACTTTGAGGGTGATTACATTTTGGAAATGTTCTGAGAAATATACATTTTTTTTTTTTAATTTAATTATTTTTGGGTCCCCCCTTGTATATATGCTTGACTTTTGAGCACAGTTTCCTGTGACAAATGAATGCAAACCATGATTGTGAAAAAATAACTTACTTGAAAAATACCAAACCTATCCATTAACAAGTCATTTCAACACCAGAAGCCCAATTAAAAATATAAAGCAATATAAACATGTACTATAATGAGCATGAAGGGGCAGACTGATGCATGTTCAGCAGAAGAAATACTTTTAAGTAGCAACTAATGCATGCGGACATGACACATAAAGAAGAAACTGAATAGGTGAGTAAACTCTGTTGCCGAAGGGCACACAAAAACCAGACCTGCCCAAATGGCACCCTGCCATATTAGGTATTGTAGACGCCTGGCAGTCATGACCCGGCAGCTCAAACTTTGCGTTGATTGAACTGCTTAACTGGATACGCCACCGAATTTGTGAAGTTCTTTAAACTTATAACTCAAGTCAACAAAGGCTTTGAGATTGTCCATGTAATCTTGTGTGCTAAAGAGATGAGCTCAGGGGTGCAACAAAAATGATTTGCAAGGTCACATCTTTTTATTTTTTTGTAAGGAAGGACTGTTGGAGCTAAAATCCAAGAAGGTATGGGAAGATGGCTTATCGTTTAAACATCATTTAAAATGTTGTTACAAATGTTCGCAGGATATATAATTCTGCATGTGTAAAAATCTTAAGATTGTAATGAAAAAAAGAGAACAGAAGTACCTGTATATCAAACGTACTCCTCAGAGTCACCATGGGTAATGAGATGGACACTGTCTGTTCTTTCAGCTTCCCCAACCATGTGTTGATCTGATTCTGAGTCAGCATGGATTCAAGACGGCTCAGTGGTTGGACGTGTAACGGCATGAGGAAAATGATAGAGGCCCCGTTGTCCACCAGTGGCATCTCTAAGACTTGCACCATTTTTTCTATGTCTTCAAAGTGTCTGTAGATGCCTAGAAGCCAAGCAGACATATAATATGGGTTGAGACAGACAAGAAACCTGGTAGTATTTCAATGAAGACATGTTATATTGAATAGCAACAATTTATCATCAATGCATTGCATCTCCTATGAGGACAAATTGCAGAATTAAACCAAAGTTTGATTTATTATTTTCTACAATGTAAAGTTGCTCCAAAGCTGTATGCAGGATTGGTGCCATACATTCTACTATTGGCACATAGAAGGCTTAATGAAAAAATTCAGGTGATCGCTTACCCAAGCATAGACACAGCTGCAAAGAATACACTTAACACACACAAGTATTCAGAATATGCCAGGCCTATAATTAAACTACCTGTATATAAAAATATTAAAATGACACAAGGAGGTGTAGATTAGACCAGCAGCTCCAAAACATTAAATGTATATTATTAATTAATGTGTAATTTACATAATGAACAAAGTTACTAAAAACTGGGTGTTTAACGGGCAGGATGGTGGCACAGAGCTAAGCCGTGAAGATGTATGGTTCCACCATTCTGTTCTAAATTCCACACCACGAGTCTCCCTGTGCATGCATGCAGTTTTTCCATAGGGAGCTTTAGTTGTCTTGCCACATCTACAACTCATTCACTGGTTAAGAGCCATGTCTTGGATTCAAAACCTCAATCCTGTTTAAATGTGCTTAACATACAAGCACTACTCCAGAATTTTCCAGAAGTAACCATTTAACAATATTTGGGCAAATAAATGTTTGCACTTTGGATGTTGTGAATATTTGACTAGTTGTCAGGCAGGTGACTACACTAAAGAAAGAATACACTTAGCTTCTTTTTAATTTCGGCAGAACACTGACAATAACAGAATTTTTGAAGGAGTGCTACTGGCAAAAGTGTGCCAACGTGGGGATTCTGCAGCTGGTTTGGACCACTTTGAGAAAGTACGAGAGGTATATTTACTAGGTACAGGCAGAAGCAAGGTCTTCCATCCATAATCAGGCAAGTTCTAATATCCAGTGCAGTTTACCCGTGCTTTATATTTTTCTCATGGTCTTTGTTTCCAAAATAAAAAAATGCATTTGCCAAACATGGGCTACAATGTTTGCTGCCTTAAGGTAAATGGAAATAGCACATAATAACTGGTGACCATAAACTGACCATCAAACCACAAGATACTTCTAGTCTCTTATTAGCCTGCATGAGCTGTCTCTTCCAATTTCCTTGTCAGATTACTTACATGGCAGTAATCTTTTCTCTCTGTCAGATGGTTTGTGTGGCTTCAGCAGTATTTATTTATGGTCTCAATTACCCATTTTAAAGAAAATTGAGTCTATAGAATAAACCTCACAGATCACAGTAGCACACTGCCTAGAAGCAGGCCATCCACAAAAACTAACTGACCATGCAAGAGGATGACTACTAAGGAAGGCCAGCAAGAGATTCATGAAGGAGTTACAAGCTACAGTGACCAAGACTGGAGAGACAACTACTCCCCAGATACTTCACCAGTCACAATTGTACGGTAAAGTGACAAATAAAACAAAACTGTTAAAATAAATATATTGTATCTCAGTTATAGTTTGCCAGAAGGCACATGGGACACTCTGATGTCAAGTGGAAGAAGGTTCTCTTTTTAGCCATCAGACTAAACACCATGGTTGGAGATTGCACATTATCATAAACACACCATGCTCACTGTGAAGGTTTGTGGTGGTATCATCATGCTGTGGAGATGCTTCTCTGCAGCAGGCCCTGGAAGGATTCTGAGGGTAGAGGTTAACATAAACACAGCAAACTACAGAGATATCCTAAAGGAATATCCAAAATCCATGCCTTGGAAGAAGATTTGTTTACCAGCAAGACAACAATTCCAAGAATAAAGAAAAAGCTACATGGCTTCAAAATGAGAACATTAACCCTTGTGTACATGGGACTTTGAAAAACACACTATTACATACCAAGGGTCTTTAGAGACCCGGCAAAAATATAGATAAATAAAAATCAAACCACAAATAACCGTAACTGTCCAAACTTTTATTGAAACCTCTTCCCAGAAAACTTCACTGCTTTTTAATTTATATTACTTTTAATTATTTTTAAAATTTAATATTTAAATATAGCTACACAATCATAGTATCATGCAGTGAAAGTGTGACAGAATTTGAAGCAGTGGCCTTGTCACTTACGCCTGAACACCCAAACCACTTTTTTCTAGTAGCCATTCATTGCCTTCTGCGTGCAATGGATAATAAATGTTACTAACATGCATGCTAACTCAATTATACAGGTATGTGCCTGTGCAACAGTAGAAAAAGGCTGCTAGTTTCCATTTCAAAAAAGCAGGCGTGACTTGAACCAAGCCTGGAAATGTCCTTGATTCTGAGGGAGTCGTTAAGCATGGTATTTCCATATGCTGCCACTAATGATGATTTAATGCAGGTATCTCAGTTTATGTAGGAAGGAACAAGCAGCCCTGCTGGTGGCTTTTGTTGGGGTGCCTTTAATGATTCTAATAAATCAGTGGTGGCAGAGAAAAATTCCCCATTTGTTGATGATTAATGTAAAGAGGTACAAGAAGAAGAACAATGTAAAGAAAGCAAACAATGCTGCTAGACAGGGTTGGAGGAGAAGGTTGAATCTGTAGCCACTAAGTGCTAGGCCCTGCTCACCTGCCCGGTGCATCATGCGCACTTTAGTGTAGTGGCTGCCCAGAAACGTCCTGGTGTCTAATCCATCTCTCTCAAACTCCCTGTCCCAAAGACCTGAGGAGGACAAACACACATAAAAATGGGTTAATAAAACAGTTCTTTTATGTACATTTGGTTATTCTACCATATTCAGTCATGCACATTATAAAGCATTCCAAGCATTATTTTACAATTAGTTAACAAGCAGGCCTCAATTTATTAATATCTTTCCTTGTGAACATTCATACAAGATGTTTTATATGCATTAGACTGTTGACATGTGCTCAGCATAAGAGGTAATACAAAAAACTTTTTTTACATTGTATGACACAAATAAACACCAACCCTTCATTATATACAGAGCAGGTGGTATACAGCATATTTATTTATTTTATTTATTTATTAATTCAGCCATTTTTGCAAACCCATGAAGTGCTCTTTTTTATTTGAACGTTCAATGTTTATTTTAATATGTTTATGTATACTGTTTTCAAAAGATTGTAATACTTATTCAATTAACATTTAATGAAATTTGTAACATGTTATTTACTACCTCAGTAATAGCATTTGTTTTCATTAATGTAAAACAATTGCTGTTTAGATTTAAACTGCTTCACGTTTTATTGTTTACAGAACTTTACTTTTACCCTTTACAAAAGACAGCATTATGTTTCATCTATTTTAATTCATAGAGAATTGCAATTTATTTTAGTCAGTTGCAATACGTGCTGTATTGGGCATTGAAACATTGTACTGAATACTTTCGATACACTTCTTATATCAAAGTCCAAAATTTTGGTATTGTGACAAACATATCTATCTGTCTATATCATATTCTTCAGGAATCTGCAAATTTTACTAATCTCCACTATTCTCTGCTGTTTTTTCTGGTGCCCACCACCTTAACAAAGAATCACGCAGACACCTGAGATGATGGAATGAAGGCGGATGTCTCAGCTGTTCACGAGATCAGCACGAAAACTTAAGAGAACTGATTTAGGAACAATTATGTTAGCTAGAATGCCCATAGGGGGCTGGGAGGTCTTTTGGCCTTGGAACCCCTGAAGGTTTTGTTTTTATTTCTCCAGCCTAACTGAAGTTTTTTTTTTTTGTTTTTTTTGTCCTCTCAGCCATCTGACCTTACCTTGTTACCATTGCATAATCTTCTATACAGTATATAAATACACATACATACATACACACAGTGGATTCAGAAAGTATTCAGACCCCTTTACTTTCTACACTCTTCACTGTGTTGTAGATTTTATTTAAAAAAAGATAAATTTGCCATTTTTGCTCATAAATCTACATTCGGCCTATAATGACAAAGTGAAAAATTGTTTTCAGTAAAGTTTATTCAAATTTTTTCAGAATCAAAAATTAAAATCTTTCATTCATTGAAGTAACCAGAACCATAATTTAATACTTTGTAGAAGCTCCACAGGCAGCAATTACAGTTTTGAGTCTTCTTGGATAAGGCTCTACAAGCTTTGCCCACATAGATTTGGGTAGTTTATCCAATTCTTCTCCGCAGATCCTCTCAAACTCTGTTAAATTGAATGTGAAGTGTCTATAAACTGCCATCTTCAGGTCTTTCCACATATGCTCTAGGAGGATTAAGTCTGGGCTATGGCTGGGCCACTCAAGGACAGTAAACGACTTGTAACTAAGTTATGCCAGCTTTGCCTTGGCTGTTTGTTGAATATTATGTTGAAAGTTGAAACACCAACCCAGTATGTGGTTGCATGCACTCTGTTTTATTCAATGACTTCTCTGTATTTGCTGCACTTGTCCTTCCCTCAATTGTGAATTGCCTCCCTATCCATGCCACTGAGGAGTATCCCCTTAGCATGATGCTGCCACCACAATGCTTGTATAAGGCTGGTGATGATCAATGCCTAGTCTTAGTCGGACATAGTGCTTAAGTTCTACTCAAAAAGTTTCATTTTTGTTTCACCTGAGCAGAGAATTTTTTCCTCATGCTCTCAGAATCCCTTAAATACATTTCATTCAAGACTGACTTTCGTCAAGCCAGTCTACCACAAAAACCTGAGTGATGGAGTGCTGCTGGGATGGTTGTGCTTCAGACTGGTTCTTCTATCTCATCAGAGGACTTCTGAAGCTCTGTTAGAGTCACCACTGGATTCTTGTTCAACCAAACTGACCAATATATTTCTTGCTCAGTAACTCAGTTTGGCCAGACAGCCAACTGTAGGAAGAGTCCTGGTGGTTTCAAACTTCTTCCCTTTCACAATTATTGTGATCACAATACTTGTAGGAATACTTAAAGCTTTGGAAATGGTTTTATGCTTCACCACAATTTGATCGGAGAAGTCTACAGAGAGTTCCTTGGACTTCATGGCTTGTTTTAACTTTGACATGCAGAGTGAATTGTGGGTACTTCTACACACAGGTGTGTGGCTTTCTGAACAATGTCCAATCAACTCCATTGGTAGACTCAAATCAAGTTCTAGAAACATCTCAAGGATAATTAAGCAAACAGGGTGAACCTGATCACAACTTGGAGTGCCACAGAAAAGGGTCTGGATATCATACTAGTGCTGGGCGGTATGACCAAAATTCTATATCACGGTATTTTTCAAAATTTTATTGGTTTCACGGTATTCAATGGTATTTTTTTCCCCCATGCATGAGTGGATGTTGACTACAGTAGACTGGCTAAGAATAACCTATTCCATTGTGATGAGAATCATACATTGTGCAAAAAAACATTTTAATGTGCACACAAGTATTAATACAGGTTTGCATGGCCCTATAAAGTGATAGTTTTCAAGGGGGTGGCACTAATGAAGAGAAGGAATCACATTACATGACAGTTGCAGTCAAAATATAGAACCTTTTTATTGAACAAATTTTGCAAACAACTTAAACTATAATTTTGACAACATATTTTCAACCACCCAAAGAGGCATTTAGACTTGGTAAAATATCCTGAGGTGCTTGTCAAAAGTTGTATTGCACTGAACATGTCTTAGAAAAGGAACAAATAGTAAATATTTTTTTATAAACCAACTACACTTTGTTAATATTAACAATCTCCATCCACTGACATGATAGCTAAATAGATTGTAATGGCATTGGTTATCTCGATCAACCGCTTGCTTTTTTTTGTCATAGGCAGTACCTTTAGCAAACGTGTCTACAAGCGACGTCTGACTCGAGTATCCTCTAGCTTTTTCAGTTTTACCTGAGGACGTGGAGGGTGCCAATCTTAGCTCCAAACATTCATGGTACACCAAAGCAGGTTTGCAGCTAAGGTGGTGCAGCAAATTACCTCCGGCGACAACATTTGCAATAAATAGTTGCTTGGTCCACATCTGACCTTTTAAAACCAAAGTATCGCCAGACAACAGACACAGCTTCTTTTTTCGGCAAAAGTTCTTCTGCGTCATCATGTTCAACTTTATCGTCTGCTAAAGCTTCAGTTTCTTAACGTTCTCTGTCCATTTTCACCGCTCAATACCTCCACTAACGCATGTACTCCACTTCATGCGTGTTTAGCAGTGTAGCAGTGAAAAAGGTCCCCCCCTTAAAACAGTTTCTCACTGCGCCACGTTCCGAACGTTGTTTAGGCTATTTAAACTGGTATTGTGGTATAAGAAAAATCCATATTATAACAAAAATAAAAAACGTTTTTTGGTATGAATCGGTATACCTTCCAGCACTAATTCATACATAAACTAATAATTTCAGTTTTTGATTTTTAATAAGTCTGGAAAACCACTGGGGGAAAAAAACAATGTTTTCACTTTCTACATCTACGTATATATATCTATATCTGTCGAGGTATATCACACACATATACAGTACATACATACATATAACCTCCTTCATACAATTCTGTATCATGGGGGTCCTGAATCTCATTCAGGAAATAATGCACATTCCCCTACAGAGCCAACTACCCTAACTTACAAGTCTTTGGGGATGAAAGAGGAAACTCAGAGCATTCAGAGAAAAGCCCTCACAGACATGGAGAGAGGGAGTAAACTCCACAGAGACAATGACTGGGCTCAGGAACTGAATCCAGAATGCTAAATTCATGAAGCAACAGCACTATGTCCTGTGCCACGCAATGGTTCACTCAGCAAAAATTCATTTTTTTCTGAACAAACCTTTGAAGTGCATTGCATCTGCAAGCACAGCTCCACCTCCAGTCACATCTCCAGCCATACTGGACACCTTCGTGTCTGTGCTCTTCTCGGCCCACTTGTTGATGGTTTGCAGCACCTGTCCCTTGTCTGTGAAGTCCATGCTGTGGTGAACTTGCAGGCCACTACCTTGCAGAAAGCTGTGTGCTGCCCTGCCAGCAATGAAGAGGGCACTACCACTGTGAAGAAAGTAGCTGCTGTTTTGCAACCTGTGAAATGATCTCCGGAGCTCCGCCATTAACTCATGGGCCTTGTCCACTTTCATCTCACTTGTTCTAAGCAGCTTGTGGATTTGTTGCTGTGTGGTGCCTTTGGCCCCGGTGGACAGAGAGCTGAGAGATAAAGTTACAAGTAAAGGACTGAACAAGACGTTCTGCTGGTCAGAGGATGAGCTGTTCTTCCTGATGGAGTGGTACAGCATGAGGCCAACATTCCAGGTGTTATCTGCAGCCACAGCCCTGGAGTCTTGGCTTGGCTCTGATTGAACGGAGAACAGTGTATTGAGAATGGCAAAAGTAAGGAATAGCAGCATGGTAGATTTACAGTGTCACTGGAGCCTGTGGGCAAAAGCACAAAACAAAAAAATACATACAATTAAACTCTTCAAGTTGCCAATAAGACCTATCATGCCCTAATGAGTAACACCAATTTGTTTTGGATTGCAGGGTCACCATCATCAGCTCAACTGCTGCTCAACTCTGCTGTGGTACATCTTTTACAATTGACTGACTTTGAATATGGACACAAGAAGGAATCGCCACCTCATCACTAACAGAGAGCCAGTGCTTACATTAAAGCTGCCTGTGTGCTGCATTATTACTTTAATGACAGATCATTTCAAAGCCCAATTATTTTTCTTGAACTCTGATACCACAGTCGGTTAAGGGCATTTTGGTTAATGAATGAAGACATTAATTAACTGGTTCATTCATTTATTAATTAACCAAACGCTTTCAAGCTGGTGCAGCAGGGTGGCACAATGCAGATTGCTGCCACCTCATGGGTCTAACATCGTGGGTTTGAGTCTGGCCCAATCCCACTGTCCTCATTTCTGTGTGGATTTCATCTCACATTCCCAGAGACATGTATGTAACACACATTTTGTGTGAGTGGGCCCAGATATACACCGATGGTTGACTCATACTGCTTGGATAGTCTCTAGCCCCTTACAACCCTGAATGAGATTGTGACTGCCATGTTACCTTTGAGCTGTCTAAAACTGCACTACTTTGGAGTCTAAGTTGCTCATCTCAGTGTGTGGATGGCTACAGTAGTGGCACATTTTTATTTCAAGTAATTCTTGACCTTAACTGAACTCCTACCTTAAAGAAATATTTCATTATTTGCCAGTCTCAACTGTTACCGTGACAATACAGAAATACACAACAGGACAGATTTACTTTTAAAGAAATTTTACAAGTATGACTAAACTCTACTGATCTCCCTTTTTAAAAGAAATTAAACCAACAAATCTTAAAAAGTCTTGCATAGTTAATCAGTTGTTTGCTAAAGATCGAAGGAGCAGAAATGACAATGAAGTAGCTGCTCCTGTCACTGGAACCTGCGTCTATGCCTTGTTTAACGGATGCTATTTGAAGAAGAAGAAGAAGAAAAAAACTAATCTGGTTTGAATTAACTGCCTTGCTTTTCTCACTTTGCAGTCGGAAAGTAAATTCACATTTTTATATAAAACTTGAACACCAAATTGTACTCTGGAAATGACTATTGACAGAGAGCGGTGCTAAATGTAAAGAAGCCGACCTTTAGATCCTGTGGACTCGGTAGTAGGTAACTACCTAAATAAAACTATTGAAAAATAGTTGAAGATTAAATCAGATTATTTAAAAATTTCCTACAAAATGTAAATATTATTGGGTGATTCTGTAATGAAAGCCAAATGCAGTAAATAAGACTATTCTTAACTAAGATGGGAACTCAAATAAAAAGCAGCTCATAGCTGGAATGAACACCTGCAACAACTTCAGCCCCCATGGCCTGAGTGGAGCAACTCTGCCTTACAACTCAAGGCCTCTGAAGTCTCAGCGAGTCCTTTCATATTGGCACTCCGGCTCAGAGTGCAAGTTAAGATCTTCATCAAGGGCCAATTTTTTTATAAAAAAAAAAAAAAAAAAACGATTAATCATCCTAAAGTGCAATTGTGGCTTTTTAAAAAATGTTCAAGAAATTTTATAACAAATGACAACAACCCCATCAAACACACATAAGAACTGCAAAAAGGAAGAAAAAACTTCTTATAGTCACAGTAGGCACCTTTAGATGCACCTCAATAATCCGTCTGTTCACAGAAACCTAGTTGCTAAAATGTTATATTAACCTTTATTCTGGTTAAAGAAATTGGGTTATTAGCCACTGAGAAACCAGGTTAACAGAGGTAGATTTCACTGTCAATAACCCAATTATGTGGCCATGTAAACCCTTAACTAGGTTACTGTTATTGATTTTGTAGTCTGCGCACATCCGTTGCACTCTGTTAGCCTGCACATGTATTTGCTTCACACACGCTTTGTCCACTAGTGTGGAGCTGATGGTCAATGATATTGTCCATTGTGCAAATTAAAATGGCTGAAAGAAACTGATGGCCGAGCCCACCGGCTATTCGCGAGAGAGCTCTGTTTGGAAAGGGTTAAACATGGGAGTCGGAATAGGCTGCGGGAATTGTAAGGGTCAACAAGTAACAAATGAAAATGAACAGAGAAAAAGTATGCAAGTTACGATAACAACATGGTGAGCTCTGAGGCCAAATGAAACAAAAGAGCAGCTGTCAGGGTGTTCACCGAGGCCCTAACAATGGAGAACATGCAAACAGTTATAGCTTGTTTCTTTTCTTACTGTAACACTGCTTAAAGACACAGTTCACCTGAACAAGGCTGGCATCACTGTGGGATTATGATTTTTAAATTTTTCCAGAGCATTCAATACCATCCAGTCATCCTTGTTAAAGGGTAAACTTGGAGATATGCTGGTGGATAAGCCTAAGGTGTCCTGGGTAATGGACTTTCTATCAGGCAGACCGCAGTTTGTGAGACTCAATCTCAGACTGTGTTTCTGATATGGATGTGAGCAACACTGTCACCTTTTTTCTTCACTCTGTACACTTCAGACTATAAATGTAACACCAGACTATGTCACTTGCAGAAATTCTCAGATGATTCTGCACTTATAGGATGTACTGATAAAGGGGATGAGACAGAATATAGGAGTCACTTGGAGAACTTTGCTTCTTGGTGCAAAGAGAACTGTCTGCAACTTAACATCAGCACAATCAAGGAACTGACTATAGACTTTTGCTACATCAAAGAGCCTTTAATGTCCAGACACTATTCAAGGAGTGGATGTAGAGGTGGCCCACTACTACAGGTGCTTGGGGGTCCATATCAATGACAGGCTGGACTGGTCAGGTAACACAGAAGAGCTAAATAAGAAACGGCAGCACAGGCTTTTTCCTTAGGAGACTGCGTTCCTTTAATGTGAGAAATGACTCACTGTTAGTATAAAGGAGCCCCAGTAACGTTTCTTGAAATAGTCCTGCTGAATAATTCATT
This sequence comes from Polypterus bichir lapradei, assembly GCA_026402145.1. Lineage (NCBI taxonomy): Eukaryota > Metazoa > Chordata > Cladistia > Polypteriformes > Polypteridae > Polypterus > Polypterus bichir. The sequence goes on from JANRMT010062791.1 coordinate 135,921,413, forward strand.
GGCACATTAACACTCAGTGTTAGTGTGTCAGAGAGAGGATGTGCAGCATTGTTTATAACAGCCATCAATTTTGTTTTCATTCTCTCCTCCAGTACCTCCAGCAGGTTGAGAGTGTGTTCCATAACTGCGCCTACTTTCTTATTCAGCTTGTTGATTCAGTGGGCTCATATTAGCCAAGCACTCCGCAGCATAGAACAATCACGGTGGTCATCACAGAGTTATAGGCCATGTAAAGGATGTCACTATCCACACTAAGGAAATATTAAACAAATAATCCACTCAAATCTGCTAACTGTTTTTTATCTGTTACTCAACCTGTTTTTTCTGCACTGATGGGAGGGAAAAACTTTTCATTTTGTGCTTTCATACCAAAAAGAAATCAAACAATTGCTTATACAATGAGCTTAAATGAAGACCCAGCTTTAACAGTAAATACCAAAATGTCCATAAAAAATCTCAAAATACATGTGATGCATTGAGAAGGGGGATGAGACAGGTGGTGAACTTTGAGAATTGTCTACAACTCAACATCAGCAGAATTAAGGAACTGCTTATTGTTTTTCATCCATACCCAGTCATTATTCAGGGAGTAAATGTGGAGGTGGTGCAGTGTTACATATAGTTGGGGTTCCACGTCGCTAACAGGTTGGACTGGTCTTGTAATGCAGAAGAAACTATATAAGAAGGGGCAGAGCAGACTATTTTTCTTAGGGAACTGTATTCCCTTAATGGTGGTAATTTTCTACATCTCCGTGATGGCCAGTGTGGTGTGCTGGGCCAGTAACATCATTCCAAGAGAGGCCCAGCTCACCATGCATAGGAAATCGCACTGGCCATCAAATCAGAATGCTGATTAAGAAGGCACACTCAGTTATGGGATGTCCACTCAACCTGCTGGAGGTAGCAAAAGAGAGAATGAAGACAAAACTGATGGCCACTATGAACAATGCTGCACATCCTCACTGTGACACACTAGTGTTGAGGACTTACAGCCAACAAATCATTTAGCAGAAGTGTGTCAAGAAACACAACTGGGGCTCCTATATACTAATGGCACAATGACTTTATAGTGCCTCACTGGGATCTCTCTTCTATCATTCATTTTCTTTGCTCATAAATTTTCTACAATTTTGAATGTCTTCTGTGTGTGTTTGAGGTAAATTTCTTCCGTGCGACAAATAGAGTGGCTACTATTTATTTACCAAATTGAAATACCAGGTATGTCCAACACATGCATGTTGGCTACAATAAACAATTTTAGGAAAATTGCTCTCGAGCAAAACAGAAAAATGCATTCAGATGGGATGAAACTTTTAAATTCAAGATCTGCCTCTTCCCTTGTTCATTGGTCATTAAGCTGCAATGCTGTCTTTCCAGGATTTTCCTATGACAGTTAATGAAATTGCAATGGTGAATGGTTCTGTTTGCTGAAGCATCTTTGAATATGCACAAATCAATCATTCATTTAGTCATGGCAGTCTGTAGTTTATCCTTGCAGTATTGTGTGCAAGGAAGCAACAAACCCTGGATGGGATGCCAGTCTACAGCAGGGCACCATCACTCATGCCAGCCCAAATAAATGAAACTAGTTGGCTTTACGACATGGGAGAAAAGCTAAAGCGCCCAGAGAAAGACCGGCTGTGAGATGAAAGCATTTTTAATTCCTTATTTATTTCATTGTTGCTTGTTATTCTTGTCCTGCATTCTGAATTACCACACACATTCATGAGTAAGAGAAACTTTGAAAAGCATGAGCTTGTACAAAGTCTTAAGAATTTGTGGCGCTACTGTTCTCCTGCAGTCACACTGAAGTTTCATTCACTTCAGGCCCTGCTTCAGCTTTGTGTTGTTATATGAGATCACATCTGCTTGAACTTCTTCTGGAATCATCCATTTGCAGACAAAACGCTGCATTCTCAGCTAGCTGCCACAGCACATTAATAAATAATGCATCAGGCTAATTAAATCATTTACATCTAGGCTATTTAGAGACTTGTTTAAATATCAATACACTAAAGGATTTATGTTTTTAAAGCAGCCTCTATACCTCCCTACACAATTTCTCATTACCACAGGCCACTCTTAGCAAATATACACAACTTATCTATTATTCATTAATTCTTATCTCTCTTAATTGCGATCCTGGGCATTCACTGCTTTTCTTCCCGACTATCCTAAATAAAAACATTGACAAGATCATAGGAGGCAAGGCACTTAAGGTCGCTAATCTGTAGTGAACTGAACATTCAGCAGCTGAAACGTGGTGCTAGGAATGACCAGAGTAAGAAGGGAAAGTCCAGGCTTTATCCAGAACTGCTCAGGATTGATTGCCTAAGACATGTTAACCATGTAGTAAAGAAGGACAATGAAAGCTGACATGGCTACAAAAGGGATAAAGCAGCTGGCTATAAAGATTACATCAAGAGAATAAAACAAACTGATACAGGGGGTCCTCAGGTTACGACACAGTTCCGTTCCTACAACAGTGATGTAACCCGAATTTTGGTGTAAGTCGAAACACACCCTAGCCTAAGTCACTTACCTATCCTAACACATTTGCAAAATCATAATCTATAACATAAAAACACAACTAAGCCACAGAAAAAGGAAAAGGACATAAATATACTGTACTGTACACTGTACTGTAACAACAGAAAAAATGTGTTTAAAAAAAAAAATCCTTACCTTTATTCCTTCTTGCGTCTCTCTTTTTTTTTAAAGTTTTTATGGGATTGAGCGTTGTAAACTCGAAACGTTGTATGTCGAGACGTTGTAACCCGAGGACCCCCTGTGTTTGGTTCAATTCAGCCGATTCTTATTAAACAAACTTGTGCTGGAGAGCATAGTGACATATACAATAATTAACACTAGAATCCCTGCACCCTATGAAAAAAGTCGTAATCCCGGGCCATCTTAAATCCCTTAACACCTCCTCATAAGCGTCTGTTTTGCAAATGTGTTGATCAGCACAAGCAGCCTGCTATCCCATACCCCCCATCCCCCGACACAGCTGAACTACTCCCAGCTAAAGGTTCTTTATCTGGGTGTGAGGTGCCCAATGTTGTATAGGATAAATAACATATCGTTATTTGGATACATGCATTTCACATGTGTTCCGTGTCTACAACAATCTGGGTAAATGTTGGAGGCCAGGAAATGTGAGGCAACAAATGTTGAACATATAACTAAAATGGAAACTTTTTGCATTTTATGGAACTAATGTTGACAAAATGTTGACATGAAGCGCATAATGTGTGAAGACTGAAGTCCAAATATCAAACAAACACTTTCACAAAAGGTACAAGCACAACAAAACAAGTGCATGTTTATTCAAGATGTAACTGAAGAAAAAGAAATCGGGTTAGAGGACAAGACTGCAATGTCCACTTGGCTGGTGCAGAGGTAAGAACTGCTGTCTCATAATCAATAGGTTGCAGGTTTGATTCCAGGTCCTTCCTGCATTTACCATTTTGAGCAGTGAGCTGCTCTTATTGTTACTATTATAGAATAAAAACATACATTAGATTTAAGACAGTAACAGCCGGTATACATTTATGATACTTGTAAAGGTTACCGCTTTTTTTTTATTATTCAGTTTTATTCTCTCAGTCACGTTCCCTCCTATCTGAAAATGTTAGTTTTGAGGAACCTCATACACAGATAAAGTGCCTTTAGGTGGGAGAACTTCAGCTATGTCGGTGGGAGATGGGACAGCAAGCTGCTTGCTGTTTGTGCTGATCAACACTTTTGCAAAACAAAGAGGAGGTGCAAAGGAATTTAAGGTGGCCCGGGAGAATAAGAATAGCAACATAAACACTAAATATAAGTTGGAAGCATGTAAACTAGGGATGCACCGAAATTTCGGCCGCCGAAAATTTTCGGCCGAAATAGCATTATCGGTTTCGGCCGAAACGTAAGAAAGCGCCGAAAATAAAAGCCGAAATTGTCGCCACGCCTCTCCCATCCTCCCGTCTCGTTCGCGCTGTCATTACGCATCAAACACGGAGTATGTCGGCGGTTTTGAAGCACTTCAAAGTTTCAGATGAGGACAGCAAAGTTGCAATATGCAACATTTGCTCTGCAAAAGTTTCAAGAGGGGGTTCAACAGCAAAGACATTTTCGACTACAGGTTTAATACACCACCTTAAGTCAAGACACGCAATCGAATTTGAGGAATACCATCAAACAACGTTGGTTAAAACTAAGCCAACTAGCACATCAACACCCTCGGTTGCCACAGTTTTCGAAAAAATTAAGAAATTTGCAAATGACAGTGCTAAAGCACGTGACATAACAGAGAAAGTAATGGAATTCATTGCTTTAGATGACGAGCCGTTTTCAGTCGTGGAGGACATCGGATTTCGTAGGCTAATACACCACATTGAGCCGCGTTACACACTGCCAAGCAGACGGTATTTTGCAGAGACCTCTCTACCTGAAATGTATGACCGTGTTGCAAAACATGTTCATGAGCTCATGACCACAGATATCTCTGCTCTAAGTTTTACCACAGACATATGGAGCTCTGACGTTAGTCCAACTAGCATGCTCAGTTTGACAGCGCAGTGGATAAACGCGGAGTTTAAATTGCAAAACATTCTGCTTCATGCACAGGAGTTTGTCGGCTCACACACTGCAGCAGCAATATCCGATGCTTTGGCTAACATGTTTGAAACTTGGAACATAGACAAGTCTAAAGTGCATGTGATTGTGAGAGATAATGCACGGAACATGATAAAGGCTATGGATGACAGTGGATTAAAGAGCATACCTTGCATGGCACACACGCTGCAGTTGGCTGTGAATGAGGGAGTGCTTAGTCAGCGGAGCATATCAGAAATCACAGCAACTGGGAGAAAAATTGTGGGACATTTTAAGCATTCTCCGCTTGCTTATTCCAGACTACAAGATTTGCAAAAACAGTTTGGGATGCCAACAAAACGACTACAGCAAGATGTGGCCACTCGCTGGAACAGTACATACTATATGTTGCAAGGATTACTTGAACAGAAGCGGGTTTTAGCTGCATACATGACAGATCATGACCTGCCAGCAACTTTGAGTGCACATCAGTGGATGTTGGTGGAAAACATTGTCTCTCTTCTCACCCCGTTCGAACAGTTAACCAAGGAAATAAGCTCAGCTCAAGCGTCTGTTGCTGAAGTTATTCCACTGATCGCAGCACTGAAGCGCCTGCTTGGAAAAGAGGCGGAAACAGATCATGGCGTAAAAACAGCTAAAAAAACTCTACTGGAGGCTGTTAACAAACGCTTCCAAGACATTGAGTCCAACCCTCTTTACGGCATTGCAACAATATTAGATCCACGCTTTAAAGACCATTACTTTGACGATGAGAAAAGGCAGGATGTACGCGAAATGGTGCAAACAGAGCTTACGGCTCTTGAAACCTCTGGTGAAGCACAAGCCGCGACGGGGAGAACAGAGCAAACTGTGCCTGAGAAACGGTCACGTACAAGTGATGAGGCGCACATTCCTTTGCTTTCTGATATGTTTGACGAAACTTTACAGGAAAGCGTCCCAACCCACAGCGGTGTAAGAGCAAGCGCAGCCTCACAAGAAGTAGCAACCTATCTAGCTGAACTACCCATTGGCAGAAGTGACAATCCACTTGACTACTGGCGCGCGAACAAAGATCGCTTTCCTTTGCTTGCATGGACTGCGCGCAAGTACTTATCTGCCCCAAGCACCAGCACAGACAGTGAGAGATTATTCAGTGCAGCATCTC
>JANRMT010062791.1:135932158-135968771 GCA_026402145.1 Polypterus bichir lapradei
CATCAACACCCTCGGTTGCCACAGTTTTCGAAAAAATTAAGAAATTTGCAAATGACAGTGCTAAAGCACGTGACATAACAGAGAAAGTAATGGAATTCATTGCTTTAGATGACGAGCCGTTTTCAGTCGTGGAGGACATCGGATTTCGTAGGCTAATACACCACATTGAGCCGCGTTACACACTGCCAAGCAGACGGTATTTTGCAGAGACCTCTCTACCTGAAATGTATGACCGTGTTGCAAAACATGTTCATGAGCTCATGACCACAGATATCTCTGCTCTAAGTTTTACCACAGACATATGGAGCTCTGACGTTAGTCCAACTAGCATGCTCAGTTTGACAGCGCAGTGGATAAACGCGGAGTTTAAATTGCAAAACATTCTGCTTCATGCACAGGAGTTTGTCGGCTCACACACTGCAGCAGCAATATCCGATGCTTTGGCTAACATGTTTGAAACTTGGAACATAGACAAGTCTAAAGTGCATGTGATTGTGAGAGATAATACACGGAACATGATAAAGGCTATGGATGACAGTGGATTAAAGAGCATACCTTGCATGGCACACACGCTGCAGTTGGCTGTGAATGAGGGAGTGCTTAGTCAGCGGAGCATATCAGAAATCACAGCAACTGGGAGAAAAATTGTGGGACATTTTAAGCATTCTCCGCTTGCTTATTCCAGACTACAAGATTTGCAAAAACAGTTTGGGATGCCAACAAAACGACTACAGCAAGATGTGGCCACTCGCTGGAACAGTACATACTATATGTTGCAAGGATTACTTGAACAGAAGCGGGTTTTAGCTGCATACATGACAGATCATGACCTGCCAGCAACTTTGAGTGCACATCAGTGGATGTTGGTGGAAAACATTGTCTCTCTTCTCACCCCGTTCGAACAGTTAACCAAGGAAATAAGCTCAGCTCAAGCGTCTGTTGCTGAAGTTATTCCACTGATCGCAGCACTGAAGCGCCTGCTTGGAAAAGAGGCGGAAACAGATCATGGCGTAAAAACAGCTAAAAAAACTCTACTGGAGGCTGTTAACAAACGCTTCCAAGACATTGAGTCCAACCCTCTTTACGGCATTGCAACAATATTAGATCCACGCTTTAAAGACCATTACTTTGACGATGAGAAAAGGCAGGATGTACGCGAAATGGTGCAAACAGAGCTTACGGCTCTTGAAACCTCTGGTGAAGCACAAGCCGCGACGGGGAGAACAGAGCAAACTGTGCCTGAGAAACGGTCACGTACAAGTGATGAGGCGCACATTCCTTTGCTTTCTGATATGTTTGACGAAACTTTACAGGAAAGCGTCCCAACCCACAGCGGTGTAAGAGCAAGCGCAGCCTCACAAGAAGTAGCAACCTATCTAGCTGAACTACCCATTGGCAGAAGTGACAATCCACTTGACTACTGGCGCGCGAACAAAGATCGCTTTCCTTTGCTTGCATGGACTGCGCGCAAGTACTTATCTGCCCCAAGCACCAGCACAGACAGTGAGAGATTATTCAGTGCAGCATCTCATGTTCTTGATGAGAACAGAAATCGTCTCTCCAGCCAGAAAGCTGAACAACTTTTGTTCATAAAGAGAAATCTGCCACTTTTGCTAAAATAAAAGCAGCCTAATTTGATGTTGTTTACAGTTAAAGGTTTGATTTATTTATTCTGTTATTGCAATGTTGTTTTGCACAGTAATTTAAAATTGAAGTAAAACGTTTAATGCAGGTAATATTTTGCACAATTCGTAAAGGCACTAAAAGCTAGCACAGACTGAGTGATTTTATTCAGTGCAGTATGTTCTTCATGAGAAGAGGAACTGTGTCTTCAGCCAGAAAACTGAAAAACTTTTGTTCATAAAGATAAACCTGCTTCTTTTGCTTAAATTAAAAGCAGACCAATTCAGTGTGTATAGTTATGTTGTTTACAGTAAGAGGTTGGATTTATTTATTTTTCTTCTGTTTGTGCACTGTTGTTTGGTACAGTAATTTAAAATTGAAGTAAAAAAGCAGCTAGCATTTTTTTTTGCACAATTTTGTTACAGAAAGAAATTTTATTTAGTTTTGTTATTGTTAAACAGCCTTATTACTGTTATTTATTATCAATAAAAGTTTGATTGCTTAATTTGTAGTTTTTTTAATACAAACAAAAAGAAAATATTTTAAACATGTTTTTTAATGAAGCCATTTTCGGTTTCGGTATCGGTTTTCGGCCAAGTGCATCCAAAAATTTCGGTTTCGTTTTCGGCCCAGAATTTTCATTTCGGTGCATCCCTAATGTAAACATCATGGAATACAGTTGAAGGGACTGTATAGCATGATAGTTAATTCACATCGGGAGTAGTTGTCACCACCTCACTACAAAAAGATATAGCAGCATTTGAAGTCATGGAAAAAAGACAGCATCCTAGGAATATACTACTAGGACAGGTCACGGAGACTATGGCATGTGCCCTCACAGGTATATGTAAGTTACTGTGAGCAAAGCTGACTGGTAGGTCGATGGCAGAATCCCACAATGAAGTCAGGGAGAGGTCAAAACCAAAGATAAAATTGAACCGAGCTCCAAGTAAAGGGATACAAAAGAATAGTCAGGAGAATGAAGTCAGTGTCAAGATACCAAAAAGAACCTCTCTACTTGTATTTGAAGCTAAGCTACTGAGAGCCACAAGGAATAATTCTGTTTACCCTCTGAGGGATAACGCCAAGATTCAAGTGTGCCGAATTTATACGTTATGACCATTACATCACTAATTTGACCAGAAGAGTCAAGTGATGTCTAGATGATGTCGCATAAACACAAAGTAATAAACCGTTAAAAAAAACATGAGTGTTGATTAAAAAGTAATGAGACTAATTTTTTTTATTCTGAATTGGATAGTTCCACAGGCTCGTAACATTTTGATTTTTTGAAGTAGCATCCTTAACAATGAATATATTCTTTACAACACTTCAAACAAAAAAAAAAGACGAGTAACAGACTTTTTTACAGCAGTGCCATTTTTCAGCTCATCATCTGAAAAGAACTTCTTTCCAAGTAGTTTTTCAGTTTTTGTTTCATTACCACTCTTACCAAACTTAATGCAAAATTCAATCACACACCTATGCTGTACCCCCCAAAAGGAACAATCTTCATCCACCATGAGGACACATAAAAGGTGTTTCCACTCGCTGTGACAGGACGCTAAAGAATATGGTAGTCCAACTGTAGGTTCACACATGTTAATGTATGCCGTTCACAAACACCTGCATAACATTCCCATATCTAACTCCATGAAACAGAAACAGGGATGGTCTCATTACTTTTCAATCAGACCCTCGTATAAACAATGTTAAAATTAACATGCAGCACTTAAATAAAATCACATATTTAGATTCCCCATAAGAAAATAAGTACAATAGATATATACAAACAATGCAAAAATAATAAAAAAGAAATAGTCTTAAACAAAGCAGATGGGCTGTGTATACAATCTGAAAGTAGGGATGCTCCGATTGATCGGCCGATGATTTAAATGAGCCGATTTTCACTAAAAAATACTTGATCAATGAACGGTAAATAGGCTGATCATAAAAAAACAATCTTTTCAGCCCCAGCTTTTCTAAGGTTTACAGTAGTTTAGTTGGAGTGCTCCTTTATGCAAAGTATTACAGTAGTTGAGCCAGCACTTTTTTTCTCTTCTTTAAACTGCAAACTTCCTGTAGTGTAAACTAATAGTAACACGTTACATCAGGGCTATTCAATTGGCGGTCTGCGGGCCACATGCGGCCCAGAATCAACCTCCGAGTGGCCCAGCCCGTGGTTCCACCCATAGATAATAAATTAATATATATTATTCATAAATTGTTATTTAATATAATTTAATATAAATATATATATATATTATATTAATATAAATATATAGTATATTATTATAAAGTATTTATTATGTCTATGGTCCCGCCAAAAACACGCATTCCTACGTAAATTACATAGCCTGCAACACGCAAACAATGCAGAGCGTGCCGGTAGTAGCTTAGATTACTATCAATATGTCTTTCTCAACACTGAAACGTAAAATTGCCAATAAGTTTAACCCTGCCTGGACTGACAAATACTTGTTTATTTTACCGCCACATCCAAACACCAAACCGATGTGTTTAATTTGTAATGAGTGCATTGGAGTATTTAAAGATTACAATGTGCAGAGGCATCATGTTGAGAAACACCACACTTTTCGCACCAATTTTCCAGAGGGATCTCAAGAGAGGGCTGCAAATGTGCAGAGTTTGATTGCATCTTACAACCGGAGCAGTACTACCATGGTGCGGTCATTCACAGCCCAAGAGAGAGCTACTGCAGCATCCCTTCGTGTTTCCTGGATACTGGCAAAAAAGAAAAGGCCATTCACAGACTTTGAAACCGTGAAGGACTTATGCTGGCTGTCATGGATGAGGTGATAAATGACGATAAAATTAAAATGAGCGTGGTATCTGCTATAAAAAACGTACCCCTGCCAGATACTTCAAACATTCGTAGGGTTGAAATTCTTGCTGCAGATGTGTATGAAACGCTGTTAGGAGACCTGATGAAAGCTGATACTATGTCTATAGCAGTAGATGAGTCCACAGACAAAACTGATACTGCTCAGTTGTGCATATATGCCCGTTTTTTTGATGGCAAATGCTTCCGAGAGGAGCTGCTCAGCCTACTGCCGTTAGAAGGACACACAACTGGCGATATAGTCTTTGGGAAAATTTCCGCCTTTTTTAAAGACAGTGGTCTGGATATGAAGCGTGTGTGCATGCTTGTGACAGATGGGGCTCCGTCCATGACAGGAAGAGTGAATGGTTTGGCAGCACGTTGGTCCGCTGTTGCACCTCAGTTGATCTCCTTACACTGCATTGTGCACCAGGCTGTGTTGTGCGCAAAACTAAGCAGGGCGCTCAAAACGACAATGGACAGCGTTATGGCTATAATTAATTTTATTCGCTCCACATCAAGCCTCCAACATTGCTTATTCCACATGCTGCTGTCAGAAATGTCTGCTGAGCACCACGACCTTCTTTTGCATAATGACGTGAGGTGGCTGTCCAAAGGCAAAGCACTGGAGCGTTCTGCAGTCTCAGAGAAGAGATCATAACTTTCCTCCGCGGCAGCAAGCAAAAAAAGGCAGAAACGCACTTGAGTCACATACTGGACGACAACTTCATGGCCGATGCTTGCTTTCTGAGCGACATATTCAAACACCTGAACGATCTCAATTTGGGACTACAAGGCAGAGACAAAACAGTCATCGACCTTGTGGAACAGATGCGTGCATTCCAAGTTAAACTGGACCTTTTCGCAAATGATTTGAGCACAGGCCGAATGCTGCATTTTCCGACACTCCGCAAATGCATCTCATCCCCCGCACAAATCACGGATGTGATGACAGATTTCATTGCGATGTTGAACAATAACTTTGCAGGTCGATTGGATGGACTTTTTTTGTCAGAGACCCGTTCACTGTTGCAATAGAAGGGGACTTATCCGCCAGAGCTAAGAAACTGGTCCCTTCCATTGACGAGGGGAAATTCACACTCGAACTTGTTGACATGCAGTCATCTGTAACCATGGCACAGGAGCTTTCCACTAACGGGCCTGCAATGTTTTGGACTGATGTCAACGCACATCAGTTCCCTAACATTAAGAAAGTAGCGATCGTCATGCTCAGTATGTTTGGATCAACATATACATGTGAGTCAAGTTTTTCACACATGAACTCCATAAAAAGCAACTCTCGTTGCTCCCTGACAGACCATACTCTCCACCAATGCCTTCGAATTGCATTGACAACTTACAAGCCTAAAGTCACTGCTCTCGTTCAAAACAAAAAATGTCACTTCTCCCACTAAGTCAGCAGGGTAACTGTAGCCTACAATACATCAATATAATGTGGGATGCGTAACAGAGGCATGCCTAATCACACATGGTGATTTAAAATATGTTCCCTCAGTGTTATAGTTGTGAATACTGTGCACTTTTTATTTTATGCACTTTGAGATGTTCCTGGGTCAAATGTGTGCAAGTTGTTTATTTTGTTTCAAAAGGAAACAATGTTATTTCTAATAGCCTACTTCTGTGCACTATTTTGTTTTATGCACTTTGTGATCAGATAGGTCAGATATGTAGCCTAGGTCAGTTTTTTTTCTTTTGTAAGTGGAAAAAATAGGGGCTACCTCAGATTCTGTTAATTCAGTTCTTTTTGTATGCAACTTTTGCTCTGCAAACTGACCAAAGTTAAAAGAGAAACAACGAATAAACCTTATGTTTTTCAATAAATTTGTTTGTGTTGGTTTTAAAATTTGTCATTACGAGCTGCTTTGCCGCTAAAATGACTGGCCCAGCTAACCTTCTTGGTTTGACAATCTGGCCCAACTGAATTTGTAATTGAATAGCCCTGCCTTACATTAAAGAAAGTGGAGTAATAAAGTGATAAAAAAGAAATCTGAGAAGTCATCCTATGCAATTAGACAAACAGCAAGAAAGGCCACTTTAATGAATTCAGACCTTTTTTATTTTGTTCTTTGAATTAAAATGGACACTGCTTGAGTTTTTACAGGGACAGTGAGTTTGTTTTAAGTGTGGCACCTTACATTTTTAATTGCAAAAAGAAAGGATAACGACTAATTTGAAATTGCTACTTAGTTAATATGCTTGTTAGCTTAACACTAGAATTACTAGAGCCTACAAAAAAACTTGTAGATCCGCCCCACCTTAAATTGCTTCGCACCTCTCCATCAGCATCTTAATTGTACTGTAAATGTGTTGATAAGAAGCAAACAGCAAGCAGCCTGCAATCACAGATCACAACGTGTTGCAGGCATCAAATTCAAAATGAGTGAAGATTTGCAAAGCAACAATAAGCTTTATCAGTTTGAACATTTGATATCTTGTCTTTTTAGTGTATTCAATTGAATATAGGTTGAAAAGGATTTGCAAATCATTGTATTCCGTTTTTATTTACATTTTACACAACGTCCCAACTTCATTGGAATTGGGGTTGTATGATATTAACAACAAGAGCAGCTCACTACTGAAAATGGTAAATTTGGGAAGCTGCTGATATCGAAACAGGTTGCTTGCTGTTAATCGACACATTTACAGGACAAAAGACTCTGACAGAAAGGTGAGAATGGATTTAAGGTGGGCCGGATTTTTGAGCTTTCTCGTAGGCTCTGGTAATTCTAGTGTTAAGTGCAAAAACTTATAAACCAGTTAAGCATATTAATTTTGTGTATTCCCGATAAACAGCTTATGAACATTTGATACCTCTGCAGCTTTTTTAAAGATTTGTACCATGTTTATTATTTGTTACCATGTGTCACAGAGCATAACTTTATACAAGAATCAAGTACTGACGCTTGCACACACAGACTTCTCCAGATTCTAAGAAAATATTTGATATTATGTACTGTAGATAATGAAATATTCAAAGTCTTTGCAATTTTATGTTGAGAAACATTATTCTGAAATTGTTCTACAATTTGTAGATGCAGTTTTTGCCTATCTTTACTTCTGAGAGACTCTGCCTCTCTAAGATGCTCTTTTTATACCCAATCATGTTACCGACCTGTTGCCAACTAACTTAATTAGTAGCAAAACATTCTTCCAGGTGTTTGTTTTTAGTTTCACTTTACTTTGTTGTCCCTGTCCAAACTTTTTTGAGATGTGTTGCTGACAAAAAAATTCAAAACGAGATATTTTTCATGACTAGGGGGCTTCGCCCCCTGCTCTCCTCACTCGCCAACCCCTGTGTTTGGTTAATCGAATATACAATTTTACATTTTTTTTTCTTTGGAATTGTTTCAATTTCATTATTTGCACTTTTACTTAAAAGCTTCATTAAAAACAATATTTTTTGGAGACACATTGTGACAACGCAACGTACAGTATAACTGCCCGTGAGTGAATATTGTTTCTGTTTCTCTAATAAATAATCTGACTTTTTCTAATGTTTGTCCCTGTGATTTATTGATTGTCATAGCAACAGCTATTCTCACGGTAAACTGTAAACATTTTAATACGAATGGCATATCACAATCTCCTTTGGTGTGTAATGTTATTCGCGGAATATATACATTACCTTTCTTTTTGCCTGTTAAAATTTGCATCGCTTCTCCGTGATCATAAATATACACCTGACCGAATTGTGTATTCTTTGAAATTCAACTTGTCATTGCTTTAACTGTTGCAGGATCACAGATTCTCATAGCGTATGGTCTATCTCTATATACAGTGGGATGCAAAAGTTTGGGCAACCTTGTTAACAGTCATTTTCCTGTATAAATCGTTGGTTGTTACGATAAAAAATGTCAGTTAAATATATCATATAGGAGACACACACAGTGATATTTGAGAAGTGAAATGAAGTTTATTGGATTTACAGAAAGTGCTCAATAATTGTTCAAACAAAATCAGGCAGGTGCATAAATTTGGGCACCACAAAAAAGAAATGAAATCAATATTTAGTAGATCCGCCTTTTGCAGAAATTACAGCCTCTAAACGCTTCCTGTAGGTTCCAATGAGAGTCTGGATTGTGGTTGAAGGTATTTTGGACCATTCCTCTTTACACAACATCTCTAGTTCATTCAGGTTTGATGGCTTCTGAGCATGGACCGCTCTCTTTAACTCACACCACAGATTTTCAATTATATTCAGGTCTAGGGACTGAGATGGCCATTCCAGAACGTTGCACTTGTCCCTCTGCATGAATGCCTTAGTGGATTTTGAGCAGTGTTTCGGGTCGTTGTCTTGTTGAAAGATCCAGCCCCGGCGCAGCTTCAGCTTTGTCACTGATTCCAGGACATTGGTCTCCAGAATCTGCTGATACCAAGTGGAATCCATGCGTCCCTCAACTTTGACAAGATTCCCAGTCCCTGCACTGGCCACACAGCCCCACAGCATGATGGAACCACCACCATATTTTACTGTAGGTAGCAGGTGTTTTTCTTGGAATGCTGTGTTCTTTTTCCTCCATGCATAACGCCCCTTGTTATGCCTAAATAACTCAATTTTAGTTTCATCAGTCCACAGCACCTTATTCCAAAATGAAGCTGGCTTGTCCAAATGTGCTTGAGCATACCTCAAGCGGCTCCGTTTGTGCTGTGGGTGGAGAAAAGGCTTCCTCTGCATCACTCTCGCATACAGCATCTCCTTGTGTAAAGTGCGCCGAATGGTTGAACGATGCACAGTGACTCCATCTGCTGCAAGATGATGTTGTAGGTCTTTGGTGCTGGTCTGTGGGTTGACTCTGACTGTTCTCACCATTCGTCGCTTCTGTCTATCCGAAATCTTTCTTGGTCTGCCACTTCGAGTCTTAACTTGAACTGAGCCTGTGGTCTTCCATTTTCTCAATATGTTCCTAACTGTGGAAACAGACAGCTTAAATCTCTGGGACAGCTTTCTGGTCACTGAGCTTACCAAGCCAATTTGAGTAATTAGTTCTAAAAGTTTTGGAATCAATAAAATGACAACGGTGCCCAAATTTATGCACCTGCCTGATTTTGTTTGAACAATTATTGCATACTTTCTGTAAATCCAATAAACTTCATCTCACTTCTCAAATATCACTGTGTGTGTCTCCTATATGATACATTTAACTGACATTTTTTATCGTAACAATCAACGATTTATACAGGAAAATAATGACTATTAACAAGGTTGCCCAAACTTTTGCATCCCACTGTATAATCTTCATTTGGATCTTGATCTTTGTTTGTCCTTGAATGAATTAGAAGAAGCACTAGATGGCAGTAGAGAGACAGCTAAAACATAGGCATTGCATTAAGAATCTCCTCCAAGCTTATACTACTGAAGACTGAAGTATGCCAGTCACACCTCAAATCACAGACATTCAAACTAAACAAATTGTTGTGCTTTAAATTAACTAAAGAGATCTTAATTTAGATCTTGATCTTTGTTTGTCCGCGAATTCCACACATGCATAGACCAGCTTCCAGTTTAGTACGTTGTTGTTACTCACGGATGTCAACAATGTGCCGGAATAACTAAAGGGGTGGTGGACAGTGTTACGCTGGTTAGCTCCTGAGGCCTGGTTATAGAATGAGATTGTCGAAGATAAAAGGTACATGCCTACGTTACATATGAATGAAAGAAAGACAGTGGGTAAAATGAATGACAACAGCACGTTCCGGAAATTATTATTGTTACGTTGTAACCGGCGAGTGCTACGCGTCTCACAGTTGTACCGTGGCTTGCTCACATGTCAGTGAAGTGATCCCTATTTATGCTTTAAAGAGCCTGGATACCTATGTGTCCCCCTTTTATAACCATTGCTCCATGTATATTGCCTTACTCTTTGGATTGCCACAAAGCAACCTGCGAGATTGGAGAAAGGTTGAGAAGAGATCATGAGAGGAAACGACAGCGTTGTGAAAACGAGATGGACTGTGAACGGACAGAAGCAGAAATGCTCCTACACCACCACATAATTACGATACAGACAGTGATTCCGAGTAGGCCGTTCCTATCGAATCAATATCCAAGGGTTTTTTTTTTGTAATTTTGTTTCCCTAATAAAAAAATCATAATGCTGTGCGACAAAGGACCCAGTTCACGACTGGCAGCCGCGTTTAAACAGGGAGCCCTTCACAGACAACTTTAACACACACAACGTAGTTTGGCGCACATGGCTAGTTATTGTATAAATCCACATTTTGTGCATTGAATGATGTGAATGCGAAAAGACTTTGTTGTCTACTCTTTGCCTTTTATTTCTGACCTTGATTTGTTCTGCTCTTTTTTCAATTACACCTGGTTCTGATGATTAGTGACCCCTCCTCGATTGCGGGGGTTGCGTTCCAGAACCCCCCGTGAAAGGTGAAAATCAGCGAAGTTAAAAGAGCACATATGTTTATATTGTTATTTTTATATTATCATGCTTGGGTCACAGATTTACAGAGAAACACAGGAGGTTGTAGAGATGGTGACTTTAAAACACTGCAAACAAACATTTGTCTCTTTTTCAAAAGTTTAAACTGTGCTCCATGACAAGACAGAGATGATAGTTCCCTCTCACAATTGAAAGAATGCAAACATATCTTCCTCTTCAAAGGAGTGTGCGTCAGGAGCAGAGAATTTCAGAGAGAGAGTGATTGAGACAGAGAAAGAAAAGCAAACAATCAAAAATCAATACGTGCTGTTCGGACTTTTAAGTATGCGAAGCACCGCGACAAAGCAGCCGCATGGAAGGCAGCAATGTGAAGGTAGTCTTTCAGCATTTTTCAGAGGAGCATTCGTATCCTCTAGGCCAGTGTGCGAACAGCCTCTCTGCTCACACCCTCTCCGTCAGGAGCAGAGGATGTCAGAGAGAGTGAGAGAGACAGAGAAAAGCTAACAATCAAAAATCAATACGTGCTGTTCAGGCTTTTAAGCATACAAAGCACCGTGCGGGAAGCATATCGTATATCATTGTGGAGTTGTATTTAATATGTGATACATGCTCTGATTTGGTAGCTTCTCAGCCATCCACCAATAGCGTCCCTTGTAAGTTTTACTTGAACAATCGCTGACTTCGTAACCCCAAACATAACTTTCTAGCTCCAATCCCTCATCCCCCGCGTCTGGCCCCTACCTTACCACATCAATCAATACCCCGCTATCAGTCTTCCGTGTTGTACTCCGCCCTCCTTCAATCAGACCGAACAGTCACTTAAAACCAAAAAGGCTGCAACCTGGCTGAGACGCTGCAATAATTTCGAATTTTACTGGTTTCATAATCTCTTATCTGCCTTTTTGTTTTTCTCTCCAACGCCTTTGAGTCTCTATTCTCCATATTGTCCCGATACGCTTTATATGTGTTGAGAGCATAGCATCTGTGTGCACTACGTGCTTTTACACAACAGACTGTTTTTTGATGCATGTGCTCTTATACAGTATGATATCTTTTGTAAGTAGGGCATGTCTTGCAAGAATCTCATGTTCCACGTCCCCGTGAGATGGCCCTGGGACAATCTCTTGGCACCAAGTCTCATGTTTACGGTCCCCACGAGACGCTCCGTGGCAAGTCTCTTTTGTCTCATGGGTCTTTTAAATATCTTTCGAGAACTTGCGAGAAGATCATGTTTCGTTGCCTTGCTTTTGCTTTCCAGGATTTCTTTTTATGATAGAGAGAAATAGTAAAATGTCTCACTTTTAACATTCGATATGTTTCTATTATCTACGGCGAATAAAATATGGGTTTTTGAGATTTTCAAATCATTGCATTCTGTTTTTATTTACATCCCAACTTTTTTGGAATTGGGGTTGTAAATAGTCTGACTTTGTTATTTCTCAGGCTGATGTACAGTACATTGAGCTGGAATGGAAGTAAATACTCCCAACTCCTAAAATGTTGTTGTCCTCAATGCTCACCTCTCATCTGAAGAATAAGTGTTATAACACAGTTACTAACAGGCCTTGCTACAGGTGAAAAATAGAGTTCACCTTCTTTCAGTTCTTTTCCATAAATATTTACTCCATCCTTAGTGCAAATAAAATAATTTTTTTTTGTGGTTTAGAACCCAAAGCAGCTTTCCCTCAGTTGTGATCAAATTTGAGTTCCTCCAGACTGGACACAGATGCATGAATTAAGGAAGAATGTTTGCAGTTTGGTTAGGTTGTGTCACGGTTTCTCATTGAGTTGGCACACTTACAGCACCAGAAAAGGCTCATATACATTTTTTTAATAATTATAAACTGTGCTATTTGATAATTTATATATGTAAAATGCTAAGAGCTGTCTGTCACTCCAAAACTTGCCACCATTAATCGATATGCACTCTGGGCTCCAAACAGGTATATTGGAAGTTGTGAAATGCTCCTTCCTATTAGCCGAAAGAGTGTGAAGATGCATTTCAGCTCTAAACTTCTTAATGGTCCAAGCATGATAAATGTCAATGTAGCCGTATATACAGATCAGTGGCTACAGTCAACTAAAGGTATATGACACTGAAAAGGATGTACTGCACCTCAGAATAATCCTGAAGGTCAAAACAGTGATATCTTTAACAAAGAAATTGACTGATGGATTCTAAATTAGGTCTGAAAACAAAATCTGAGAATGCAATATTAATGCAGTATTTCAGTTCATATTTGATAATACAGTATATTTTGTGTACATTGGAAAAAGACTACACATCAACATGATATAATCCTCTTAAAAGTTATTCACTAAAATTTTATCTTCCAAGTTTATTTTTTGGTAAAAGAGTGCTATGCAGTTGTGTAGAACAAAACTTTACAAATAAACATGGCTGTAAAAAACTGCAGGTAACCCCATATATAAAGCTGGCCATTCAGAAAGAGTACCAGAACTACCAGGTCTGCAAAGGAGGTTGCCCAGCAGACTACCAATGCATTTACAATTTGTACATCTGGCATATACAGGTTTTTTGCCATATGTGAAATATTTTTGGATGACATAATGTATATATTTTTAAAGTATAAAATTCACAGAACTTGACCAGCCTCCTCCGTTTTGAAACCCCTCACCTTTCTACATAATGTTAATAATCATAAAACATCAGCCTTCGTAGTGTAAGCCACAGAGAACTTTCAAATATGTTGCTTATGGATATTGTATTGTACACTATTATTCTAAATTAAATATGTTACAGGTGGCCATTCCAATATTCATTCTTAATAATAAACATGTGCAGATTCAGATTGAATTGTCATTCTTAAATCAGATGGCTGGGGAATTCATCGACATTTACAGTTTTATTGTTACAAGAATGTGTAGTATGCATTTTTTTTTAATGCAACCCTTGCAGGACAGCAGTTGTGTTCATGAGTGAACTCCATGATGGACTGGCATCCTGTCCAGCTCCGTTTCCTGCCTTGAGTCCCCCACTGCCAGGATAGGATGCAGCCCCGACAACCCCGAAATGAAGGATGACTACAAGAATATTATATTAAATTTACCTTAATCTGAAAGTGAGGAAGCAGATATTCTTCCCTTTTTTATTCTATTTTTTTTTTTTTTTTTTTTTTTTTTTACTATTTAAGTTTTATTCTGTTGGCCTAGCTCTCCTTTTTCAAGGGTGGGGGTTGATTTGTTTCAAACCTAGTTTTGTAAAGTTTGACTTACTTGTATGGAGTGTTAATTGATTTTATAAATTCAATAAAAACGTTAAAGGGAAAAACTAATCTTAATTTTGTTACAATTAATAAATTACAAACTAGTAATAAATACAATACCTAATTTTATTCAAATCAAACCAAGTTTCCTGATCCCCTTACTGTGTAGAGAGCAGAGAAAGAAAAAGACCTCACATGACATACCCAGGCACCGATACTGAAAATCAAACTATTAATGATGGTTCAGCAGATTTGGCTAGTTAAGGCCAACAGCCTGCCAGAATCTAAAAAATGATTGACCTGCTTCTTGTAAACTCAACTACATTTTTCCTAAACTTAGTTAAAATTGAATATCCCATTTCCATTACATGTTATAGTACACTCTTAAAAATAAGATTACTGGAATGGCACATTACTGGGTTGTGTGGTTTCTCATTGAATTTTTGCTCGACACAGAATCATTTCATTTTGGGAACAAAACAGAGATTTTAATGTATAGTAGTAAGGTTGGGCGGTATCCAAATTTTGATACCGTCAAACCTCCTCCCTATTTTACCTCGGTATACGGTATTACCGTGAATAATAAAAAAATTGTGACGTAAGGCTCAGACAGCGTCACTAAACTGTTGGCCTGTGCCTAAACCGTTCAGAAACTGAATATCAAACACTAATACTGAAACAATAACAAAATAACATGCAGAACAATATTGACAACTTTTATTAGCAACAAATAGCAGTTTATAAAAAAGTGCAAATACAACAGTCAAACAGAATTAAATTAACATAAACATCCAGAACAGTTTGAGTGGAGACGCGCACACAAATCAATTAAATTAAATCACACCGCCTGAACAACTTTTAATAACAAAGAAGAGCAGCTTATAAAAAATTGCAAATAGACCCACAACAGTCAACCAGAGTTGAATTAACATAAACATCATCCATATTATAAAAAGTATTGCAAAGCAATAGTCCTAAACAAAAACTTCTTTCCAGTCTTCTTTCCAATATTGTTTTTAACGTAAACCAAATAAAAATACCTGAATCAATTAAATAAATAAAAATAAACACAGTGTGAATAGGAACGAATGGCAAGTGGCATCAATCTAGTCAAGATTTTTCGCTAGAAAAACCAGCATGTTTACTTTGTCCGGCTTTAACAGGGCACGTTGTGGACTGACAACTTTACCTGCGGTGCTGAAAACCTGCTCCAATGGTATGCTTGTGGCACAGACGCACAGGTACTTTCGTGCCACTCGCAACATCTGGAGAAAACGCCCGGCAGCATTTTTCCACCAGAGAAGTGGGTCCTCATCTCCTTGAGTAACTGGCTCCAAACAGTAGGCTGTTATTTCAGCTCCAACTTGGTCCTCTACGATGCCGATGCCAACGGGACCTGCCATTGCATCAGATTTTTGCAGCATACTTCCCAGAGTCATCTTTTTTCGTGAGGGTGCATGTTGCGCCTCTCCCTCTTCCACTCTGATGGCCACTGGACCTGCTGCCTCTAAGCTCACGATCTCAGCCTGTAATTCAGCCTTGGTCTCAGCCAATGTGTTGTCATCCGTCTCATATCCTCCACGGTAACGAGGGTCGAGGAAAATGCATTTTCACAATATTTTGCGCACTGAATTGGATTCATACTTGGCCTCCAGCTTTGTTAGAATTCCAGTTTTGATTGACTTTGTTAGCTGAAGGTAATTTTCTGAGGCAGCCAACACATTGTCCCTGCAGAGCTGTAGTATGGGGAGGATACAGGAACTGGTCACATAATTTTCTCCTGACAAAATATCAGTGAAGTCACCGACTGGTTTCAGTGCTTCGTGAACAGCTTTCAAGACGTTCATGTCCTGCCAGGTCAGGGACAGGCTGCTCCTTCTATCATCAGACAGGACGTGTCTGATCGCTTGGGCCTGCTCGAGGATGAGCTTCACCATTGCTAGTTTGCAGCCCCAGCGAGCTGCGCAGTCCTGCCGACGGATGGATGGATGAATTAATTAATGAATGATGAATAAACGATTAAATGAATGAATAGGCATAAATAAATGAATGAATGAATAAATAGGCCTAAATAAACGAATGAATGCATAAATAAATAAGTCCATTAATGTATATTATTCAATTTGGTCAAATTTGCATGCACATTTATTTTAGGCTAAATAAGTCCCTTATGCGCATCAAGCCTGCATTTATTTGATAAAAAAATACAGGAAAAAAATTACAATTTAAAAACTGGTTTTCTATTTTAATATAGCCTACTTTTCAATATAATTTATTTATGTGATGCAAAGCATATATATATTATATGCCCTTTTTTTTTTTTTTATATTTGAGCCCCTGCCCCTGAGGAACTCTCTGCACGTTTTATGCTTACCGTTATGAGACTATGTTTTGGGAGTCCCAAGTCCACTTGCTTCTTGTGGAGTTCATGCTTACGTTGCCAGCTGTGTGAAAAGGCCCCGACAATATTACGGCATAGTCCGAGGGCGCGCTCGGTTTTTTGCCTCTGGTCATGCAATCCATTTGTGACAGCCAAGTTTAGATTGTGATCGAAGCAGTAGAGCCACGGCCAATGCAGGGACCCGATTGCGGCATGAATGTTGGCAGCGTTGTCAGTGGTTATGGCTGAAAGTTTTTTCTTGTCAAGTTGCCATTCCTGAAGTGCATCTCTGAGCGCAGCAGCAAGATTGTCCGCTGTATGACTCTCAGGAAAATACATAGTTTGGAGGCATTTGGATTCAAGTTTCCAGTCAGGTGTAATAGTATGGACAGTCAGAGACATATATGGTGTCATGTTAACTGACGACCACATGTCAGTTGTTAAGGAATAACTGTCTGCCGCTGACAGAAGCACTTGAACATTGTCTCTAACTTTACTATATAAATGTGGGACGGCTGTTTGTGAGAAATATTTATGTCCAGGCAGCTCATACTGGGCATCTAGGACCTTTACCATGTCAGTAAAGGACTTTTTTTCCACTGTGTGGAAAGAGACCATTTCCTTCGCCAAGTATTTTGTTACTGCATCAGTACAGGTTTTCCAACGGACACTGTCCCTTTTGTACATTGTTGCTTTCCCGAAGGCCCCCATTATCGTCGGCTGCGTACCGACGGTGGACCTAGATGTTGGTCCTGCATCGGGAGGCGTTGAAACTGTTGCACTGAGTGAACTCGGGTCCATCCTCGCAGCAGTGAGTGGATGGTGGTTTCGTATATGCAACTTTAGGTTTGAGGTATTTCCATCTCTCGCGGTCACCTTTTTGTTGCACAATTTGCAAATTGCCTCGTCCGTATTTACCGCCTCTCCCTTCTCGTTCGGTCGAAACCCGAAATACTGCCAAACTGCAGAAGTTGTGTTCTTTTTCGAGACCAGGTCACTGAGAGTGCGACTCGCCATCTTTCCCCACCTCTCTCTTTCTCCTCCACGCTGTCACGTGATGACAACCATGCATACGCATTTTTAGGCATTAAATAAATTATATTTAATAATTAATCCTTGTCTCCTATATAAGTGCATTGTTTTTATGACGGTATAACGGTATTGAAACTGATACCGTTGCTATTTTTAGATCCCGCGGGATACCATATTACTGCCCAAGCCTATATAGTAGGCTACCTAGCAGGACACAACAGATCAAAAAAAGCTGAACTTAGCCGGTGTTGCTGTATTTACCAAGAGTCCTCTAAAATCAGGGACCCACTGGTATTTCAGAAATCAGTTATCATCTTTTCTCAGGTATTGATAAACCCTGTTACAAATCTAAATAAATAAAGGGTCTTTCTGTAACCTTCACTTGGATAGTTCTTTTGGTTCCTTTATGGCATCACAATGAAAAAACACTTTGATGGTTGGTTCTGATTTTCACAGTTGAACTAGATAAAAATGTTGTGTACTTTAACTTGATAGCTCATTCCTTAACTAGTAATATTCAGTTAGCCACTGCCCCAGACTGAGCTGCACGGGGTTTTTTTTTTTTTCTAAACAGAGTCTGAACAGGGGACAATCACAAAATAGAGTTTCTAGTCAATTGTACTCTACACTACTTTGCTCTGCCAGGTTTCTAAAGTTGGTTTCTGGTGCACCCTACATTACTATTACTATAGTAATAAAAAATAAACCCAGATGAGAGCTGTGTGGACCAATAAAAGCAGTATGAGAACCATCCTGGGAGGGGATGCCATTCCTCACTAAAGCTATTCAGTCACATTATCAATGCCACTTTCACTCCATGCCATTTACACATACTGTATTTATTCAACTAACATTTATTTCTATAGCACATTTTTATGCAAAGGATGTAACCCAAATTATTTACATGTCAATGAGGTAGTTACATGCAAAGAAAAACAAATTAAATGTAGATGAGAATAATAATAAATATATACAAAAGATAAATAACAAATACATACACAAGAAGTATATATAGTTAAGACAAACAGCTATTTAAAAAATAGAATATTGAACTACTTGAGACAAAGCTGTGGGGACACAATTAGTTACATTAGTTTTGTTTTTTGGAAGCAGGTGAAGTGAATTGCTCATTGTCACACTGGGTTTGAACCCACAACTCCGGAACATATGCCCAAATTAACCACTACACCACACTGCCTACTAATTCGGGGTCGCAGGTAACAGAGCCAATCCTGGCAACATCTGCCCGAGGCTGGAAACAATCCCTGGACGAAGTACCGGTACAAGACAGGGCCCATTCACATACTGGGCCAGTTCGGAATCGTCAGCTAACCAACATTCGTGTCTAAACGATATGGATGATCTCGTACTAGTCCTCTCAGATGACCCCCGCTGAATAAAAATAAAAAGAACTTGGCATTTTACACTCTAAAAAGATGGCTAAAATAATGGTGCCTACCTGACCGTACGGTGCTGCCAATATAAAAACTGGCGACTTGCGTTAAAACTCGCTCTGCAATCAGTCATCAGTTTAGTGCAGAAGCATCATCGATCTCGTGGTTTGTTTATTGTAAAAATATAAATTAGACATTGATGCAGGATTGAGACCAGGAAGAGTCCTCGCAAAGTCCGGATTTTATTTAGAAGAAATACGTTTAAAGGCAATACGCGACACTGGCGTTGATGTCCACCGCGTCTCACATAAAGTTCAAGATTCCGCCACACCTTGAACTGAACGGAACGGGACCGAAAAGCATTGAACGCGTTGGCGTGGAGAACCCAGAACACATTAAAGAGGTAACCTGGCGGTAAAGTCGCCTTGCATTTAATGAACGTCGCTTCGCACCGTCTTAACGTGTTCCTAACTTTCCATACTTCTACGGCTACACTGTCATGATTTCGTATCTTCGTCTTGCTCTGTCCCCTCGGTAAAAGAAAACTGAAAACAACTTACCTTCTCAGGAGAGCGACGTGGCGCAGGAAGATGCAACCGCAGCTGAGTCGGTGAGTTTCCGAGGCTCGGAGGAAGAGGCCAGAAGGGGGTGGGGATTCGGGCTAGAATTCCGGAACATATAATACATAAAGGGGTGGACGGGATGGAGCAGGGGGCCGTGCTCGCGTGGTCTTCCCTATTTAATGAGCTGGACTGGCCTTAATGAGCAGAACTCTGCAGCTGTTACCATGTCAACCATTCGATGATGAAGTGGCGTCCCAGCCAGTCCATGGACCTGCTCTCTCGATGTTTCGTCTGATGGAGATTTTACTTAAAGTTCACAGAGAATGCACGGCACCGTTTGCTTTGTGGGATGATAGAGGATATTTTATATTGCTTTTAATCAGTACTGTATCAGTCTTAACCCTGGGCTTTGAGTGTCACAGTTTCAACTGACAGTCTGTCATAAAATGAGTGGGACTAAAACAGAAGCATTGATTGGTTAAACAGTAATGCGTTAGGCACAGTTCAATTACAAGTTGAACCAGGCTCTATCAGAGCTAGCAGTGATGGCCTCAATCTCTTCACGTGAAAAATCCACATATCCATCTTCCATCCATAGCCACTTCATTAAATTCTACAACCAACCCTGAAAAAGTATGCCAGTCCATAGCAGCACAGCCTGAAAAAATAAGATGGAGCACAGTTATACAGTAGTCAAATACTCCAAGAAAAGCTATTTCACTCTGCGGAAAAATTTAAGTTGGAGGCTACATTGAATTGGCTCAGGTGTAAAGTCCTTGATTGACCAGGTCAATACCCTGACCTTCACTGCAGCAAAAACCTGTAATCCATAAAGTTATTGCCCAGGGAGGCAATAGAGCAAAATTTCATCTGTAAAGGGCAACAAGTGTACAAAGTTGGTGGACACTCACCGAAAAAGAATTAAAACTGAGGGTAGGCGCATGAGTACTACACAGAAAAATAACTCATATTATTGCACAGGGATTTGAAACCATAGGCTTGTCATAGATTCAGTTGTTTTAATTTCTTGTAATATATTTACTGCCAGGGTGGCACAGTAGCTCTCAAAGACCTGGGTTGGATTCTTGATCATCATTTTTCTTTAGTTTCCATGTTTTCCTCATATTAGAACAATACAGCAATTGTGATGAGAACAGACCATCCAGCCCACAGAGAGCTCATCCATTGCTATTCACTTTCATTATCCAAAATAACATCAAGTCAGGCTTTCAAGGTCTCTAAAGTGTTACTCTCCACCACTCAGATTAGTAATTTATTCCATGTGTTCTTTGTATGAAGAAAAAATTCTTATTTGTTTGAAATCTGCTGTCAACAAGTTTCCAGCCATGTCCCTGTGTTCTTGTTGCAGAATTTGTAACTGAATTTCATTAAAGGGTAAGCAAGCCAACATATAGAGGAAAATAACACTGTAACATTACATATTTCATAATCAAATATTGATTACACAACAATGAGATTATCTCTATTTACCAATGTTACCCACATCATTAATTAAAGGGAAAGTTAAAACACAGAAGTTACATCGAACAATGAACCATAAATTAAAGAGGGAAAACTCTTCATCAGTTGTAACATATATAGTTCTAGTAGTGAACAAAAAAAAGGGGAAAGTGAGTACCCTTAGGCCTTGTTCACACGGGCGTTAAGTTTTTGGATAAACGAACTTGCTCTGAACGTCCTAGACGTTTATGTTGCATTTTGTGGTGGCGATCGATTGACTTCTACACCGGCATTCGTTTGTCTCTGTCTAACGCCAGCCTGCAGCCCAAATTGTAGTTTGTGTGTTAACCTGTGGAGGCAGTGTCGGGAACTGGATATGAAAGCCCTTGTCGTTTTATTTGAGGTGCTTCCTTTCAATATGGACCATTTTGCTATGTTAGATATTAATCTTCAAAAATACTCGTAATACGGCGATGTAGGGAGAGAAAAAATCGCCGCCGCTACTGGGTTCATCCTCTGACTGCACAACGTCGGGTTTAAGGAAGTTTTTTTGTGCTTTATGAAGAAATGCGAAAATTTCCGCGCAAGTTTTTTAATTACTGTCGGATGTCGGTTTCCACTTTTGATTGTCTGCTGCAGCTGGTGCAATGCCTCATTGCACGCCGATCAACCAATATGCGACTTGGTGTTAGCCCCGAAGAGAGACTATATATATATATATCCGGTCCTCCGAAGCGTAAAATAAACGCGCAGAAAACGAACTAGAAGTGGTTTCCTTGCGTTCGTTGGGTTTTGAACGCCAAGAAAAAGCTGCATGCAACGTTTTTTTGATGCCGTATAAACGCGCAGCCGGACAAACGCACGTCACCAAAGCCCGTGTGAACACTCTCATTGACTCCTACGTGTAGAAAACACTCGGCGCTTGATCCGCGCTCACCGGACGCTACGAACGCAAAAAAAACGCTCGATTTTAACGCCTGTGTGAACAAGGCCTTACTTCATCAAACCCACTGAATAATTGTTAACGAGTGCAGAATGTATTTTAAAGTAACAGCTGATATCCAGTGCACTAGTTCCCTTCATAATTTTAAACACTTCAGTTATGTCTCTTCTTAATATCTGTTTGCTTAAACTGAAAGGTTCAACTCCTTCTGTCTCTGCTCATATCTCATACCTCTCACTCCCAGAATCATCCTAGTTGCTCATCTCTGGACATTTTCTAACACTGCTATGTTGTTTGTGTATTACGAAGACAAAAACTGTACACAGTAGTTCAGGAGGGGCTATATATAAATTGAACACAACCCTCTTTGACTGGAGCTCAGCACATATATATGCTATATAGTTTAACATTCCCTTAGCATTCTTGATCAATTTCTGTATACAGTTGGCCCTTGTTTATCGCGGTTAATCAGTTCCAGACTCTACCGCGATAAATGAATTTCCGTGAAGTAGGATTCTTTATTTATAAATCGAATATGTTCGCAGTTAGAGCATAGAAAACCTATTTATGACCTTCTAAATACATTTTTTAACATTATTAGAGCCCTCTAGACATGAAATAACACCCTTTAGTCACCATTACACTCATATTACCCAATATATTAGACAAAATAAGAGAAAATAAGACATATTAGATGTTACAAATATCATATTATTATTATTGTACATTTAATCACACACACACACAGTTCTTACACACAATCACTAACCTATGAAAATAGTGCAACTTGTTCGATGATGAAGATGAAGAGATGTATTGCACAGCAAAGAAGAGCAAGGTTACTGCTCCTCTGAAGGCACGACCTCAGTAGGAGAGTCTTCAGGTGGTACAGTATCTTCAACAGGTGCGTCATCATCTTCTTCCTCTGAAGGAGTACTAGGAGTAGGCAGTGGGTGTCTGGGTACGAGGCTTAAAAAAAAAATCATGATAGGCAGTTGCTGGCGCTGTCTTTTCATATGCGTGAGGAGGCTTCTGTAGGGTCCTACTGCTCCATCAAGTGCATTCTGGAACCGCAATACACGCATCATTTGTGGGTCCCATTCGCTAATCATGTCCTGTACTACCTTAATAGTTCTCACGACTTGCGAGAGACGCTCAAGTGTAAAGCCAACTTCCTCCTCATGACCCCCAGGAACCTCTGGCTGCTCTTCCTCCTCCTCACTCGCAGACTTAGTCATCTCCACCAGATCCTCGTCAGTTAAGAGATCCGAATGTATCTCCAGCAGCTCATCCACATCATCGCGGGTCATATCCGCGAAACCTTCTCCTCCCAGCATCCAGGCTAGCCTAACTGCCTTATCCAGTGCCGAGTCGCTTATATCCTCTGGAGTGAATCCTCTGTAGTCATGGACAATTTCAGGCCACAACATCTTCCAGCTGGCCTTCATGGTCTCCATCTTTATGTCCTTCAGCGCGGCCTGGATGTTCTTCATACAGGTCGCTTTGGTAGACTGCCGAGAGTAGTCCTTCAGCAAGAAGTTCTCCTCAAGGTCCATGCCTTCAACGAGGTGCTGCAGGGTGTTTCACGTGTAGAGGGCCTTGAATGCACGAATAACGCCTTGATCCATGGGCTGGATCAGCGAAGTGGTGTTGGGAGGAAGGAACTCGATTCGCACACCGTCGTAGGATAAGTCTTGCGCATGACCTCCAGCATTGTCCGTGAGGAGAAGGATATTAAACTCGAGTCCCTTCTCTATGAGATACAGCTTGGCTTGGGGGATGGAGCACTTGTGGAACCAGTTCGATGGCAGCTGCTTCGTGGTCCAGCCCTTGTCGTTATGCATCCAATGCACGGGCAGCAGGTTCTTGTTTTTATTCTTCAGGGCCTTGGGGTTCTTGGCCTTGTAGATAAGGGCAGGCTTGAGCAAAAATCCCTCAGCATTTCCACCCATAACGATAGTCATGCAATCCTTATACGCCTTGAAGCCACAGACCTTGGCCTCATCCTTGAAAATGAATGTCCAGGAAGGCATTCTTTTCCAGAACAGTCCTGTTTCGTCCATACTGAACACCTGTTCTGGATGATACTCGCCCTCCTCAAGGATCTTCTGGAACGTGTTGTTCACTTAGTCCTGTGCTGCAGGCTGGTCAGCAGAGGCAGCTTCTCCGTGGAGAATGACACTCTTCAGATGATACCTCTTCTGGAACCTCTCGAACCAACCCTTGCTCGCTGTAAAAATCCATGAGCGTTGCAGAAGAGTGTCCTGATTGAGGTTCGTTCACCATAAAGTGCTGATAGAGCTGCCTTGCCTTCTCCCAGATGATCAGCGAATCCAACGGAATGTTTTTCTTGCGGCTGTCGCTGATCCAAACGGCTAGAGCAGGCTCTGTTTTCACTATGAACTTATTACGACTTGTCACGATGCGCTTTGCTTCCTTGTTGAAAGAGACAGTAGCCGTTGTACGGATGTTCTTTTCATCTTTACGAATGGAACGGACGGTAGACTCGTTCAAGTCATAATGGCGGGCAACCTCCACGATTTTCTTGCCATCTTTGATCATATCCAAGAGTTTCACCTTCTCCTGGATGGTAAGCATCTTCCTCCGGCGCTTAGTTTCATCATCAGAAGGCTTAGAAGAAGCAACATGTTTAGGAGCCATCGTGGGGCTTAGATAAAAGTTCTCAGAAATCGCAAACACTTACAACAGCAAAGATGCTTCCTATGCGTAGTGATGTAGAAGCGTGTACTGTATGAGAGAAACGAACTTGCAAGAGGCCGAGCCAATCAGTGGCCAGGATAGGAAGAGGATAGGATAGCCAATCAGTGAATAGCACACTCTGATTGGCTTGGTTTCACCACACCCGAATTTTTTGGAAAAAAGTTATTTTTAAAACTTTAAACTTCAAAACCGCGATAGAGTGAAGCCACGAAAGTCGAAGCGCGAAGTGGCGAGGGACGACTGTACTGTCTAGGTGGAGATAGTGGTGGGTCCATTGTAATACTAATAACAGTAATAATACATTTTATTTACAGTATATAGCACCTTTCCCACTATGTATATAGAATAGGATATAACTTATTTTTGTGTAGTTCTCTTCAATAAGTGCAGGCTCATAGTGCTGTGAACACACTCTCAGGTGTAATACAAGTACATATTTCTAGCTGTGTTACCCGTCTAGGTGTAAATCAAAGTAATCAATGTAGACCTCTGTGTTAATGTTTCCAGTGTACCATCTATTGGAACGTACTTTGTAATGCATGTAGTAATAAAATGCATTGCATTTATCATTCCAGCATATAGTATATCACAAATATTTCTAGGAATAAAATGCATCACTACAATTTTTTGTGATGTGCCATCTGTTGGAATGACAGAGATACACTAACCAGACAGAGACACAAATTAACTTTATTAACATGAGCTAGCTGTGCTATCTGTGTAAGTAATTAACAGAAACTTCAATGTTAGCATCTGCAGTCTATCATGCAATGCTTATGTCTCTATTATATACCATTTGGTTTAAGATTCGTAAAAGCAGTGTTAATGTTTGTGATGTGTCATCTTTTGGAAAGGGAAATACAATGCATTTTGTTACTAAAAATGTCTGTGATGTGCCATGTGACAGGCTGCCTCGGCCATTACCCAGCCGGGATGCCAGCGGAATGGAAGGACCGGGGAGAGAGCTTCTAACAGGCACTACCTCCCCTGGGACACTAGAGGGCAGCCCTGTTGAGCAGCTGTGGCACCACAGATTCCCACAGGGCATGCCAGGATTAGAGTCTGGTAGAGTCCTGTTAGGTTCTGTGGGGGCTGCCGGGGGAGATGCAAAGTCCTACAATAGTCCACCACACCTGGTAGTGATTCCAGGTACTACTAATGGGCCTGCTGTAGAAAAAAAGGAGCCAGAGTCTGGAGGAAGAAGGGGAAAGATTGTGAGGGAGGAGTGGAGGCAGAAGGACAGTGAATTGGAGAGGAAGGAAGGATGTAAAGACTATGAATTGACTAAGTACTGCGTTGTGCTCTGGGGAGAAAAACGCTTTCCCAGTCTTGAATAAATTGTGTTGTGCACTGGAACTCATGTCTCTGCATGTCTGCGTTGGGTTAGTATGGCTGTACGCACCCTGGTGCTTCACAGCCATCATTTGAAATTATGGAGACAAAGCAACTGGATGGACACACAGACACTTATTTTATTTATTTATTTTTATTAAGGTGAATACTAACTACTAAATACAGAATTAGTCCATAAAGAAACAGATTAGTTAAAACACACAAAAACAAGGTAAAAACTGATTAACTTAGATGGAAACCAACAATATCTGTCCATTAACTGACTGATGAACTATGGCCAATTCACAACATAGGAAAGTAAATTTGTAAGAGAAAATTCAAACACAGTTAGAGACCTGGAGACCATGGCCAACTAGTTGCTTGCCCTCTCCTGGGCATTGTGTTGTGTAATCTATGTTGGCCATTCTATCTGATGACAGAATCTTTCCATCAAGGAAAGGATTTTGAAAGCATCCCTGAACTTAACTGGTAGCCAGTGTAAGGACTTAAAAACACGAGTTACGTGTTTGTTCCATGATTCTTGCAGCTGCATTTTGAATTAACTGGAAGCTGTTAGTGAAAACCACATTTCAGTAGTCAATCCTACTACAAAATAAATGCATAGACTAATTTCTCTTAGTTTTCTAACATTCTGGAAAAAATCCGATTTTAATAGTTTTGTAATTAGAGGGCTTTGCCCCCTCCTCGCTTCACTCGCCAACCCAACCTGGCTTACGCTATGCGCCATCCACTTCACGTCTCTGCCGCTCGTGTATGTGGATTTCACTTTCACCAAACAACTAATCTTTTAATTCTTGTGGATACGTCTCTTCATTGGGAAGAAACACTACTTTTCCCTGATGGCAACACAAATTAGACTATCTACAAGTCTCTGACTTAAAGTTTAAATCAGAACAATATATTCAATCTCTTTTCGTTGTTCCATTATGTCACCGAGTAATACTTTCTGTTTGTTTGCACTAATGCGATCTTTGCTATCATTTTTTTGAGACTTGAGACAAATTTTAGTACTTTCATTATCTCTAACCTGCTCTGCATATGTATCGCACCAACGTTTTTGCATTCTTTACTATGTTCTACTTTGTCATCTACTCTTTGGCTTTTATTTCCGGCCCTGGGAGTGGTTAAATCTCTTGGCACAACGTCTCGTCTCGTGGGATATGAAAGTATTTCTCTGAAAAAGTCACGTCTCTTCCCAGGCTAAAAAGTCTCATCTCGTCCCAGGCTAAAAAGTCTCATCTCGTCCCAGAATTTTTTATTATAATAGAGAGATGTGTGTTTTAAATTACATGCTAGTGCCAAAGGTAACTATATTGTGATCCAATTTAGT
Source organism: Polypterus bichir lapradei (assembly GCA_026402145.1). Classification (NCBI taxonomy): domain Eukaryota; kingdom Metazoa; phylum Chordata; class Cladistia; order Polypteriformes; family Polypteridae; genus Polypterus; species Polypterus bichir. The sequence goes on from JANRMT010062791.1 coordinate 135,959,444, forward strand.
AAAACTAATGGTGATTCGAACTGACTTAAATAATCACAGAATGCTAATCACAGAATGCTCCAATAATTAACATTTCTGTTTTTTCTTTATTTAGAGAAAAATAGTACTTATCAATCCATTATTTTAATTCACTGACACAACTAATTAAGGACGGCATTGGAGAAACATCACTTGGTCTAAAAGAAGGGTATAGTTGGGTTTTCTCTCTCTCTCTGTATATGTATATATATGTGAAAAATGTTATGTTTTCTAATGATAGTTCCCAAAGGCATGTAATATGAAAATAGTAAAGGTCCCAGTACTGAACCCTTTGGGATACCATATTTAACTTCTGAGTCTAAAGATAGAGTACTGTCAGCACATCTCAGTAAGTACTGGTATCAATTTTATAAATAAGAACTATTTAACCATCCAAGAAGTCAATCATATCATGAGGGATTTCTCAAAGTGTACGTATTACCTTAACTGGTATCTCAAAGTCATCCTGTTATAGACAAATGTGGGTGTTTTTGTCATAGACAAGTGCCAGTTCAGGGCTGATTCCTACCTTGCTGCAATCATTCGCACAAAAACCCATCCTTGTGCTGACCAACTTACACTTGCCCATGAATCTAATATACACTTCTTTAGATAAGGCAGTGATTACAGTGCCTGGAGTAGCCCCAAGTATAACTGAACCCAGGTCTCCAGAGCCATGAGGTGGTATCAGCAATAACAAATATGTAATCATGCCAAAAATAAAAAAAAAAAAAACTTATTTATGAGATACTGTACTGTCAGCCTCCCAATTATTCCTAATCCTTTAATTGCATTGTCCAGATTACATTAGATGTGATAAGATTATGTAATGTTAAACTCACTGTGATTTCCTACATTGTGTTTCTTGTGTGTTGACTTATTTGGATTATTTGGAAGAATCCTTTACTCACCCACCATAAATCAATGAGCGAGTAATGTCTTATATTTTCTAAATCTAGGAAAAAAATCAGATTTCCTTTGCAGGAACAGTGCAAACCCTGTTCAAAATCTGGCAAGAATTTTTTAATATCCCAGAGATATTATCGTTGGATGCCGAAAAAGCATTTGACATGATTGAATGGAACTACCTTTTCACTACATTAGAGAAATTTGGGTTTGGCCCGAACATTTGTGCATGCATTAAACTACTGTATACCAATCCAGAAGCTTCAGTTTGTATTAACAACATTAATTCAGACTGCAGTGAACCCTCGTTTATCACGGTTAATCCGTTCCAGACTCTACCGTGATAAATGAATTTTCGCGAAGTAGGATTCTTTATTTATAAATCGAATATTTTTGCAGAGTATAGAAAACCTGTTTACGACCTTCTAAATACGTTTTTTAACATTATTAGAGCCCTCTAGACATTAAATAACACACTTTAGTCACCATTACACTCGTATTACCCAATATATTAGACAAAATAAGAGAAAATAAGACATATTAGACGTTACAAATATATTTGTGTGTGCTCCATGTGTACATCAGACATGTAACTGTAGGGAATGAGAACATTAAAGTGCCCATTCATAACATCTCCCGAAAACCTGTTTTTTTATCCCCTCGAGTGCCTGTCCAAAGTCGTACAATGTCAGCCCGAATCTGTACCGCTAAAGATGGAGTTTCATGTACTAAATAAGCTATAAATGAGAATAAGCAAGCACCATCTCCCCTGATATTTACTACGCGGTGAGGCATTTGTACTCCATCAACATTAATTATTTCCAGAGACATAATTTTGTCTATTTTTCCAGCGCATCGCGCACAAAAGCAAGGGGACGATGGGAGCAGCAGAACTCTGCTCACATCACGTCGCTTCATACCACAAGCCGCAAGTAGTAAGTCTGTGATAAGCGGAATACCGCTATGCTTTGCACTCACGGGACAGAAGGACAATCCCGACTGCTTTTATATAGTAGATTATTGTACTGTACATTTAATTACACACACACAGTTCTTATACACAACCACTAACCTATGAAGGCACAACCTCAGTAGGAGAGTCTTCAGGTGGTGCAGTATATTCAGCAGGTGCATCGTTGTCTTCTTCCGCTGAAGGAGTACTAAGAGTAGGCAGTTGGTATCTGGGTGCGCGGCTGAAGAACATCTTGATAGGCAGTTGCTGGCGCTGTCTTTTCATATGCGTGAGGAGGCTTTTGTAGGGTATTGCCATCTGTGATCATATCCAAGAGTTTCACCTTCTCCTGGATAGCAAGCATCTTCCTCCGGCACTTAGTTTTATTGTCAGAAGGCTTAGAAAAAGCAGCACGTTTAGGAGCCATCGTGGGGCTTAGATAAAAGTTCTCAGAAAGCGCATGCGTAGTGACGTAAGCGTGTATGAGAAAAAATCGCGATAGAGTGAAGCCGCAAAAGTCGAAGCGTGATATAGCGAGGGATCACTGTACTTTAAACTAGAACGTGGTACCAGATAAGGATGCCCCTTGTCACCACTGCTTTTAAGCTATCGCTATTGAACCACTGACAGTTCACTGTCGAAATGCTTATCAGATAAAGGGGATTATCAGAGAAGGACTTGAATAGAACATTTCTCTATATGCAGATGATATGGTACTGTATATATCAGACCCACAAAATATTGTGCCTGTAACAGCACTTACAGAATTTCAAAAGATCTCTGGTCTCAGAATTAATTTGAATAAAAGTGTACCCTTTCCAGTGAATTCTCAAGCATATAATATTAGATTGGACATCCTACCTTTTATCATTGCTGATCAGTTTAAATACCTAGGGGTAAATATCACAAGTAAACATAAAGCTCTTTATCAACAAAATTTCGCTGTCTGTATGGAAAAAATTAAGCAAGACTTGCATAGATGGTCAACCTTTCATCTCACTCTAGCTGGAAGAATTAACGTTGTTAAGATGAGTATTCTTCCTAAGTTTCTTTTTTATTTCAAAACATTCCAATATACATCAATAAATCATTTTTTAAGCAATTAGATTCAACAATAACCTCATTTATTTGGAGCTCAAAACATCCACGTATCCAAAGAGCGACCCTACAAAGGCCTATGGCAGAAGGTGGCATGGCTCTACCTAACTTTCAGTTTTATTACTGGGCAGCAAACATACAAGCTATAAAAACCTGGACACACATAGATGAACATACACAGGCTTGGTCCGCACTAGAAATAAAATCCTGCAGTACTTCTTTATATTCCCTGCTTTGTGCCCCAATAAATGTAAGTTATCGCCAATATACTAACAACCCAATTGTGCTTCACTCACTCAGAATATGGAACCAATGTAGAAAGCATTTTAAGATGGAGAATCTTTAATCTGTTGCACCTCTGCATGAGAACCACCTTTTTCAACCCTTGCAAACATATGCATTTTTTAATTTCTGGAAAACATTTGGGATTAAATTGCTTAGAGATCTTTATATAGACAACATCTTTGCATACCATGAACAACTACATTCGAAATTTAACTTTCCAGCAACACATTTCTTTCACTGTCTTCACTATCTTCAAATTAGAAACTTTGTTAAACAGAATCTGCCCAATTTTCCTCATCTCGCACCCTACTCTATGCTGGAAAAAATATTGCTCAGTTTTAAAGACTTAGACAGCATTTCTGCAATATATAAAATTATTTTACAGTCCCTCCCTTTCAAAGATCTAAGAGGACAATGGGAAAAAGATCTCTCACTCAACATATCAGAAAAGGAGTGGAAGGTAGCAGTGCAGACAATTCACTCGAGCTCCATATGCGCAAAGTATACAATTATTCAAGTCAAAATTATATATCGAGCACATCGCTTAAAATTGTCCAAAATGTTTCCAGGGCAAGATCCAACCTGCGAATGCTGCAATCAAGTCCCAGCCTCACTGGGTCACATGATTTGGGTCTGCACCAAATTAACATCATTTTGGACAAAAGTTTTTAAGTGCCTTTCAGACAGCCTTGGTCTCACAATCCCACCTAATCCACTAACAGCTGTGTTTGGTGTTCTTTCAGATGGGCTTAAAGTGGACAAGGACAAACAAACTGTGATTGCCTTCACTACACTATTGGCACACAGACTTATTTTGCTAAACTGAAAGAATCCTAACTCTTCTCTTTTAAGTCAGTGGGTAACTGATGTTTTATACTATTTGAAATTGGAAAAAATCTAATTCTCAGTTAGAACATCTGTGCAGAACTTTTTCAAAACCTGGCAGGATCTAATCAATAATATTTTAGAATAAGCTCTTAAAGCACTGAGGAGGTAATTCTCTTCACATTTCTTTTTCTTCTCCATTTATCTTTATCCTCCTTTTAAACTCATTAATTTATGCATTTTTACAAACTTTAAGTTTTACTCCTTTGGCCATGCTCTTTCTCAGGGGTGGGGGTTGATTTGTTTTCAATCCAATTTTTTGTAAAAATGGATCTATTTGTATGGAATGATTACAATAAAATCAATAAAATTAAAAAAAAGAAAAGAATTTATTAATATAGTTGTAAAATAAGCCTGCTGGGCCTCTGCCTCCTTTTTCCTTTTGGTGCTATAATATGTGTGAGGAACACTTTTATAATGGGCCTTTGTCTGAGTGTCTCTTCAAACTTGGTATGGGTGGGCCTGTTTATGCTGATTTTCATTTAATACATCTCAACTTCTTTTATTCAAATATTGTAAAATTAAAAACAGCGTGTATATCTATATCTGTCTATCTTGGGAAGTGGAAATTACATCATTGGGAGGTGGGCTCTTCTGTTGGTCTGGAAGTGACGTCTTCTGGGGCGGAACCAGAAGTGATGTCTTCAGGGGTGGAACTGGAAGTGGTGTCTTGGGGGTCAGGCGGAAGTTCCCTCATTTGCTCCGTGGGGAGATAAGAGAAAGGATTAGTGCACTCTGCCATCCCCTGGTCAGACTGGGAATTACCTTCTTTTGAGCCCTTTAGCTGCCTCCCATGCGCACGTGTGTGACGATATATAAGTATATATATATCCATCCATCATCCAACCCGCTATATCCTAACTACAGGGTCATGGAGGTCTGCTGGAGCCAATCCCAGCCAACACAGGGTGCAAGGCAGGAAACAAACCCTGGCCTGGGCACCAGCCCACAGCAGGGCACGTACACACACACACACACCAAGCACACACTAAGGACAATTTAGAATCACCAGTGTCTTTGGACTGTGGGAGGAAACTGGAGTACCCGGAGGAAACCAGCAAACTCCACGCAGGGAGGACCCGGGAAGCAAACCTGGGTCTCTTAACTGCGAGGCAGCATTGCTACCCACTGCTCCACCATGCTGCCCTAAGTATATATACAGTATGTAAAAGGAACAAAGATCCTTACCCGGCCAGAAGGACAGTGCAGTCAAAGGTCTCAGGGAAATAAGCACTCCTAAATATTCTCTCCCCAAGTACACTAGAAGGCAGAATCCCCGGGATGGGATTCACACATGGACACCCGCAGGGCAAGCTGAGACATGTAGTACCATGGGATGCCCTGGATTCACAATCCCTACTTTCAGGGACTTACATTCAACCTGGAAATACTTTCAATGGGCTATGCCATGTAATCTGAAGTACTACTAGGTCTAAGGTAAAAGATGCTGCTTGACCTTATTCAGGCGAGTCAGAATCGGGTGTGGAGGATGGAGAAAGCTCGCCTGGAAGGTGTGGAAAAGAAGAAAGAAAGAAAGTGTTGTATTTTGACTACAAAGAATTTTTCTGTAAGGTATTTTATACAAATAAACTTTTTTATTATAATCTGGACCCGTCTCTGTGAGGTTGTGCCTGGGGTTTGGGGTGCTGCAACATACCCTGCTGTTCACAGTGTACTTTCTATTTATTTATTTATTTATTAATCCTTCCGCCCATTTTCTAAACCCATTTGTCCATAGCAGGGTTACAGTGAATCTGGAGCCAATCTCAGCAAGCACTGGGCATAAGGCTGGAGCAGTCCTTGGAAGGGGCAGCTGCCCATGGCAGGGTGAGCACACACACATATTAGGGACCAGTCCACCTAACTTGCATGTCTTTGGACTGTCTTTGGAACACATCCAGGCAGACACGGGGAGAACATGTGAAGAACATGTGGCACTACCCGTATACCACCCTTATTTTTTTATTTCTGTGTTGTCTTTTTGTTAGCTCTCTGAGGTGCCATGCAAGTTTAAATTTCTACTAGATAGACTGTACTATGTACACATAACAATGAACTTCACTTGACTTGACATGAAATGTATTGTTTGTATTTTTGAATGGATACTGCTGCACATGCTGTAATATAATTGTTAAATTAAAAAAACTTAATTTAAAAAGTAACCTAGTGCTAGAGGTGGGTGGTACCCATCCGCTGTTCAATTAAGTACTCTGTTTATGGCGACACAGTAGCATCACCAGTACTTCAAGCACTGAAGAAATCCATTCCAAGGTGTTGTTCAAGTTTGAGTCACACTACATTGAAAGCTGTTAACCTCTGTGTACCAAGTACCAAGACAGACAGGCCTGGTGTAGAGCATGAAGAGGTGTGGGGACGTGTAGGATCAGAGTGGTAAATGCAGTGTTAGAGGAAGATAAAAGTGAGAGAGAGGAAAGTCGATAAAGTATAAAATTAAGGACAGAGAGTAAAATGACCAGTATGCACAGCAGATAGAAACTGAAGACCATTCATATCCCTGAGCTCAAGTGATTAGCTCTTAACTACACGATATCAATGTCTTTTCCAAATACTTTGTAAGCTATAGAGGTTTCCGCTTCAGCTACATGACTCACTATTTTATTTCTAATTCCCTTAATCTGTTTGCAATGAAGGGCTTCCTAGCTTCCATCTTAATTTCCACCAGTGTCCTGAAGAACTTCAATTCACGATGTGACTGAAAGAATTCTGCTGGATCAACTTTATTGATCCCTTTGAGAATTTTGAAGACATGGATTAGGTCCCCAAGCAGCCTTCTCTGATTACAGATTATCTTTTACAAATCTCATAAACAGGAAGAGAAAATGCCATAGGGCATGCTCAGAATGTAAAGGAAAAAACAAACGCTTTGAATAATATTCACGCCACCCAGGCACTTCCATCACATACTGCAGAAGGACAACTGCAGTGAACAGTCAGAGTGGCATGGACCAACCTGAGTTAACCAGGGGACAAAGAGAGGGTCAGTGCAGCTGGTGAAATAAGATTTATATAGGACAGCATTTGATGTGACACCAGTACAACACATTTGAACTAGTAAATGAAGAGGAAGTCATTGCGTACTGGAGAGATTCCAACGGACTGGAAAATGGCAAATATCACCCCATTACATAAAAAGTTTGACAGGGCAGATACAAGCAACTATATACCAGTAAGCGTAACATGCATCAAAGGAAAATTAATGGAAGGGATTATTAATGATAAGATTGAGCAACACCTGGCAAGGACAGGAGTTATTCTGAACATTCAGCATGGGTCAGAAGAGGGAGGTCATGTTTTACTAACATGCTGGAATTCTATGAGGAGGCAACAAAAGGATACGATCAAAGTGGAGCTTATGATATTATTTATCTGGACTTTCAGAAAGCATTTGATAAAGTGCCACATGAGAGGTTGGGCATCAAACTAAAACAAGTGTGAGTTCAGGGTAGTGTTTATAGATGGGTGCAGAATTAGATCAGGCACAGGAAGCAGAGGGTGATGGTGCAAAGAACCTCATCTGAACTGGCCGATTTTAAGAGTGGTGTTCTGCAGGGGTCAGGGCTAGGGCTGCTGCTATTTTTAATATACATAAATGATTTAGGTGGGAATATAAGTAACAAGCTGGTTTGCAGATGATACCAAGATAGGTGGATTAGCAGATAATTTGGAATCTGTTATGTCATTACAGAAGGGCAGCATACAGGCTTGAGCAGATTTGTGGCAGATGAAATTTAATGTCAGTAAATGTAAAGTATTACACATAAGAAGTAAAAATGTTAGGTTTGAATACACAATGGGTGGTCGGAAAATTGAGAGTACACCTTATGAGAATGATTTAGGAGTCATAGTGGACTCTAAGCTATCGACTTCCCGACAGTATTCAGAAGCCATTAAGTCAAGCAGAATGTTAGGTTATATAGCACTATGTCTGGAGTACAAGTCCAAGGAGGTTCTGCTCAACCTTTATAATGCACTGGTGAGGCCTCATCTGGAGTCCTGTGTGCAGTTTTGGTCTCCAGGCTACAAAAAGGACATAGCAGCACTAGAAAAGGTCCAGAGAAGAGCGACTAGGCTGATTCCAGGGCTACAGGGGTTGAATTATGAGGAAAGATTAAAAGAGCTGAGCCTATACAGTTTAAGCAAAAGAAGATTAAGAGGTGACATGATTGAAGTGTTTAAAATTATGAAGGGAATTAGTACAGTGGATCAAGACTGTTATTTTAAAATAAGTTCATCAAGAACACATGGACACAGTTGGAAACTTGTTAAGGGTAAGTTTCGCACAAACATTATGAAGTTTTTCTTTACACAAAGAAAAATAGGTGTTTTTTTTGGAAGAAATAAGTGGATAGGACTGGTGAGCTTTGTTGGGCTGAATGGCCTGTTCTCTAGATTGTTCTAACTAATTTTAAAGAGGTGCCCACAGTGGTTGGCACAACAGTGTCACCAGTGCAAGATCTTCACTCTGAATCTTTCCCTAGGATAAGGTTTATAAAACTATCAGGCTCTAACTGTTCATATCCAGATTTTAACAACGGCTGGCTTTTTATAAACAGGCATCTACCAGACAGATTTGGTTAGGAATATCTCATCCATGCTTCAGTTACATCTTCCCCACTGTGGGGGGAACGACAAGTGACTGATGAGGCACTACATTTAGTTTCCATATGATTTGATTTTACGTGTTAACATAAAAAAGAAATGTGTAGCACTGTCCACTTCTCCTGACGTAATCAGAGCACTTTACTGTACTCATTTTGCAATAATGGCATCTACTTAGGATGAAGCTTCTTTAATTAACCATAAGCAGTTACATTCCATTAATGCACGAGTCATCTGTGATACCAAAATAAGACTGACAAATATTATGATGTGCTGGCCTGGGTCAACCTGTGATTCATTAATTCTGGAACATTGGCAGATAAGTTGCTGATGTTGCTGTACGTGATGGCTGGCTTGTAGATAAAGTAACTAGCTGAACTCTTAGTTTTTCCGTGTGGCCTATACTTTTCATTGTAACAGCAATTGTGTTATTACATGTGCCAGGTGATGATGGCTGCCTGCTGAGACACTGGCTCCTTACACTTTTCCCTGACTGCAGAGTGCAGAGGAGATGTTCTACAATGTTGTGTGAAGTGTGCCACAGAACTTGTCAAATGCAATTGC
>JANRMT010062791.1:135979621-136017430 GCA_026402145.1 Polypterus bichir lapradei
CGTATAAGTTCACTGTCACTTATCGCTGCGGCAACCTTCAGGCCAACACTGATGCCCTCTCTCGCATCCACGACCTCTCGGTTAGGTCCGCCCGACCTGACGGTCTTGGGCTGAGGGGGGGGTCGTGTCTTTTACAGTATATATATATTATAAATCCTATGTTTTTTTGGCATATGTATTTTCCTGTTTTTTAGCGTACATGTATTTTCACACTTGAATCCACGCAAAGTTTTATAAATGAGACCCCTGGTTGCTACCTGCCTGGAGTTTACAGCTTCCCTCTTTGTGGCCTTTTCTCGATACAATCTGGTTTTGCTCTCACATCCAAAGACGTGAAGTTTAAATTAACTGGTGACTCTAAATTGACTAAATGTGAATGTGTGAATATTCCCTGCAATGCACTCCTGCCCTACCTATCTTGCCTTGTGCCCAATTCAGCTAGTATTGGCATCAACTCACCATGAACCTATGACGACATGCATCAATGACAAATAGGTTTGTATTTTTCTGTTGTTTTGCATTTCTGGATCTTTGTGAACCTATCTTTGGCAGAGAAAACTAATAAACTGACTTGAATGTGTATATGTTATGTGTATGTGTGTATCCACAACAGCAAGAAAAAGTTCTGAGCCCTTTGGAATTCCCTGGATTTTTGCATTAATTATTCATACAAAGTCTGGTCACCGATAAGTCAGAATAACAGACAAACACACTCCATTTAATCTAATAACACACAAATAGTCAGACATTTTTGAGCAGCAACATCCTCCACCAAACATCTCATGACCTAAAGAGAGATGCTAAAAATATTAATGAACTGAAACAGTTTGATAATGACAAGTTGACTTCATTTCCTGCTGGTCATTGTGCAGGTCCAGCAGCTACAAGACACATTTTGAGGATGTGCTGGCTGCTAAAGGAGGTTCTACTGTTTACTAAAGAGGATGGTTCACTGACTTTTTCCTGCCTGGCCTGTGATATTTGGGATTTGTTCAATATTGACAAGAGGAAGTCCAATTCGTTTTGTGTTGTTAGTTTCAGTAGATTATGCTTGTCTGTAATTATGACTTAGTTGAAGATCAGATCACATTGTTATAAATAGTAAGTCTTTATGAACACTAAATCCAGGGGATTTCAAAGAGTTTGCAGACCTTGCCATTGCATACACACACACACACACGCACACACACACACACACACACACGAATGGTGGAACTGGCATGTGACTATTCTTTCCCTCTTCTAATGGAGATGCAGTATTTCTGTGTGTCACTTGGCTGAGAGTAAACATTACGAGTGAAGCAAACAGCCTGTCAACATTTTAAAAATTCCATTCATTTTTTGAACCCACATGTTTTAAAACAGGGTTGTTGGGAGCTAAAACCTAGTAACAGGTGCAAGGTAGGAACCAGTTCTGGACACACATGCACACACACAGTTTCTCATGCTGTGCCAATCAAATACTGTGGAATGTGGGACAAATCCAAACTGTGTTGAGAAAATTCATATAAACACAGGGAGAAAAGTCAAACTACACACACATATTTATTTTCAGTTCAATTAAATTTTTTTTGTACATGCTATGAGCACTTGCATACATTTTAATTATAATGCAATAACTGTGAATTGCTTAACCTCATAAATTGAACATGCATTAACACTGTGACACCAATAGGGGGCATGCCAGCCACCCAATCCGACACAGACAGATGCAGAAGGCACACTTATAAAAGCAAACTTGATTTTTATTTTGTTTTTTCAGTTGTGGGCCACATCTTACCCGTTCTCACAAGTACACAACACAGTGTCAAGCACAAACAGCACACCTGAACACAATTATCTCTTCTTCTTCTTCTTTCTTTTCTCTCTTTTCTTTTTCCTCCACTCCTCCTCAGCAAGCTTTGTCTCCCTCCTCCCAACTCTGCTGGCTTCTTTTATACATTACCCAGAAGTGCTCCAGGTGCTTAATGACCTACTTCAGGCAGCACTTCCAGGTGTGGTGAAAGACCCATATGGGCTCAGGAGCAGCTGTAGCACCCCCTGGTGGTGCCCCCAGATCTCAACAGGGCTGTATCCAACTCCAACTTCCAGGAAGCCCAATGGGAGTCCGAGGCACCGTTGCAACCCAGGTGGGCTGCCATCTACCATTTTGGGGGAGGTACTCTCCTAAAGAGGCTTGCTCCCCCGGTCCTCCCAGCAAACAGTCATCCCGGCCATCCACAACAACACTAACACTATGCATAACATACTGTAATATGGGGTGTGGCCTGCAGAGGGTGCTCCTGCCACCCAGACTTGACACAGTCAAACACAGGACGCAAGTTCAGCAAACACTTTTTCATTTTTTCCTGTGGGCACTTGGAAGTTCTCCAGGTGTCCAGTGATCTTCTTTAAGGAGCACTTCTGGGTGTGCTGTGGAAGTGATGCACCAAAGGGCTCAGCCATTCCTGCAATGCCCCCTGGCAGGGCCTACAAAACCCAACAGGGCTGCTCCAAACTCCAGCTCCCAAGGAACCCTGTGGGAGTCCAAGGCACCACTGCAACCCAGGGACGCTGCCATCTATCATGCTTTCTCCCCAGGTCCTTCCACTATAGAGGCATCCCGACTAGGTACAGTAAGGGCCCCAGCTGTCCACCACAAGAGCCAGTTTCAATTTAATTACCACAGACCAGTAGTTCTTAAACTTTTTTTTCTCACAACCCAATTTTGCCTTTTTTATGTCTTTGAGACACACAATCATCACCTACCATCATCTATTGGACTCCCCTTGGAGATTTGGCTCTGGCAGTCATACTGTTCCCTCTTGGAGATTCACCAACACAGGTTTTAGGAGATTAATGATGTTTGCTTAAACTTCCCACGGCAACCCGTTGCAAGACACTCCACAAAGTATGTGACCCTCATCCAATGAGTACTATTCAGACAACATATGACCCAAAATGGATTGTGACCATAGTTTAAGATCCTATGCCATAGACAAATGATGACAAATTCACAGCTGATACTAAAATGGGAGGAGTGGATGACACTGTGAAGACAACAAAAACAATTCATGAAGATATGTTCATGCTTCAGAATCGGGACAACATTTGGAAAATAGAGTTTAATGCAGAAAAAGTACAAAGTGCTAAATATGGACAAAAGGAACATCCATTATAAATACAAGATGAGAGGCACTGTCATACAAGAAGCAACCTCTGAGAAGGACTTAAGGATTTCTGTTGATACAGTGTTCTCATCGTCTAAGCAATGTGCAATTAAAAAGGCAAATAAAATGTTAGAAAATATTCTTAAAACTGTTGAATATAATTCAAAGGATGCTCGTACTTTATAATGCACTAATGAAACTGCATCTGGAGTATGGTGTGTTGTTCATATCACCACGGTACAAAGCAGACATAGCAGCACTTGAAGCTGTACAGAGGAGAGCAACCAGGTACATCTCAGGACTTAAGGACACATCCTACTGTGACAGACTCAGAGAATTAAACCTATTTAGTCTCAAGCAGAAGAGACTGCATGGGGGCCGATTTCATATCTTGAAAATCCTCAAAGGCATTGATAAAGTAGATCCAGCTGAATATTTTCAACTAAACAATGAAAAACATCCTCGAGGATATCTGTAAAAAAGTAAAGGGAAGTGGATTTAAGACTGAAGCCTGGAAGCACTTCTTTATACACAAAGTTGTGTGAATTGGGAACAAACTACTGAGACATATAGTTGAAGCAGAAACCTTGACAACCAATGAGAAGTATCTGAAAGGCATATTGGGACAGCTGAGCTATTAGCTAAAGAAATGAACCCGATGGACTGAATGGGCTCCTCTTATTTGTCAAATTTCTTATGATCCTATGATAATATAAAGACCATTATAAAAGTGATATTGAAGTGGTAGGTGTTTCTGAATTCAGTGGCGTAGCTAAGGGCCGGTGGAGGGGGCGGTCTGCCCCGGGTGGCACATTTTTGGGGGCGGCATTATTGGCCAAAAGGCTCAGTACAATTCGTGTGTAAGCAGCAGGGTTCCGGAAAATATCACTCATGTATGAAAAATGTCAAATTCTCTGATTTTTAACCACAAATGCTTGAAAAATAATGTTCAGACTGTCCTTCTGCATCAGACACAGCAGTTGAAATGTATGAGGCAATGAAAAAAATAAACATAAACGTTACACCGATAATAATTTCTAGGGAGATAAACAACTAATTTACAATTTATAATTTCGTTTCGTTATTAATCCGAATGCGTTCTTGCTCTGCGCAGAAAACATCCCCATCGGCCAGACTGCTTGGAGTCAGTTGTCCTCCTTCTCTCTCCTCCTGGTGTAGTGTGGATCCCTAGAGTAGGACTCCCTCTCAATTGCACCCACTCCTCAAGAAATAATCGGTGTGGAGGATCTGCCCCTAGAGCTCCGATCCTTCGTTTCTTTGCGAGGACATCAACTCAAGCTGGCTGGCTCGTCCTGCCTCACCTTCTGATGCTGTTCTCACAGCTCTCTTTCTGTTCTGACATTCCTCTTTTTATTCCATTTCTTCTTCTTTTGTCCCGTGCAGGTTCTTTTATCCTCTGCTGCCTAATTGGGTACGAGTGTCAGGAGCAGCTCCTTCAGCGGCATCATTGAGATGCTTGACTGATCTTCCCGCCACCGTATGTGTATGCAATTCCCCAATTAAGCATGGGGCCAAATGCATTCATGCACTCCCACACCTTCACGGAGCTCAATTATTTATTTAAAACTGGCCACTAAAAAGTACCTCCTTAGTAGTCCCTGTTACCGCTGAAAGGTTATCTACTTCCTCACACGTGAAGACCTCAGAGAAATTAGATCCTTCTTGCGGAGTGGAATCACACTGGTATCTTTCTAATCATCAAGTACTTCTCCAGCCTGAAGTGTTTACTGGTATACTTTATGTTTAGTACATGTTTATTGAAAAATGTTTTTCATTTCTTTTAACACTTAAGGCTCGAGGGTTTTGCTATTACTTTGCCCTTTTATTTTCAAACCTTCAAACACAAAGCACGCTTTTACTTCCTCCTGAGGTATTCCAGTCATTTCTTCTTTTGCAAACATTTGGGTGAGACATTGTGAAATGATTAGACTTGACATACTTAAAAAGGTTGGGGGCAGCCACCCATATAATATCCCTGGCTGCAATGGGTTTTGAAAATTGTCACTGTTGTGCAATCATTGGGAGTCCAAACAAGAACTGAACTACTGTTGGTAAGATGGCGGCTTTAAATGGCGGAAGTGATGTAATGGACCTGGAAGTGACATACTTCTGGGAAGTGAAAACAGAAGGGACAATTTACTGGGTACCGGAACCGGAAGAGACATCTTCAATGTTGAATCAGACATGTTTTCTCATTTTTGGACTGCAGAGACTACAGAAGAAGGTTTAACACACCCCACCACCCCCTGGCCTGGTGTGGAATTAGCCACACTTGGTCCATAGAGCTTCTTGCTACTTGCACATGTGTGACAACATGTATTCCGTTCATTTGTCATTTACTGATCATTTCAATGATTATTTCTTGTCTATCTTTTAAGATTTAATTCCATTTTTATATAAAACCACAGACTGAAATTAATTAAATTTATGGTTATGAAAGGAAGGAAAGAGTTTACCCCTGGCAAACGGCAGTCCCTCGCAGGGCCTGCTTTTACACTTAATTGTTTTTTTTCCTGCCATTTTATTGAAGTTGTAAAATTGACCTTTAGATCCACACAACAGATTTATGTTCTAAAATGTACATCATTCTTGAGGTTTTGTATTTATATTCTTTATCACATTATGTATATTTTTAATCAACTAATTTTGGTGTTAATTGATATTTCCTATGTTACTTTTCAACTTGAATATCTGTATACCTCTTTGAGCCAAGCTTCTGTGAAGAGCTCGATATAAAAATAAATTGAATTGAATTGATTTGCCCTGTGACCATAAACAGATATATGCAAATCTGAAAATGGATGGATGGATTAATTGATTTGTAGATGCACTGCACTGTAAGTGCCATTATGGTCTCAATTATGAATCTAGTGATGCTGATTGGAATGACCACAGATCATCAGTACCGCATTGTTGCATTTTTCTCTTAGCGAGAAAACAAAGAGTTATAATAACATTCATTATCAGCATATGCTGAGTGCCACATTCTACACTCTAGTACTTGTAATTATGTCTCTTTTGAGATCCATGGCAAAGAGAATAGCATTTTTTGAGAGCTTATCAGTTCATTCTTGATGAATGCTTCCAAAAAGATTTTCCTCTCAAAACAGGATTGCCTTGCTGCAGACGCTCTGTTAGCACCTCCTAAAACATTGGGAGGATCTTTGAAATAATCACCAAATTGGATGACAGACAAATTTAAAGACATGACATGACATTTTCAAATTTCCTTACTCCAGTTTTGGGGCATTATGGGCCAGAGCTTACCCTAGTAGTGTTAAATGTGAAGCACAAACCACACTTGATATACATTTCTAATCTAGATTGTTAATGTAATATTTTAGTTAACATTTAGCCAGCATGTTAGATACCTGCGTGAACCCAGTCACACACCATCGCCACACGGAGAGATTATCCATTACTTACCACATGGAGAAGATTAAATTAAAGGTTTAAGAGCATGGGATTAACATCATGGGCATCATCATAGTTAGAAGACTTCTATTTCGTTTGATTTCCTTTTATTTAATGCAGTGTACTTAACATTAGCTAGTAAGCAGTAAAAAAACAGTAACTTTGTGCATGTGTTAAACCCTTGCACATTCTTGATTTTTTTGTCAAAGGTCAGCCAAGTCGAGCATCTGTGCAGCACAGCTGGTAAGAGGCACTGCGAGAGTATCAGGGTGGCATCTGTACAGCAGGTGCTTTTATGTCAGACAGTATTCTGGAGTATTATACTTACAAGTCAGTAGGGAATGGTGCATGTACATGCAATGAAACTGAAGGAAAAGATTTGTATTTTTTGGAGTGTTGGGAATATCTTTCATAGTAAGGCAGTAATACATATCTATTTTTTGCATTACATAACTACGAGGGGGAGTCGAGCGAAAGTTAGAAAATGGGATTTATTAGAGGATGGAATGATAATGTCATTTCTCAATGTAATCTCCACCCTTCTCAATGCACTTAACGCCACCTGCATGAAAGTGCTTGGATTCCAGCAGAATAAAAGGTTTTGTGTTGTCCTCACAATAACTCCTGCACTGCTTTCTTCACGTCGTCATCTGTCTTGAAACAACGATGACCCAGATGGTTTTTTAGCGGTCCAAAAAGGTGGAAATCACACAGTGAAAAATCTGGCGAATAAGGAGGATGTGGCAATACCTCAAACTTCAGTTTCTCCAGACAAGCCTTGGTGTTCTTAGTAGCGTGTGGGCAGGTGGGCATTGTCTTGCAGCAAAAAGACTCCTTGAGACAGCAGTCCCCACCGCTTGGATCGAGTAGCAGGCTTCACATTGGTCTCCAGCAAGTCACAGTAACTTCCACTAGTGACTGTATTACCCCTCGGCATGTAGTGTTCGACAGTAACTTGGGTGCAATGAGTGGCTGAGAGGGCAAGACAAAACCTTTTATTCTGCTGGAATCCAAGCACTTCCAGGTTGGTGGCATAAGTTCATTGAGAAGGGTGCAGACTCCATCGAGAAATGACATTATTAGTTTTGTTAAGGGTCATTCCATTTTCTAATAAATTCCATTTTCTAACTTTAGCTTGACTTCCCCTCATAGTTACTTTTAAGTTCACTACAACTCTAAAGTTTTTCTAGTTGCAGAATCCCTATTGTTTTATTATTATTATTACAATAATAATATTCTACAATCTATTCCTCAAAGTGTTTTGTTGCTTTCTCCTAAGCTATTTCATACCCTAAAGCTAAGGCTAAATTTGCTATTTTTAAGCTCAGACCGCTGACACAATTGTTAATCCCTCCTGTGTGTCTCTGTGTCAGGCCATCAGAGGGTAAGGTTGAATGTCTAACTCTGAATACAGTATGCCACTTTGAAGATGACAAGACATCTTGAAACATGGTCAAACATACAAGTGAATATTGTTGTTCGATGTCTGCATGCCCAGAGCACAACTAAAGCTAAAATTATGCTTGACCTCACACTGTGAACACTATTTGTCATCTTTGCAGGGGACCATTCAGTTCACAGCCTGGACTTATTGCAAAATAACTTCCACATCTCTGTTCCTTTTGAAAAGCACTGGAGTGGTAAATGATTGCACCTGAGGGTGACATACAGAACACTGTAACATGTGGCATTTAACATGCGGGTTGTGTATTGACTGTACGAGATGTCAACAGCTTTGAGTGGAAATGGAATCAGGAGATTCCATTAAGTCAAAATATTTCAGGCCAAGGTTCAGAAAAAGAAAGACAGGAAGTTAAGCAAACAGTGCTCAGTTGACGTGTATTATGAATCATAGTCAGAAAATGGTGCGCGAAGTGCAATAATCAAAAGTAAAAGGAAACACATAACCAGAGCCAAAGCGTAAATCATAGTCAAAAAGCAAAGGAATTTGTAACTGTTGTGATATGGAGTTCCAAACATTGCAAATGGGTTTGAGTCCTCCAGAAAGCTCTGCAAAAAGCGGGCTGGGACCTTCACTAGCCAGCCTAGATGAGGAACACCCAGTCCAGCTAACCCAAAGATAACTTGCAGGCTTTGGTATGTCCAGGCCCAAAGTGGGAAAACCTGGATTAAATTTCAAAATATAAAGAAACATCCCAAAATATATCAAAATGCCCTACATGAGGGGATTAACATCCACCTCTGGCTTGTAAATGCAAGGACAACATAGAATCTTTACAAACAGAATGTATTCACTGCCTTCAGAAAGTTTTCAGTCCCTTTCACTACTTTCACATTTTACTGTGTTGTAGCCTTGTGCCAAAATCATTTGAATGCATTTTTTCCCCACATCAAGCAAAACTAAATTTCCCAGAATGACAAAGTGAAAACAGCCATGATAGATTTTTTTTCTAAATTTCTTAAAGTATAAAAACTGAAATATCCTGTTGACACATGTGTTCAGGCCATTTGCTATGACACTTAAACTTTGACTTACATGCATCATATTCTGATGAGCATTGTTGAAAAGTTTCCACAACTTGTTTGCCGTCCACCTGTGGTCAATTCAACTGAATGGATATGATTAGGAAAGGCACACACCTATCTGCAGAAGATCCAACAGTGGATAATGTGTTTCAGAGCACAGACCAAGGCACAAGGTCAAAGGAAATACCTGTAGAGCTCAGAGGCAGGAATGTGTCGAGGCACGGATCTAGGGAAGGCTACAAAGATTCTGCAGCATTGCAGGTTCCCAAGAACACAGTGGCTTCCATTTAAATGAAAGACATTTGGAACAGCTGTGACTCTTCCAAGAGCTGGTCACTTGCCTAAACTGAGCAATCATGGGAAAGAGGCCATGGTAAGACTGCTAACCAAGAACCAGATGGTCAGTCTTGCTGTGCTTCAGATAATGTGTGTGGTAAGACTGCTGACCAAGAACCAGATAGTCAGTCTAGCTGAACTCCAGATAACTTGTGTGTAGATGGAAGAAACATCGAGAAGGACAACCTCCCACTGCAACACTTCACCAATTTGGGCCTTATGAAGAGTTTCCAGATAGAAATCTCTTCAGTAAAAGACATATTGATGCCTACTTTGTAAAAAGACACTTAAAGGACTCACTGACTGTGAGAAACAAGATTCTCTGGTCTGATTAATCCAATATTAGCATTGTGTCTACAGTGAGGCATGGTGGTGGCAACGTCATACAGTGGGGTTCTTTTTCAGAGACAGGGACTGGGAGACTTAATATGGTTGAGGGAAAGCTAAAAGGATAGCAAAGTATTGAGATATCCTAAATGAAAACCTGCTCCAGAATACTCTGGACCTCAGGCTGGACTGAATGTTCACCTTCCAACAGGACAATGACCCAACGCAAAAGCAACACAGGAGTAGCTATGGGACGACCCTGTAAATGTCCTTAAGTGGCCCAGACAGAGGTCAGACTTGAACCCAATCAAACATCTCTAGAGAGATGTTGAAAATAGTTGTGAACCAGTGGTCTCTTTCCAACCTGACAGAACTTAAGGGGATCTCCTAAGAAGAATGGCAGAAAATCCAGGTCTGTGTCACACCCAAGAAGACCCCAGGCTTGAATTGTTGTCAAAGATGCCTCAACTAAATTCTAATAAATGGTATGAACACTTGTGTGAATATGATGTTTAAGTTTTTATTTTAAATAAATTTGTAAAAATTTCTAAATGTGTTTTTGATTTATCATTCTGGGTTATTGAGTGTTGCTAGATGTGGGAAAAAATAAATCTAAATGATTTTAGCACAATACTGCAAAATAAGAAATGTGAAAAAAGTGATGGGATCAGAATAGCATCTGAATGCACTGTACAGAGCTCAGTTGGGCTTGCTCTCTAAGGTTTGACCTACAAGAAAAATTGAACATAATACAAGCATTAACTACTTTAAAATTCTTAGCAAATCCTTAGCTATTCATTTGCAAAGAAATGCTATAAAGAATAATAAGATATAAAAAGAAAGACAACAAATTTGGATGTGAGGGTCAGTAGGTTTTGCGCCCTAGGAACCAAGTTATCCAAACTATTCTATAACATTTCAGTAATTATTTACCGCTCTGACGCTGATCTTTCTGATCATAAAATAGGTCATTACGATAGCCATTGATGAGAAGAATTCATAATTAATTGCAGAATTACGGTATTTAAAGGTTCCTCTAGAGAGCCTCTTTCTATTGCATGATTTGGCTCAAAAACTAATCAGCACATCGTCATCTCATAACAGACTTAAATTTCGAGTTTAGTA
Organism: Polypterus bichir lapradei; assembly: GCA_026402145.1. NCBI lineage: Eukaryota > Metazoa > Chordata > Cladistia > Polypteriformes > Polypteridae > Polypterus > Polypterus bichir. Next base: position 135,990,481 of record JANRMT010062791.1, read on the forward strand.
TTTTTCTGCCATTTTAGCACTAGACTGTCCTCAAAAAACTGTGACACACAGATACACGCTCACATAGGCACACACACACCCATTATCAAGATTTTGATGATTTTGGCATTGGGTGACCCTAAAATGTCAAGATCTGTTGAAAACCAGAGATAAAAATTTTTGATGAGTCTAAAGCTTTCGCTCCTCCCTTGTAGATGACAGGTTATGGTGGAAGAGGGTGCAAAGCAAAAAATGGAAAAAAAAATCATAAAATACATAGAAAACAACAAAATAAAATACAAAGAGAAGAATCTTAAAACAAGGACGAAACCCTGGCCAAACCATAACAACTGTCTGTTAAATGACCCATACTGGATGGCTGCATCTCTGTCTGCTTTTATACATTTTTGATATGAACATGCAAAAGGTCACAACCCCAGACTGGATATCCCGTCACTGTGTGTATTCTCTGTGTAGCAATGAGCCTGTTTTGGAAGACAAGGTCCATTGAGTAGTAACGTATAAAAGTAGTGAGAATCTTGTCATTGTCATCTGACCAAGACATGTAATCCAAAGAGGACTAACACATCTCCCAAAATTGGTCACACACCAATAGGATATCTCTGGAAGACTAGGATGTTCATGAGGCATCTCACAGTGGGATATACCTCTTTATAATTCTAAATTTATAGGGAGACTGGTGTCCTCCCAAACCTTTGGCTGCTTCCATGCATGTTCAGCAACACTGCCTTCTGGCATTTCTAATATCCTGTTCCACTCTGGTTCTTCACTGTTTCTGTTAATTATCTGTTTATTTTATTTTATTTTATTTTTTGGAGTTATAGAGTTTTTTTTATCTAATTTCTTTTACATATCCACTATGAAGCTCTATGAAATACCCTAATGCTAAATGTACATAAAGGTATTTCCTGCTTTGCATTAGTTGTTTGCATTAGTCTATGCCATTGTTCTGCTGTGCCTTTTTCTTAAAGTTGATCTAATTATATTTCTTAAAGGCAATGACACTTGGAAATTCATTCATTGAAATGTAGTTTTAGCCTTTGATTATTTATTCAGAATTCCAGGAAATCTTTTTGCTGCTAGCCAACATTTCCATACTGTCTGTGTTCAAAATTGTATTGTAATTTTATTAATGTCATGACTTTCCCTCTTGGTGGATGGGGTGTCATCGCAACCTGCATCCTACACAGATAACAAAAGAATACAAAATCTAAAATAAGTCACTTTGTGAAATAACTAAACATTAAAATCAGAAAAACAAACTGAGTAAACCAAAGGACGTATACTTAGAAGCAAAATAGGTAACCTAAAGAGGTTTTGGAATGCTGTGTGTTTCTTTCTGTTCTGTTTTTATTGTTTATATGATTTTATTATTATTTTAGTTGCAACATTTTTATTTATTTTCATATGATCTCCTTGTTGTTTACAGTTGCCATGCCTGTTGCTGGTTATGTGACTAAGGGGTCAAATGCCACATTGCATCATAAAATCCTGCCTATTGAAGATGGTGACATTGCTATAGGCTACCTAATATCCAGGTATCACATCCTTTTCTTTATAACTTCATCTTTCTAAAGTAGAAAAAACTAAAAGGAGCTACCAAGAAGAATTCAGTCTTAGAATCTTTTACTTCATTTCTCTGACTTTGATCTTGGGCATAATGATGTGGCTTTGACAGTGCATTTAGTGGGCTTCAGAGCATTGTCAGGTTTTTTGTTCCTATTCATTTCTTCCATCAACTGGTCTTTTTCTTGTTCTTATTTTCTCCTTCTCCCTGCCAGGTCATTCACTTGCTGTCTGGTCACCTAAATGGATACTACTGTGTCCCAGCCTGCGTGTATGTATTACCCTGAATTGAGCCTTTTCTCCCCCTGTCTAACAGGAGGAAGGGGCATCCATGGCATCTGCTGGGCAACCTGCCCTGCAGTATTCTTTTTTTTTTTGAAATTTTATTAATTTTATTGCAATCATTCCATACAAATCAATCAATTTTTACAAAAAGTAGGATTGAAAACCCCTGAAAGAGAGAGCAAGGCCAACGGAGTAAAACTTAAGGCTTGTAAACATACCTAAATTGATAAGTTTGATAAGCAAATAGAGATGAATGGAGAAGAAAAAGAAATAAAGAAATAATTGCTTCCTCTGTGCTTTAAGAGCTTATTCTAAAATATTACTGATCAGATCCTGCTATGTTTTGAAAAATATCTGTACAGATCCTCTAACTGAGTATTTGATTTTTTCCAGTTTCAACTAGTATAAAACATCAGTTTCCCACTGACTTAAAAGAGGAGAGCTAAGATTCTTCCAGTTCAGCAAAATAAGTCTGCGTGCCAAAAGTGTAGTGAATGCAATCACAATTTGTTTGTCTTTCTTCACCTTAAACCCATCTGGAAGAACCCCAAACACAACTGTTAATAGGTTAGGAGGGATTGTGAGACCAAGGCTGTCTGAAAGGTGATTAAAAATTTTGGTCCAGAATGATGTTAATTTGGTGCAGACCCAAAACATTTGACCCAGTGAGGCTGGGACTTGATTGCAGCGTTTGCAGGTTGGATCTGGCCCTGGAAACATTTTGGAGAGTTTTAGGCGAGACAGATGTGCTTGATATATAATTTTGAGTTGAATAATTGTATGCTTTGCGCATATGGAGCTTGAGTGAATTCTCTGCATTGCTACTTTCCACTCCTTTTCTGATATATTAATTGAGAGATCTTTTTCCCAGTGTCCTCTTGGATCTTTGAAAGGGAGGGACTGTAAAATAATTTTATATAATGCAGAGATGGTGTCTGAGTCCTTGAAATTGAGCAATATTTTTTCCGGCATGGATGAGTGTGCAAGATGAGGAAAATCGGGAAGGTTCTGTTTAACAAAGTTCCTAACTTGAAGATAGTGAAAGAAATGTGTAGCTAGAATGTTAAATTTGGAATGTAATTGTTCATAGAATGCAAAGACGTTGTCTATATAAAGATCTCTGAGCAAGTTAATCCCAAATTTTTTCCAGATATTAAAAACTGCATATGTTTGCGAAGGTTGAAAGAGGTGGTTCTCTTACAGAGGTGCCACAGATAAAAGATTCTCCATCTTAAAATGCTTTCTACATTGGTTCCATATTCTGAGTGAGTGAAGCACAATTGGGTTACTAGTATATTGCCGATAACTTGTATTTATTGGGGCACAGAGCAGGGAATATAAAGAAGTACTGCAGGATTTTACTTTTAGGCCTGTGTATGTTCATCTATTTGTGTCCAGGTTTTTATAGCTTGTATGTTTGCTGCCCAGTAATAAAACTGGATGTTAGGTAGAGCCATGCCACCTTCTGCCTTTTGTCTTTGTAGGGTTGCTCTTCGAATACGTTGATGTTTTGAGTTCCAAATAAATGAGGTTATTGTTGAATCTAATTGCTTAAAGAATGATTTATTAATGTACAGTATATTGGAATGTTTTGAAATAAAAAAGGAGCTTAGGAAGAATATTCATCTCAACAGTGTTAATTCTTCCAGCTAGAGTGAGATGAAGGGTTGACCATCTATGAAAGTCTTCCTTAATTTTTTTCCATGTAGACGGCGAAATTTTGTTGATAAAGAACTTTTTGTTTACTTGTGATGTTTACCCCTAGGTATTTAAACTGTTTTGCAATGATAAAAGGTAGGTTGTCTAATGTAATATTATATGCTTGAGAATTCACTGGAAAGAGTACACTTTTATTCAGATTAATTCTGAGACCAGAGATCTTTTGAAATTCTGTGAGTGCTGTCAAGACTGCATGCACAGAATTTTGTGGGTCTGATATATACAGTACCATATCATCTGCATATAGAGAAATTTTCTGTTCTAGTCCTTCTCTGAAAATCCCCTTTATCTGATCAGCATTTCGACAGTGCCAGTGGCTCAATGGCGATTGCAAACAGTAGCGGTGACAAGGGGCATCCTTGTCTGGTACCACATTCTAGTTTAAAGTAGTCTGAGCAAATATTGTTGATACAAATTGAACCTTCTGGATTGGTAAACAGTAGTTTGATCCATGCACAAATGTTCGGGCCAAACCCAAATTTCTCCAATGTAGTAAAAAGGTATTTCCATTCAATCATGTCAAATGCTTTTTCTGCATCCAATGATAATAATATTTCTGGAGTGTTTGACTTAGTTGGTGAGTATATTACATTAAACAGGTGTCAAAGATTTGAAGATAAGCGTCGAACCTTGATAAATCCAGTTTGATCTTGTGATATACCCGAAGGGAGCACTTTCTCCATCCTTCTAGCTATGATTTTTGAGAGTATTTTAACGTCATTATTCAAAAGTGAAATTGGTCTGTATGATGCACATTGTAATAAGTCCTTATTTTGTTTAGGAAAAACGGTGATTAATGCTTGGCGAAAAGTTTGAGGAAGAGTTTGATCGTCTCTGGCTTCTGTAAATGTTGCTAATAGGAGGGGAGCTAGCTGAGCGGGGAATTTCTTATAAAATTCTGCAGGGTAGCCATCAGGGCCTGCTGCTTTCCCGCCTTGAAGTGTCTTTATAGCATCTAGTAATTCTGATAATGCCAGAGGTTTATCGAGTTCCTCCGCACTAAAAGTGTCTATTTGTGGTATCTGTAATGTATCCAGAAATGCATTAGATTGTGTACTGTCTTCTTTAAACTCAGCAGAATATAAGGATTTATAGTAGTCTCTAAATGTGTGCATTATATTTTTGTGGTCGATGATTTTGTCTCCGTTTGTGTTGGTGATTACTGGGATTGCGTTGTGAACTTCTTGCTTGTGAATTTGTTGAGCTAAAAGCTTAACAAGGCCATTACTTTAACATGGCCTTCTCATAACTTCACCTTAATTTAATCCTGATACTCTGTATGTTCAATTCAACATAATAACTATTCATGGTGGCTCTAAAATCCATACTGACCCCTGCTCTCTCTTCTGTTTCTTTTGCCAGTTCCTTGTGGTGGTGGCCATTACTTTAACATGGCCTTCTCATAACTTCACCTTAATTTAATCCTGATACTCTGTATGTTCAATTCATCATAATAACTACTCATGGTGGCTCTAAAATCCATACTGACCCCTACTCTCTCTTCTGTTTCTTTTTCCGGTTCTTTGTGGTGGTGGCCTGCGCCATCACCACCTACTCAAAGCATCATGATGCTCCAACATTGATGGACTAAAAGCCAGAAGTCTACATGACCATCATCATCAAGTCCTTCTGTGAGAACCCTAAATACAAAGAGGACTGTTTCATTTATGAGGGGAATGGGCGGTCTCATGGTCTGGAATCCCTGCAGATTTTATTTTTTTCTCCAGCCGTCTGGAGTTTTTTTTTGTTTTTTCTGTCCACCCTGGCCATCGGACCTTACTCTTATTCTATGTTAATTAATGTTAACTTATTTTATTTTCTTACTGTGTCTTTTATTTTTCTGTTCTTCATTATGTAAAGCACTTCGAGCTACATTTTTTTGTATGAAAATGTGCTATATAAATAAATGTTGTTGTTGTTGATTAGCTTTCTCTCCGTGTTCATAGTAATGATGTCTGTATTTATAAATTAGGTGTTCAGTTTCTTTAGTTGTCAAGAGGTTTAGTTCTGAATGCAGAGCCTGCCTTTTCCTATGTAGAGCCTTGCTTGGAAGCCTGGCATGTTCTTCATCTATTCTAGTAATTTAGCTTTTTAGGTCTGATACTTTCTTGGTTTCTAATTTATTTCTGTGGGAAAGATATGAGATAATCTGTCCTCTTAAGAAGGCCTTAAGAGTTTCCCAGAGTATTCCTGCAGAAATCTCTGAGGATGTATTTGTCTCTAGGAAGAAACTGATTTGTTTGGATATAAATTCTGTACTATTCTCGTCTGCTAATAGAAGCAGGTTGAGACTCCATCTGCAAGGTGAGTGAGTGGGGCATAATGACTTTAGCTCCAAGATCAGAGGTGCCTGGTCAGAAATAAAAATAGCATCGAATTTGCAAGATTTAATCATAGGCAAGAAATTATTATCTATAAAGAAATAATCAGTTCTTGAGTAGCAATGATGTACTGGTGAGTAGAAAGAATATGTTCTTGAGTTTGGGTTTAAAAACCTCCAGGGGTCTGATAAGTTGTGATCAGTTATAAACTTTGTAATTATCTTTGCAGTGTTAGATGTCTTTCCCCCTGTGATAGAAGTCCTATCTAAGAGTGAATTTAAAACACAATTAAAGTCCCCGGCCATTATAATTTTGTGAGTGTTCAGATTGGGAATGGATGCAAATAAATTTTGTATAAATTCCTTATCATCAACATTAGGTGCATAAGCATTTATCAAAATCATTTTACAGTAGATAAGTTGCCCATGACCATCACATATCTCCTTTCAGGATCCAATACTATATCTGATGCTACAAATGAGACTGTTCTATGTATGAGAATTCCCACACCTCTAGTTTTCTTTGTAAAGCTAGAATGGAACATTTGTCCAGTCCAGTCCTTTTGCAGCCGGAACTGATCCTTGCTTAGTAAGTGGGTCTCCTGTAAAAATACTATTTTAGCGTTTAAACCTGTTAGGTGAGAGACTACTTTCTTTCTCTTTAATTCGTGATTCAGGCCTTTAACATTCCAGCTCACAAAGTTAACTGTCCCATCATGGAGACATTGATTCTGAATTTTTGATGTCATTTTATAGTCTTAACTGGAAGTGAGACAGCTTTAACCTTAATTTCCTAGAGTTATTGCCATGCAGCCTATTGTTACGTTGGTAGTTATAATTATAAAGATTAAAAGGATAGATTAGGTATAGATATAGCCTGCCCCCCCCCCCCTTAAATTTTTTGCCTCCGATTTTGCCTCCCCACGTGAGGCTAGACCCCACTTCACACAGTCCCGGTCCTCTGGCATACCCAGAGACAGAGTACGTCCAAAGCAAAACAAGCCCCCACGCAGCGGCAAAACAAGCCCTGCAGTATTCTGAAATTGCAATATCTGTTTCTTGCCAGGACTCCTTCCTCTTAGTCTGGCCTCTCACCACCATAAGTCACCCAACAACCCCATCTGTATCTTCATTTAAGGAATCACTAAAGTGTTGCCTTTTCACCCATTTGCATATGTCAACAAAGAGCACATAAAGTGATTGGCATAATATTCAGGACCATTTATTTAATTTTAAAGCTTATTACAGTACTAGAAACAAGAGGGAGAGAGCCATTGGCATGCTGCAGTCAGACATATCATGTGCCAGTATGGTCGGGTACTATGGATTAAGCAGCTCCATTGTGCACTGACTGCAGAGATGGGTTTCAGGAGATTAGCATGACAGATGGCTGTCCTAAAAACTGATGCATGTCCAAAATCTCACCAGAACAGGACCAACACTGTGAACCTGTCCATCTGAAGGGATAGTATTAGCTCTAGTCTGTTTTGCATCAAGAAACACATCCCATGGAAGAAAGAGCGAACCCCCTTGCTGGATACATCAACTGCCAGGTAACTCTCTCTATCAATATATATAGACACCTTGGGTTTTTCCAGTTTTTTGTCAAATTTATTCAGTTGAAATGCAATGAATGACCTAAAATGGAGAAATGGTTAGCAGTAATCTGCCACAGGTTTAAGTTTAAAGTTTAGGTTAGCAAAAACTGAAAAAATAAATATCAGAATATTGCAAATGGGCCTTCTTCAGGGAACACCTAATTGATCTAATAGGACTAATAAGTTTCTGAAGAGGAGATGTTGTGCAGCAGGTATGACAGAGCAAGTGGCAGTAAGAAAGCCATTCCTTAAAGGACAAAATCGGGCCTTGAAATACCAGCTGTGGACTACTGCAGACTGGACAAAGCCTCATGTTCACAGCAGAAACTGAGATTTGATTTTTTTGACCACTGTTAAGCTCTGCTTGAAGCTGTTGTGCTGTGAAGCACCTATCATGCAAGCTGGTGACCCTCAGAAACTTGTTTCTGATTGGGCTGTGACTTTAAGTCTGCCAGATATCTTCCTATCAGAGATTCTTCCAGTTTCCAATTGCCTCTGGACTGTGTAGGACACCTCTGTACTCACTGACACTTTGATATTTTTGCAGTTTCCCTAAATGAAGGCCTACGCTTCTAAGGGTAATAATGCTCTGTCTCATTTCATTTGTTAATCTCTTGCCCTTATCACTGGAATATTGTCCAAGTAGTTCATCAGAGGATGTAGTAACACAGTCTGTTCCAACTCTGCTTTGAGACAGAGGGTTACTGAGTAATCAACAGAAGTTGGGACACATGTGCAAATGATTTACTTCAATTGCTGCAGAGCATCAGTAGAGTGTAACCTATTAGTTGTTCCCTGAAGAAGGCCCAATTGTAATATTCTGAAATTTCATTTTTTTCAGTTTCTGCTAAACTAAAGTTTAAATTTAAACCTGGGAGAGCTTACTGCTTACCTTTCCCCATTTTAGGTCATTCATTGCATTTCAACTGCTTAAAGTTTAAGAAAAAATGAAAAAACAGAGGTGGTTTAAAACTTCTGACCGGTAATGTGTATATCACATGTGCACTCCAAACTCAGAACAGAACTGCCTCTCATACCAGTTCCAGTCTAAAAATGTTATTTTCTTATTGCATACTGCCTTAATACAAGTGAAAATTACTTCCATAATGAAATCCACAAAAAAAAAAGTATATTGTGAGGATGCAACTCCGAGTACAGTTTAGTTTTATATGTGCATTCACCAGCTTTTCAGGGACTGCATAAGTCTTTCAGTAGTGCCCTGCTGAATATAATTAGCTGTGCCCTGTTACTCTTCAACCTTTGAAATAAAGATCAGAGAAATGGCACATACCTGCAGGCTCTTTTTTCTTAGGAGGCTATATTCCATTAATGTGGGTAGTGACATGCTTCACATCTTCTGTAACTCTGTGATGGCCAGTGCGATTTTCTACACTGTGTTGTGCTGGGGCAATAAAATCATTTTAATAGAAGCCCACCAAATCAACAAACTAATTAAAAAGGGCAGGCCCAGTTATAAGACACACTCTGGCCCCCCTGGAGATTGTAGCAAAGGAGACAGTTAAAACAAAACTGAGTGCCATTAGGAACAATGCTGCACCTCCTCTCTCTGACACACTAACACTGAGAAGTTTTCAACCAATGAATTCTTCAGCAGAAGTGGGTCTAGAAACACGACAAGGGGCTCTTTTTTACTAAAAGTAATACATCTGCATAATGGCTCACTGGGACTGGAACTTCCAAGTCAGCAGTTTTATTTCCTTTTTCTTTTACTTTTCTTGCTTTATAGTCATTTCATTGTGTGTTTAGTCCAAAGTGTGCATATATTTATTTGTGTACTTATTACATACCTTATCTGTGTACCTACAGTATATGTGTTGGTGTTACTTGTGTTCACATTAGGAGGTGTTTCATCTCGCAGGGCACCCTGGATATCATCGAGAGGAGTCGCAGCGCACGGCTCAATGGCAACTCTGGTCTGTACCGGGAACTGAGAAGGACGGCTGTGAGGGCTCTGAGGGCAGATAAAGAGACGTTTGTTAGAAGAATCTGTGAGCAAGTGATGCACCATCTGTGGTCTAGCAACCCATGTCCTGCTTACAGAGGAATCGAAGCATTATGCACATCTGAATCTGTTCCTCGGAGAGTCGCAGTCAGGGCAGCTGATGGAACGGTCCTTACGGATGACACTGCAGTTGTGACCCACTGGGCTGGCCACTTTGAGCAGTTGTTTAAAGATGATCCTCTGGCTAGGACGTTGGATATCTCTGGGTCCATGGTTCTTGATGCTGATCCTCCGATTAGCTGTGAACCCCCCAATCTCACTGAGATTGCACAAGTGATGAACCAGCTGAGGGGAGTAAAGGCTGCAGGGGTCTGTGGTATCGGAGGTGAACTTCTCCAGGCAGGTGAAAAAGCTGTCCTCCTGGCATTGCAAGCAATATTTTCTTCCATTTGGGAAATTGGCATCATCCCAACTGCCTGGAAAATGGGACTTGTCATCCCTATCTGGAAAGGGAAAGGTGATTGCCTGGATTGCGGAAACTACAGGGGTATAACACTGCTCTTGGTGCTGTGTAAGGTCCTTGCAAGGGTTACCTTCAATAGGATCCGTGATCACTTGCTCACCTACCAGCGACAGGAACAGTCTGGTTTTATGACTAAGAAGTCTACCATCGACTGCATCCTGGCACTGGGGATTCTCATGGAGCACAAACGTGAATATCGGCAGAGTTTCATTGCAGCCATTGTCAATTTTCATAAAGCGTTCAACTCAGTTGATTAAGTTGCCCTGTGGGACATCCTGAGGGTTTGCAGGATCCCCTCAATGGCCGGCCTGTACATTGGTACTGTGAGTGCTGTGCAGACTGGAGGCAGGACCTCTGCATTTTTCCCAGTTGATTCTGGGGTTCGTCAGGGGTGTGTTCTTGCTCCTACTCTGTTCAATGCTTGTATGGACTGGGTATTGGGCAAGGTCATGGGTTTCAGCGGCTGTGGGGCATCTGTTGGTGAAGAAAGCTTCATGGATCTTGACTTTGCTGACAGTGCAGTGATCTTCGCGGAGTCAATGGAGGCTCTGATCGGGGCGCTCAAAAGACTGAGCAAGGAGTCTGAGTGTCTAGGCTTGCGAGTGTCCTGGATAAAAACCAAGATCTCCTGGATAAAAACCATGACCTCTTTGGTACAGTCATTAGCAGGGTGTCTGTCTGCGGAGAGAGTGTCGACCTTGTCGAGAGGTTTACTTTCCTTGGCAGTGACATTCATGTCTCTGGTGACTCTTCCTATGAAGTCAGTAGACAGATTAGAAGGGCATGGGGGGGTCATGAGGTCGCTGGAAATGGGTGTGTGGTGCTCCCGATATCTATGCAAAAGGACGAAGGTCCAAGTCTTTAGAGTCCTGGTGCTTCCTGTCGTGCTATATGGTTACGAGACATGGACGCTGTCTAGTGACCTGAGACGAAGGCTGGACTCCTTTGGTAGTGTGTCTCTCCGGAAAATCCTTGGGTACCGTTGGTTTGACTTTGTGTCGAATGAATGGTTGCTTATGGAGTCCCGAATAAGGCACATTACCTGCATTTTGAGGGAGCATCAGTTACGGCACTACGGTCATGTAGCATGTTTCCCTGAGGGTGATCCAGTTCGTAAGATACTCATTGTTGGGGACCTGAGTGGCTGGACCAGGCCAAGGGGTCACCCACACAACACCTGGCTGCGGCAGATAGAGGGTCATTTCCGGAGGGTGGGACTGGACTGTGTGTCTGCCTGGGGTTTTGCCAACCCGGATATCAGTGCATGCTCCCCAACTTGACTTGACTTGTACCTGTCTACTGTACATATATATTTATTTATTTAAAAAGCACCCCCCAGGAGAGAAATAAAAGTTGGAGGTGTAGGACGATGTCAGCGGCAAATGGATATTGTGTTTCTGGAGGAGTTTGGATGGCGGTGTTGGTGCATTGATGACATTTATAGTACTGCCTAAGGAAAGCTACCAGCATCTGCATGAATTCCACTCAGCCATGTCACCATCTGTTTGAACTTCTCCCATCTGGCAAACGCTTCTGAGCCTTTCCTGAATGGACCTCGAGGTTCAGAAACAGTTTCATCCCAAGAGCTGTAAACTCCCTCAATCACTCTGTGAAGTGCTCCCGGTACAACTGCTTGCACTTATAACTACAATTAGCTCACTGTAAACTTGCAGTACAACTGTAACATTGCACAACCTGAGCCACTTTATGAACCATTTGCCCTATCTGCACTGTATGTACATGTTTATTGTACTTATGCTTTCATATATATATTTTTCATTATTTTGTATCAAATTATTATTATTTATAGGAAATTAGTTTATGGAGCAGTTGCATATTGAATATCATTTTACCATACAATGACAATAAAGGAATTCAATGCCAGTCAGTAGAAGAGAGCGCGTATTTACAGGTGATGATGAATGGCTTCTAAGTCGATTTAGATTTCCAGGAGCTATCCTCTTGGAGCTGTGTGCTGTTAGAATACTAGGATGTATACTTTATATAATGTTTATGATGAAATGCATTAAAATATGTATATAACATTTTGCAAATAAATTGTTAACTTCGTTTAAATAATGTATACTGTTAATAATTAAACATTTTGGGGCATGGTGGCACAGTGGCAGCGATGACCTGGCGGCACAGTGGCAGCGATGACCTGGCACCCCGTTCATGGACCATTCCTGACTCGTGCTCTATGCTGTCTGGGACTGCCGTGATCCTGGATGAATGGATGGGATAATTAAACATGTATAACAAATATTTTTCAGAGTTCCTTAAACGTTTTGAATAATCGGTGTTCTAAGCTTGAAGCTGGTTTTTCATTTATTACAGACACTTATTGTGTGGCAATTGGTTACATGGAGAAGGAAAACAGAGGAGCAGGAATTAGGGGTTGGTATGTTTGACAGACACAGTACTGTTGCAATAAATTATTCCATCCTGGGTCACGTGCGATCATTGCGTTTAGATGTTTGCTTCCTGTGGGTGGTACACTAAGCTGTGGTAGGAAATGCAACTAGATGTTCAACTCTGTTCCTAAAACCCCATTCCCCTTGTTGAATATGGAAACAATCTCACCAGCCTGCCATCTGCAACATTACAGTATATATATATATATATATATACACATATATACAATGTATATACAATATGCAGGATGGCTGGCATCTCCTATGGTGCTGTAATCTGTCTTCTCAAGCTTATAACTAGCTCAGTTTTGCTCATATTTTGTGTAAGATTATTGTTCAAGCACCACTGAGGTAGCAAATAAACCTCTTTCCTGTAAGCCAGCTCTTCACTTTTGGCATCACTATTATGATGGTAGTGCCATCTGCAAGTTTAATGATGGATTTGGAGCTGTGTCTGGCTACATGATAAAAGGGGGCTCAGCACACTTCCCTGTGGAGTGCCTGCGTTCAGGGTCAGCATGGAAGATGTGATGCAGCCAGTTGTCAGATGATGAGATGTCTTGGTCAGGAACTCCAAAATCAGAGTGTGACATGAAGTACACGTTGAGGAGTGTGGTGGTCAGCTTTGGTGGTACAACAGTGTTAAATGCTGAGTTATAGCACATAAACGCCACTCTGGCACTGTAATGTGCAGAAGGAATTTTAATGTGCCCTGTGACAGAACAAATGACAATACTACTAATGCTGCCATTACTAGAACTACTAATACTACTGTATTTCTTTTGTAGTGTACTACTGTGTTCAGACTTAATGAATTATACTGACTTTGGTGGAAAGCATTTGTAGATTGTATTCATGTGTGAATATCAAACATAATTATGCTATGTTGACATTTTCAAATCCAACATGTTTAATTTGGGTTACATGGCTTGTTTAGTAGTGTAATCGAGAAGCATAAGCCCTGAGGTGAATGTGCCAACTCCACACTCTGTCACCAAGCCGGGCTTTGAACACAGGTCCCTGGAGATATAAGACCACAGCGTTAACCACTAGACCACCAGGCAAAGCTCACCATTTATGTGCCCAGCCCAGTAGTTGAATCAAGATCCCCAGAGCTGTAATGCACCAATGCCTCTGCAATGTTATGTTGCACTTTTCACTTATATGACAAGGCTGGGACTTTAACCAAAGTGTTAACTGCTGTGTAAGAGACTACGTTGTCACGTAATAGGACAAATAGGGATATCTAGAGCTGTGAGAAAATATTATAGTGACAAATATAAAGTATCAAAAGGGAGATTAAAATGTATATTGCTGAGTAATAACATTTAAATAATAAATTGTCCTAGTAAATTGTCAATGTGTGTGTCTCAGCATCACTGTCCTGCTGGTGAAGCAATCCCACCCTGGGACGAGAGGGGGCGTTGTTGCTCAAGGTATCATCTCTTTATGTTCTCACAGCCAGTACTTTGCTCATTTCATTTGGACGAATATATATTCGAGATGCTCACAGGAAAGTAGTGTCTCATTCTGGACTGTGTTCAATAAAGCCAAAACACCAAAGAAGACCTGACTGCTGCAATGACATTTTGCTTTTTTTTACTTTGCCTTATATGCACCATCGTAAAAGGGGTGACCCAACTGGCACTCCAACATTTTCTGGCATTTATTATAATACTTTGTATGACCATATATATATAGTAATAAGGCGCTATATTGTGCCCAACCCGGCACAGACTCACACAGAGGCACGTGTAAAAACACAAACAAAGACCTTTATTTTCTTCACTTGTGGGGCATGTCTTCCCCGTGAACCCCACAGGCACAACACAGTCCAAAATAGCACAAGCACAAAAACACACTCCTCTCTGGCACCACCACTCCTCCCGTCAAGCTTCGTCCTCCTCCTCCCGACTCTGGCCCCTGAGTGGTGGTTTATGGCCCCTTTTATAGACCACCTGGAAGTGCTCCAAGTGCTTGGTCTCCTTTTTCCGGTTGCTTTTCCGGGTGGAGCTGAAGACTCGTCCAGCTGGGCTCGGGGACCCATGCAGTGCCCCCTGGTGGCCACCCCAGATTCCAACAGGTCTGTGGAGAACTCCGTCTCCCGTGGAGCCCTGTGGGAAGCTGAGGCACCACCGTCAGCCAGGGAGGCTGCCACCAAGTGTCCCAGGGGAGGTATTGAGCAGCCCATGGTTGCTCCCTTGGAACATATGTTGAAGGGGCGTCCCAGCCAGGCATGGGACCCAGCCGTCCGCCACAATGTATATATATATACTAGCAAAATACCCGTGCTTCGCAGCGGAGAAGTAGTGTGTTAAAGAAGTTATGAAAAAGAAAAGGAAACATTTTAAAAATAACGTAACATGATTGTCAATGTAATTGTTGTGTGACTGTTATGAGTGTTGCTGTCATCAAGGATTTGATTATCATTATTTGTTTCAATCAGGTTCGTATTTGGAGGATGTGTTGTGTTCAAGTTACATTCCGTGTTTGTCTAGTCTATCCCTGACCATCTCATCTTCATTGTCAACCGTTGTAAAGATAACAGGTTTCATCCATCGAAGTGATCACTACCCATATTGGTACTCATGAATCTAAGATGTTTAACAGGCATTCCCGGTATTAAGTTGTGGATTTGCCTGCGAATATTTAGCGGCAGCGTGTCTATGAACTTAATTTAAACTTAAACTTTACACCTTGCTTTCCTATTGATACGTCTACAAAGGCTTGTTCAGCGTCAGAGGGTTATTCCTTTCCTACTGCATCAATAAGCAGCTCGTCTTCCTGTTTATCTGAGATATGACACACTGCATGCACGGGTTTACCTTTCCAAGTCTTGCAAAGTCAGTTCACGTGAGCCGCTCGGAGTACATGTATCGAAGGTTCTCAGGTGTGCTTGTGCTATCTTGTGCGATCTCGCGATGTCCACGGCTTTATTTAATGTTAGCTCAGACCCGGCACTTAAAAGTTTCTCTTGCACTTTTGCTGAGTTTGTGCCAAACACTATTCTATCCCTGACCATCTCATCTTCGTTTGCATAAGCACAGTCCTTCACCAGCAATTTTAACTCCATTACAGCAATTTTAACTTCGTTACAAAGTGATCAAAAGTCTCGTTTATACCCTGCGTCTTCTCATTAAACTTGTATCTCGCGAATATCATATTCGTCGTAGGCATGACAAACGCCAGCGACAACCTGTCTATGAACTTAATTTAAACTTAAGGTTTACACCGTGCTTTGTTTCCGCAGTAGCTGCACTTATGAATATGCTTGTATGCGTCACTCGCTTCATATTCTTTTGCTGCCTTCTCAATTGTGTAATGCGTTTTTTGTTCAGCGCTCTTTGGAGTTCTTGCTTGTTGTCTGCGTACTGCATTCACAGTCAGTTCATGTGAGCCGCTCGGAGTACATGCATCGAAGGTTCTCAGCTGTGCCTGTGCTATCTCGTGTGATCTTGCGCTGTCCATGGCTTTATTTAATGTTAGCTAAGACCCGGCACTTAAAAGTTTCTCTCGCACTTTCGCTGAGTTTGTGCCAAACACTAGTCTATCTCTGACCATCTCATCTTCGTTTGCATAAGCACAGTCCTTCACCCACAAATATTTAGCGGCAGCGTGTCTATTGGATTGCTGCTGATGGACGGCCTTATATAGGCAGGCACTCAATTACGTGGGAGGCGTGGTGAGGGGGGACGCAACTCCGCCTCTCATGGCGACCGAGCCGCAGGCTATGGCCGTATATATGTACATAAATAGGTTTCAGTTATGACCATTACACGTAGAATTTCGAAACGAAACCTGCTTAACTTTTGTAAGTGAGCTGTAAGGAATAAGCCTGCCAAATTTCAGCCTTCTAACTACACGGGAAGTTGGAGAATTAGTGATGAGTGAGTGAGTGAGTGAGTCAGTCAGTCAGTCAGTCAGTCAGTCAGTGAGGGCTTTGCCTTTTATTAGTATATATATATATATATATATATATATATATATACTGTATACGTATATATATAAACTAATTAATCACATCATTCTATGTAATTACTGTAATCACAATTAATCACATCTAACATTAAAACATGTAATTATAAAATAAGTACTTAAATCATGAAGTGAATACGCACTGAATCACAAAATTAATGTAGAGTTAAAAAATTTAAAAAAATGAAATTATAATTAAATATATGTACAACATAAAATTGCTGTCCATGCATTCCATTCCCACAGGTTTGCTCATCCGCTATTAGAAAAGTAGAAGCTTCATTACTGAGCTTTGTTGGTCATGAGCGAGGGACCAGCCTGACCCTGTCTCTCCATGCCATCCTCCCTCTGAGCTGGTATCCCTAACCTAACCCCTTTCTTTCCATAGGATCAATAATTCAGTATCTGTGTTTTCCCTATCCACAGGGTTTTTCAGGAACGTAATCCTCATGGATAAAGAGAATTGCCTGCATATATTTTATACACACACAAACACACACATCCACGCACACACACACACACATATAATACAGAAAAATTAAAAGTGTGAATTTAATAAATATTTGCCAGTTTAACTATGAGAGCCTAAATGAGCATCAGTTTTAATAACTACACCTGCCTACAGTACATGCAGTGCACAAGTCTACCATGAAGACCAAGGAGCTGTCCATGGCATTTATGTCCCTGGGATTGCCATAAAATAATTTTAGATTTTTATATGATGCTAGAGGTGTAGTCAAGTCCATAATTAGGAAATACTAAAGAAGTGAAATCACTCAAGAGTCATATACAATTCCGTGTACCCTTATGGCCAGTTGGGTGATTATCTGGGGCTTTACTTATGATGTTCAGGAAAGACAAAGTGACACTGCCCTTTTTGCTATAGCATGTCATATGAGTTTCCAGCTGTGAGCTGGAGCTGAAGCCTTCTTCATTGATATTGTTTAGATAAGAATTAAGGAAGGGAATATATATATACTGTATATAGCTAGCTGACGTACCCAGCATTGCCCAGGTACATTTGCATAATAAGTTAAGGGTCCAGCAATTCATACATTTTCTTATTCAGCTGGAGCATATCCCAGCAATCATCAGGCCATTGCAGGGTGTACATACACCCACCCCCAGACATACACTAGAGGTCAACTTGGCAATGCCAGTTCACCAAACCTGCATGTGTTGGACTGTGGAAAAGAACTGGAGCACCAGGAGAAAACCCACACCAACACAGGAGGCACATGCAGACTCAATGCAGGGATCACCTGGGACACAAACTGGTCTCTACACCAACATTCCACTCCTGAGTTAAGAAAGAAAATATCTGTGTTTTTTAAATTTTGACTTTTTTGTCATTACTGGAAAACATGCCCTACCTCTGTAACAATTTTTCTGCTTTCAGGAGGAGGTTGGGAGCATGTGCTGATTACAGCACATTGCTGCATCCACCACACGACAAACCACCCGGATTTGGACCTGAGGACAGCTGTGCAACAGGTGACACCTCAGCACCGCACTGTCAGGAGTTGTGAATTTGTTCTTTTTGTATAAGGTTGGATTTCATAATTGCTGTGGCTCCTGCCTGGGTTATAACCATGAACGTTCCATCTATGTTTTTCCAGGTTTACAGAATGATGTTTATCTATCTATTTATGTATTCACACATTAAGCACTTGTTGAATAATTGAATACATTATGTATGGTTGGCAAAAGTACCACTTTGTGTTTTTCCTTTTTTTTTCCTCTACTCATGATGAAAAATTTGAAACTTTATACACTCTACATGTTAAGCTGGGATAAGTGCAATAGACATGCAAAAAGTCAGACCAACAGCAACCTACATGCGAAATTTGATGAAAATTAGTTTTTGTGTGAAGAACAAAAAAACAGACTAGATGTGTTCTGAGGGTTGAAATGAGCATGCAAAATGGGTAAATAACATAAAACATAAATAACAGAAAAAAAAATTGGACGTGAGCATCAGTAGGCTTTGTGCACTAGTAACCAAGTCACACAAACTATTCTATAACATTTTAATAATTATTTGCTAGTCTGATGCTGATCTTTCTGATCTTAAAATAGGTCATTACGATAGCAATTGATGAGAAGAATTCATAATTAATTGCCAAATTGTGGTATTCTCTTGTACCATTTGGCTCAAAAACTAATCAGTGCATCAACATCTCATAACAAACTTAAGTTTCGAGTTTGCCATTTTTCCGTCTATCCATTTTAGCTCTGTACCATCCCCAAGAATGAGCTGCCACACACAGCAACACATCCATCATCAATATATCGATGTTTTCTGTATCACAGGAACCTAAAAGTCGAGATCTGTCGATAAACGGAGATCGATTTTTTTTGATGAATCTAAAGCTAGACGACAGGTTATGGTGGGGGAAGACGCAAAGCAGAAACAAGGAATTCAAAAGACAGACATCGGGTATTATGTTTTTATTCATATAGATAAATCTGTGGTTTCCCCTATAGGAGAAATTGTGGAATAACAGTTTAATGCTACATTTGAAATGAATTGAATGCTGAGTTATGTGAGCCCATGCCATTTCATAAACCTTATTAATAAATTGAAACATATCTCTTCATAGTTCCGGTGTCCCGGCTGGAATGTGAAACAGGAGTCCTGTGTTTGTGTCCCACTTTGATGATGTAGGAGGCTAAAGCTTTTTTTTTTTATCAATATTGATTAATTTACTGTACCTACTTGTTTATTTTTCCTTTATAAAATCTCCATCGCACCCACATGACATATTTTATTTTCATGTTTTGCTTTACCACCTCTCCCCAACCCACATTAACCCAGATTGTTTTCTGAGCAACAAGACATTCATTTCATTTTTCCATCATGATATACAACTCCAGAAACGTAAAAGTCCAAAGTCAGTAGGTGTCACCCCTCTGAGCCTGAAGCTGTCGAAGGAGGTTTTACTGGTGAACATCATCTGCAGTGTGCTGAAGAGGCACCATGTTCAATGACAGAGAAGAAAAAAAATGGTTACAAGTCAGCAGCTGATACCATTATCTTGAACACGACTGAGAGAATGAAAAGTGAATAAAAAAAAAACTAACCTTTACAAGTATCATAAATTACACTGGCTGTTACACACTGAAATCAAATGTATGTTTTTATTTTAAAATAGTAAGAATAAGAGCAGTTTACTTTTCAAAAGAGAATTGTGTAGGATCGAACTCATGACCTTTTGATCACTAGTCAGCAGCTGATACCATTACGCTACCATGGCAGTTGAGATATATATGTGTCAATGTGGCATACTAATGCGGCTTTTTTTCCTGCAGTTATATTTTTGAATAAAAGCATACTTGTTCTGTTATATTTGTACCTTTTGTGAAGCTGTTAATTTGATATTTGGACTTCAGGCTTCATACATTATATAGTTTATGCCTACATTTTGTCATTTACTACTACAATATGAAAAACGTTTCTGTTTTAAAAAGTGTTTACACGGATTACTGTAGAAACGGAACACACGTGAAATACGTGTATTCCAAATAATGATCTATTATTTCCACTCTAAAACTCCACTTCACTCCCAGATAATCAATCAGACTTTTGCATGTTCTCCCCATGTCTGCATGGGTGTGTGTGTGTGTGTGTGTGTGTCCTGCGGTTGGCTGGCGCCCTGTCCGGGATTTATTCCTGCCTTTCGCCCTGTGCTTGCTGGGATTGGCTCCAGCACACCCCCGTGACCCTGTTTTAGGATATAGTGGGTTGGACAATGACTGACTGACTTTTAAGTGGTCCAAAGCTGTATATTTGTACTAAACAACTTACTTGGGTCAATTTTCGTCAGTTTATATTGGCAACCTGTTGTCACTTTTCAGCATTAGAAACAGAAGCAATCACTTGTTGTAAATAATTGCATTAAGTGAAAACACAGACATAGTTCACTCTGCGCATACAGAAAGCTCTAAAACTTATGCCTTACAGCCTATTCATAGCCTAATGGTCTGACATGACATGGTTTGTTTGACGCTTATTCAAAAGTATGCAAATGGTCATATATGAAGAGAATGACTTTTTAGGGACTCTGTTCTTGCCCATAATGATGACTGGTTTATGAGCTGATTTTGGCTTCCAAGAGCCATTCTAATTGAACTGCTGTATATGCTGAGTTGGTCCCGTCATTAGATAGAAAGGCTGCCTGATATGCAGTTTTATTTTTTTACAGTGGTTGTCTTTTAAGCAGCAGGCATCTACCAGAGGGAATTTGCCAACTGGTCAGGAATATCTCAGCCATGCTACAGCTACATCTTGCCCGCTGTGTTGGAAGACATTAATGACTGATGAGGCGCTACATTTTGTTTCAACATAAGGTTTTCCTAATATAATATTACAATTTACAATAAGGGCACCTAGTAAGAATGAAGCTGTTTCATTCCATCATCATACAAGTTGGAGTGGTGGCTCTGAGGCTAGGGATCTGTGCCGGCAATTGTAAGGTTGCTGGTTCGAATCTCGCATGTGCCAGAAGTGATTCCACTCTGTTAGGCCTTTCAGCAAGGTCCTTAACCAGCATTTGCTCCATCCTGGGTATGATGCTAACCTGCATCACGCTCTGCAAGCAGGTCCTTCAACTTGCAAGGGAAAGCTAGGGTGTTGGTGGCAGGATTAGAACACCAGCCACTGTAAAAAGCCTCACACTGTTCAACTCGATTCAAGCTAGTGTGGTGCTGAGGTGTCACCCGTTGAATGGCTCCACTCTGGTCACAATTTGGTATCCTGAGGTGGCTCATCATGTGGTGTGTGCAGCAATGCGCCGTATCAGTGCATGCTTCCAACCTCTCCTCTACCATACAAGTCATCTGTGATGCCAAGATGAGACTGACAAACATCAAGATACATTATAGGGCACCTCCGATTACTAATGATATTTGCTTTTGTATTTTTTATTTGAGGCACGGTACAGCTAGTAGAGCTTTCATTATTAATGGCAGCAGTAACATGTAGGCATTCAATATATTTGTGCCTGTTGGTGACACCTGTGTTAAAGTCACCAAGTAAATATTTATTGTGTGCCTATAATGTGAGATGAGAGCTTCTGTCTCTTAGTACTTGCTGTCACAGCCAGTGAAGGTCTGAAGCATTGTCACTGCATTTGTTTAAGGTTCATTAGCATAGTCCAAGTATGGTTGTTTCTGAGTGGCAACTGGGTGACGTTTGAGGTGTGTTCACATATGTACATTTACAAGATGAAGAGAAGAGAAGAGAATTTTTTATTTTTTTAATGCTTTCATGCTCAAATCCACACATCTTTAAAAATGAGACTCCTGGTGTGCAAATACAAGCAAAACATTTGTAAATAATTCTAATAATTTTTGGGAAAGGCCTGTATTATTTAAGATAGATTAACTGGAGGGGATCTTTTATTTTATCCCAAAATATGGCTGCAAAGCTGCCTGGCTGGCTGATCAGGGCACCAACAAGATGGCAGTCCTCTGATCTTAAATTACAGGCTGGCTTTTACCTCACCTGTTATTATTCTCTAGCTGCTACCCAGAATTTTTTTTAGTCGTGAAACAAAATCTGAATCAATTAATAACTGTATGGTAAAGAGCATAATTACAGTTAAAATGAGACCCTCCACTAAGGTTATCTGTGCAAGTAACTTCAAACTAAAAGAAAGAGTGTAATACCAGGTCAAACCATCTTTGTAGTTTAAAATACATTATTCACTCTCTTGAAAATAAAGCTGCTTTGGTAAATGATATTATATTAAGTATAAAATCTGATCTGTGTCTTATTACTGACCCCTGGCTGAGCCAATGTGACACTAGACAGCAGCAGGCTGTGCGTGATGCTGGTCACATCATCATGGCTGTCATCTTCAAAGAGTTACCTGTGTGCATCCGCATTTGTTGTTTTGCAAAGGAAAGATTCTTTAATCTCTCTGACAAATTCTTTTTTGAAGGTTTTGCTCACAGGTTTCTGTCTCGCATATCCCTTACTATGAACTTGTTTGACTTTTTTATTTGATGGCACTCTCAGATTTTGGAAAATGAGCTCAGCTCAGCTCCATCAACAAATTGGTCACAACAGCAATAGACTGGCACCATGCCGAGGGCTGTTTCCTGTGTTGTACCCAGTGCTCTCAGGATGGGCTCTGAGCCCCTAGTGACGCATAATTGGTGCCTTTCGGAATATCAGGTTTTGTTACATTAACCTTTATTTCTTTTACGCATGGAGGTTCATTGCAAGTCACACATGGATGACCTCTGGCCAGTCTGTTTTGAGTCTTGAATTTTCCAAGTGTATTATTTTTTGTCTTAAATCAACATTGTATTTTGTTATATATCTCCATCCTGTTATTGATGTCATCCTAGCACCATTTTTATTTTCCTATCTCCTCACCGGCCACGTGATTGCACAGCATAACTAGACTTGATGCCAGCTCATTAGATTAGATTAAACTTTATTGTCATTGTACAAGTACAACGAAATTAGCGTCTAACAAGAAAGGCAAATAGTAGACTAAGGTGCAGTAGACAGTGGAAGCAAATAGTACATTAAAGTGCAATCGACAGTAAGGTGCAATAAGGCAACACACAAATGATAATATATATGTATCTATATGATATTTGAATTACAGATAGTAATATATACCAGGAAAAGTATATAGATGTTGTCACGCACGTGTGACTAGGAGGACATTGTATGGACCAAGTGAAGGTAATTCCACGCCAGGCAAGGGGGTTAGGGGTGCACTAAACCTAAAACATAAAATTATTATTTATATCATAATTGATTTGTGCTGTTGTTGTGGTTATTTTGTCCTCGTTGTAGCTTTAAGATGGCACTATAAGCGGAATAACTTTTCCACAATGTGATTCCTACCATTTATCCTGGTCCAATCATGGAACCAACACTCTCTGATAGACAGAGGTGCGATCAAAACTGATTCTTTAGCAGGAGTACTCTTTAAACAATTGTCATAAACGGCCAGGATGTTTTTATAGTGAAAGGACGGGGGAAGAGAACGTACACAGAACATTATCCCCCCCCGGATCACTCCCATGGCAACCCCCATGGGTTGCTACGGCACCACCAATTCCTGCAGGGTTTCATGGGAGTTGGAGTTCGGGACAACACTGTTGAGTTCCAGGTGTGCTGCCAGGGGGTTCTGCAGGGACTGCAGTGCCCTTCTTTGTTGACCATCCGCTTTTTCCGGAAATGCTTCTGGACCACGCTGTCAGGACACCAGGAAGTACTCCTGAATAAAAGGAGCCAGCTGCCACTACTCCGAGGTGAGATGAAGTTTGCCAGAAGAGGAGTGGAGGCATAGAGAGAGAGAAAGAGAGAGAGACAGAGAGAAAAGAAAAAGAAAGTGATGTAAAGTGCTGTTGTTGTACTGAGCTGCTGTAGGAGGAGCAAAGGAAAAGCGTTTCCCTTCTAGAATAAAAGTGTGCTGTGTGCTGAAAGTTGTGCCTGGTGTCTGTTTGTGTTGGTTTGGGCGGCTGGCGCGCAACCTGCAGGACACACAATCTAAAGTGGATTCAGACAGCCTTCACTTTCTGCACACTTTATTGTGCTGTGGATTTAATTGTAAATGGATAAATTGGACATTTGTGTCATTCAATTTACAATGAATAACCCAAAATGACTAATTGAAAACATGTTTTCAGAAAGGTTTATTAAAAATCAAAACCTGACACCTCTTGTTCCTAAAAGTATATAGACTGTTAATTCAATATTTTTGGCAACAATTGCAGCTTTTGAGTCTTCTAGTGTAAGTATCTACAGGCTTTGTACACCCTGGATTTGGGCAGTTTATCCCATTTCTCCTGGCTGATCCTCTCAAGCTTTGTCGCATCGGTTGGGGTGAGTCTGTAAACTGCTAAGTCTGGGCTTTGACTGGCCACACCAGGAGACTTGTTCTGAAGCTACTCTGGCATTGTCTTGGTTGTATTGTTCGAGTCATTGTTGTGCACTCTGGAGCAGGTTTTCTTCAAGGACCTTCTTTCCTTGGCTGCATTTGTCCTTCCTTCAATTCTGGCCAATCTCCCTGTTCCCGCCGCTGAGAAGCACCCACATAGCAGGATGCTGTCACCACCATACTTCACCAAAATGATGGTATGAGGTGGGTGATGAGCAGTGCCTGGACTTCACCAGACATAGTGTTTGGTGTTCTGCCCTAAGAGATCCATTTTGCCTGTTGGTTGCCAGGAGGTCATGAGAGTAGATGGACAGAGGTAGACTGCCTGGGGCTATACCGTATATTTTCCAATGCTCTTGGTGGCAGCATTCCAATGGTGGAGTTCCCAGTTGTACAACCGCAGGGCAACATGGGAGCTGTAGTCTTGATGGGCAACTGGGCTGAGAAACAACTTCACACAATTAAGAAAGTCCTGCCTGGACTAGGTGTGGTTACTGGCTGTAGTGTTTTAAAAATGGAAGCACTCCTGGGTCCTACATAAAAAGGAGCTACTTCACCTCACCCAAAGATCTGGAGTCGGGACAACACTCGCTCGGGAAGAGTGGAAGAGAAAAGGGAAAGAGAAAAGAAAGAACTGGATTGCTGTGATAGAATATGGGCCTGTTAAAGGCTTCTATATGTGGAGTTGTGCCTGGGGTTTGGGGTTTGGTGGTGCCTCCTAGTGGTCACACTCTATTATAGAAAGCCCAGAAAGGGATGGACTGCTAGTTGACTGAAGTTTTTAGGACTGTGATTGGCCCTGATTTTATCTTTGAATTTCTTTCTTACAGTTTTCATTTCCTCCGTTGTCAACTGGCCAAAGTTCATCAAAGAATTCATGGACAGATATTGTTGATTTCCATTAGTTTTTACATAGTTCTCTGTGTGTTTTACAACATCTTTGTCTTTATGTGTACTAATTCTGTATTTAGTAATTCGTATAATGTATACTTGCATTTTACCTGAGAATATGTCACAACGTTCTACATCTGCACTCAGTGAAGAACGCTATACAAAAAAAAAAAAAAAACCACGTATTCTATTGTGTCATGCTAATTTCTGATTAGCATTTTGGTGCTGGTGCTCAGTTTAATTGATGCATTTGATACTAACATTAACTTGCATTCTTATGATTCTTTTTCTCATCCTCTTAGATGTCCTTGTTATTTTATTTTTATTAAGCTGTTAATATAAACATTGTGAACAGCAGCAACTTCCCGAGTGGCAGTTGAGTTGCCTGTTGACTTCCACTGGTGCCCAGTAATGGTGAAGCCCCTTCCCACTGGAATAGCTTTGCAGCAGTCCGTTATACGGGTGGCTGCTGTGCTGTGACTTAGGACCCGCCATTACCTCTGAAGTCAGCCGAGTCTAAAATCCTGAGCGGCTTGATTTACCTGATGACTTTAGCCTCCACCAGTCGATTAGATGTACTCGTGTGATCGATGAACGATAACAGACTCCTAAAATTAACAAGTCTAGCAGGCAACTCATATGACGTGCCAGAATAAAAGGTGCTGATGTGCACCTGAGGTGGACTTCTCGCTTGCTAGTGCCAGCTTTCTATTTCTGCTTCCACAGCAAAGACAG
This sequence comes from Polypterus bichir lapradei, assembly GCA_026402145.1. NCBI lineage: Eukaryota > Metazoa > Chordata > Cladistia > Polypteriformes > Polypteridae > Polypterus > Polypterus bichir. The sequence goes on from JANRMT010062791.1 coordinate 136,016,377, forward strand.
GGCTGTCAGCAGCGTCACTGCTGGTGTCATGGGACACATTCTGAATGATTATTTCGTAACAATTGCTTGCTTATCGTCTGGGGATAATTCATATGGTTTAATGGGAAGTTCATTTTCCTGCTGCCCTCCGTTTGCACTTTGTGTTTCGACAGCCATTGAGCCATGAGAGGTTCCCTTGTGTGTCACATAATAAGGGATACGATGGAAGATATTTGCAGCAGTCAAGGGCTCATTGGCTTGAATGCTGATTGCAGCGGGCCGTCTCTCTCTAAATGAGGCCTTCTGCCAGAGACTCACAGGATGAGGGAGAGTGCCAGGGCCATGTCTAACCCATCTGTGCCCAGATGCCAGGAGGTAAGACAAAGGGCTAATTTTTGTTATTCAGTTATTTTATGTAGATCACAGATCCCTAAAAATGTTTTTTATGAACCTTACACTGCCTTCACAGTGCCCACTTGGAGCTTTGTTAGCTCAACTACTCGAGATGTTCATGATGGTAATATGCCAGGACTAGACAGGGATCTTAAAGTAAATGCTGAAAGTTTGATTGCTGGATATCTCCTAGAGTCCCATTTATACTTTAGCACTTTTGTGGAAGCATCATGCTGATGGTAATTGGACTTAAAAAAGACTTGTCATTATGATGTCTATCTGTCTGTCTGTCTTTCTTCATTCAGTAATACACCTTGTCAGGTGTAGAGCATGAGGTGATTTCAGTTAATGCTCAAGCCAAACAGTAATTTCAGACACACCTTCATACAACACACTGCTCAGTTGCTCATGCCCTTTCATTCATGGTGTAAGTTGACAGCCACCTCCTCCTCAGCTGGGTCATCTGGGACTGCACACTCTTTTGGTAGGTTACACTGAAGAATGGCCAGTCCTCAGACACCACTCTGGACTGAGCACTTCGGGTGATGCACATGGTACCTTGGTGTGGGAGAAGATCTGAAATCGGGAACAGTAAGACAGCAGGGCCAATCACTGCGGCACTATGGCACACTTTGTATAATATAATATAATATAATATAATATAATATAATATAATATAATA
>JANRMT010062791.1:136023379-136076848 GCA_026402145.1 Polypterus bichir lapradei
TATCTATCTATCTATCTATCTATCTATCTATCTATCTATCTATCTATCTATCTATCTATCTGAGATTTAATTCCTTGAATTTGTACATTTTGCTCATATCCATATGTCTTTTTCTGGATTCCCCACATTCCACAAACATGTGTGTTACTCTGACTGGTGCCCTTGGCATTGTGCCGCTGTGTTCATGCACATGTCCTGCAGTATGTGGTTATCCGGTCCAGGCTTTCTCTTGATGCCCTGATGTGCCTACCCCTGACAGACCTGTTCAGGGTGTAGCCCACTTATTTCCAAGCTTTATGGTGTCTTGTCTGCTCTTACCAGTAGCTGTGCCCCAGTCCATTTTAAAATGTCTTTAAACACAATGTGGGGTATTTAACCAACCTGGCGATGTGTCAGTCATTCAGTCATTAGTCAATAAAGCATCTGGCACAGTGGCCACCATCACAAGGTGTTTACAGTTTATCACCAAGTGTAACAAGTGTACCGTGCCAAAATAAGACAAATAAAGCAAGATCAATAAATATCTGTCCATCCTCCATTTTGCTGTGCCCTCTCACAGTACAAGGAAGACAGAAATTTTTTTGGCAAAGATAGGTGCATGGCAGGAAACGAGCCAACAGGGAATAACTGTCCATCACAAGGCACACGTGCACACCGCTGGCTGCATATGCTGAGTCCCTTTGGGATATTCATATAAACACTGCGACAAAGACCGGGGCCCGATGGCTGTCTGTATCAATAAACTCCAACAATTAAATGTTCTGTATTTTTTTTATTTTGCTGACTGGACACTTAAAACTTGATCCAGACATAAATTAATTAAAAAAACAGAAGATGACTGACCAAATCCAGTAATGAAATCAATCCTTTATTTTGTATAGTGCCTTTCAAAGCAACTGGCACCCCAGTGGAGGGCAGAACTTAAAGGAGCTTTAGATCCACTGACAGCTTCTGATTCTTGAGGGTAGCTACATGTCTATGTCCACCTTTGGATGTTGAATGTGTGCCAAGCCTAAGAACAGCTCCTCTTGATGATGTGAAATGTCAGAGTAGGATGGGACGGCATGGAAAGAAAAAGAAAATGTGAAGATATTGCTAAAGACCCCCACATCGGGCCAAAAAGCTGCATACCCTTTTTGAATTTTGAATGCTTCCACGGTTGTTCCATGCCAATCTGTTTATTTTATTTACGGGTGCCCACTGTGGTGTACCTATCTGAATTTCGCTCCTGGCTCAGTCACCTTTCTTGGGCGGTGTGAGCGTTCCCGCCATGTTGATTAGGTTTTCCTTGTACATGCCAAAGGTGTGCATGTTAGGTGACCCTGAAATGGCCCCTGATAAATGACTGTATGTCAGGGGAGCCATCCAGGGGGCTGAAATGTTGACTTCAGGGTTTGTTTCTGCCCCAGGCTTCTCCTCATGATGATGAACAGATGGATGAGTGGCCAGGAACATGTGTGTAGGTCTACCCTTGTATCCTGTATGTTGCTGGGTTGGGCTCTGGTGACAGCGTTGTCAGATGTGTGGTTTTCACACTAAATTGGGCTATTTTTGAAAGCAGTGTGCAGGGAAGATATTTCAATTTGGCCATATGTGGGTTTTTGTGCTATTTTCAAAGAGTATGTGCGGCCACCAAAACGGTGAAACTCCAAGAGGAGTTACATCAACAGTGGTAAAATTCCAAGTGCGACCCAACGCGGACAGCAGCGGTGCCCAAACTCCCCCCAGTCGTCACGAGTGTCATTCATTAGACCTGTCCACAGAGCCATTAGGTGGGTTTTCAGCTTTTGTTGGGCTGGACATGTTCTCAGGACCTGGCAGCCCTGTCTGGTGGTCCTCAAAAGTCAATGGATGACTGAGCGTGAGTGACTGCCTGTGATGGACTGCCATCCTGCCCACAGTTTGTTCTTTCACTGCACCCATCCAGCATTAGCTCCTGCATTCTGTTTAGTCCTGCAGGGTCAGGCTGCAACTTCCCCCATAATAGATAAAGTAACATTTCAAGAAATAGAGAGATCAGAGGTATTATTTTTTTCTGTGTACATAATCTCAGAAAAACGCTTTTCCCATTTCGAACTGGCATTCTGTTTCCCAGGTAATCAACCTGTTGGACCCAGACCAAAAAGTCCTTGTACTACTGCCTGCTATGGCTTGTGTGCCCCCCGCTCTGTTGTGCTGTAATCCCTGCCCCTCCTGATCACTCCAGTTGGGATTAGCAGTTCGGCACGAACCAATGGCAGCCTCCTGCGCCACATACCAAGAGCGCCTCTGAGTCTGCGAGTCGGCCAGTGGGGGAATCAAACAGAAGTAACCCCTGTTTCCACTGAGTCAGGGGTCTCTCACTCAAATTGTAAGCCCACAGTGCTTTTCTTTTTTTGTCCTTCTCTGACAACCAGCCTCATTTCCTTATCAGTCACCTTTGTGCTTTAAAGCTTAGGTGACTGGCATGCAGCTTCCATAGATATTCAGATGGATCATTTGTATATAGCGCCTTTGACAGCAAGGTGGCTCAGAAAGATGGTGGCTACTCTGAGGGATGGCCAGGGCACTTTCCCGGTTGGGATGCCGCCATAATAGGAGGACTGCTGGAGTGGACACAAACAGGGCACTTCCTCCCCCGGAGTACTAAATGACAGTCCCCCAGGTTTCCCAGAAGGCATCATAGAAACTATATCTATAACTCAGCCCTATTGGGTGCCAGGGGGTGCTGCAGTAACTGGGCTCCAGCCTTACTGAGCAGGGCTCCTGGGCCAAGCCAGAGGTACTTCTGGGGATCACATAAAAGGAACCAGCGGAGGCGACTCTGGGAGCCAGAGTTGGGAGGAGGAGTAGGAGGACGAGGCTTGCTGGTGGAGGCGTGGAGATGGGAGGAGCGACAGAGACAGAGAAGAGGAAGATGAAAAGAAAGTGCCATTGATGTGCTTCATTATGCAGCTGGGAAATAAAGGAAAGAGTTTCCCCAAGCGGAAAAGTAAAATGAGTGTGTGGTTGGACTTCAGCCTGGTGTCTGTCTGTGTCAGGTTTGGGGGAGCTGTTGTGCTCCCTGGTGGCAACAATACATAGTCTGCTTTCTTCTTCTCTCTCTCTCTCCTTGACACTGGGCAGCACCTTCTTTCCTTATACTCATCCTCTTCTTTGGTGTTGTCTTCACATCACATCGACGGCTGCCACACTTCTTCTCATTCCCAAGCTGGTGTTGGCATGTGAAGGCCAAGGCTGCCCAATCAGTCTTCATTATAGAAGAGCAAAACAGGCAATCTCTGATTCGCAAACACTTTTGCAAATCTGACACATTTCTTATGCAGGAATTTAGCAATTGTGAAATGTGAAACTAACTAAAAACATTTTTGAGTTTTTAACATTTTCTCTTGAAAAGAAAAGAAGAAATGTTGCTCCCTTATGCATTGTTGTGGTTAAATGTTATGGTGATCTGCAGCTGTGTAACGCATGTAATCCATCGCACTCTAGTAAAATCAATTCTTTTTATGCCTCTCGTTCACATCACTGCGGAGGAGCAAAGTGCATTTTTTAAAAATGTGGCACCTTTTCCCCACCATTGTGCTCATCACTGTGTTTTCTGCACAATTCTAAGCCCCTCCTCCCTACTGTTACCTAGCAACGGCTTTATGCTAGTTCCTCAGCGTTCACGCCAAGTGTCATTTCACTCGTCACCAGCTCTCACCTTTGCCCATTACCCTTGACTCCAGATGGGGTTCTAACTGTAGAAATGAATGAACATATGTAATGTAACCCACCTTAGTCATACACACTTTAAACTGGCACCATATAGGTAAGTGTTTCTAAAAGCTCCTCCATCCTTTTAACTGGGCACCTTTGGTTAGGAGTGTTAAACTGTCAAGTTACTAAGAACGACAAACTAACAAATCATGTAAGGTTCAGCTATTTGAATAATTGAGGTGACCCTGCTGAAAAAAGGGTTACTGTTTGAGAAAATCTTTAGGGTCCGTCTTTGGTTAATAATGTTGGCAAATCATGGCACCAGAAGGTGTTGACACGTTACATGTTGGTCGGACATGCCAGTCAGACTTTTATTACACTCTGTACATATAAATTGAAGCTTGTAGTAGAGGTCTGTTCTCTTCAGCTTTATTGACCCTAGCAGTATGGTAAGCACTGACTACTTTATAACCAACAGGAGATAAGATGCTAACGTGCAAATACAGACATGTGAAAATCCCTGATCTAAGTAAGATTAGGCTGTCAGAATGCCTGTTAGTATGCCAGGAGTTTGGAGTTTTTGCTCTTTGCATTACTCTTTTAGGCAGCTTGCTGTCCTTAAAAGGGGCCGCTCCCTGTTGCTTCATTAAGTGGAATTAAGTTGCAGCTTTGAAGGCTTGTCATTTTTAGAGGCGTCGTTGCAGCTTGCTCAGGTGTTGCTTCTTTATAGGATGGAATGCCACCTCAGAGTGGTGGAGACTCATTCCCAGCCTGAATCAGCTTGTCAGCACATTCACAGTACTGTTTGTTAGGAGTCTTAAAAGCCAGCAGAGGGCAGAGGGGAGTCCCACTGCAGTGTCTTTAGGCTCCTGTATGCTTTGCTTTAGCTAGGGGTTGCTTCTTGGCTTATGTTTATTTTACTGTTTTTGGTTTTTTCTAAATATTGTTTTCAATTTTTTTGTTAATATTGTTATATGTGTATCTTGTTTAATTTTTGTATATTGTGTATGGAAGCTTCGAGGTAGCATTCCTCGTGTTTTGGGGGTGGAACCTCAAGAGGCGGGTCCTTTACCATGACATCACTACTTAGGGACCTCCCCCATCCTTTATATTCAGGTGGAGAAGACTTGTCCTTGTTGGACTTTTGTATCAGTGAATATTGTTGTTGGGTTTTTCTGGTCTTTGGATTTCATGCTTCTGTCTTTATGGTTTCTAGTTCTGAATCATTAGTTTGAATGGTCCTTTCATCAGACTTGGACAGCCTAACACCGACTCTGCTATAAAATGCCCGGAAGGGTATAGGCAGCTAGCTGGCTGAGGTCTCCAGAATTCTGAATGTGTCTGACTTCTTACAGTTTCATCTCCTCCATTGTCAATTATCCATAATTGTACAATAAATTAATGGACAAATATTTCTGGTTTCCATTTACTTTGTTTTCTGTGCATTTTTAACAAATCTGTATCCTTATATGTAATAGTTCTGTATTTAATGAGTTATTTAATCATTTCTTGCATTTTGCCTTGAGAGTTGTCACAACGCTCTGTGCCTGCACATGGAGAGTAACGCTGTGTAAGAACAAAGTAGTGTGTAGTATTGTATTGCATTTCTGACCATTTCATTTCTGGTTATGAAAAATTGGGCATTGTCATACACGTGCGCATGGGAGTAGGCTAAAGGGCTGGAATGAGGGAAATTCCATGCCGGACCAGAGGGGGGGTGAAGTGTGTTAACCCTTTCTCTTCTTCTCCTGCATACTATTCTCAGGAAATTCTGCCTGGTCCCAATGATGTCACTTTCAGTTCCAACCCTGATGATGTCACTTCCTGTTCAGTACCCGATGATGCCACTTCGGGTTCCGCACCAGAAGACGTCGCTTACATGTCCAACTCTGATAACGTCACTTCTTCTGCCTCTTCTTAAATACCACCATTTTCTGCTTATGTATCAGTTCCATTTTGAAACCAGTTGTTTTACTGTGTTGCAACTACTTACAATATGCGCAACGGCTACCCAAACCTTTTTGTGGCTCCTTTGTGTTCTTGTTGTGATACCATCTAGATTAGAGAAGATGGTTACTTGTATTCTGTTTTGTGTTTTTGCATTTATCCTATTTTTTGACACCCATAGCACACCAAACCTGCCTGGAAGGGGGTCTCTCTTTGAATTGTCATACCCAAGATTTCTTCCTTTGTTATCCTGCTAGTTGTTTTCAGGGGAATGTTTTCTTATCTTCTCAGAGAGTCAACTCTAGGGGGCTGTCAAGAAACAGGGCCTGTTAACATCTATTGAGGCATTCTCTGTGTGAATTTGGACTACATGAAAATAAATTGTTGTTGTTGATTGCTGATAACATTCAGATTTTTGTTAACATTGGGCTGTCTTTTTAATTCTGCAATGATAAAGACTTCTAGTATTCCTTGTCTTCTCCAGCCAGAGGTATTTTTGAAATTTTAAAGTGTATCCACCATTTTGGGCCTGTGCAGGCCTTGAAGCCTGCTGTCTGAAGTCGGCTCTGTTTCTAGGGAGACCATTGAAGGGTCTTTGTTTTGAAGCCTGTCACCCATTTTCTTTATTTCATGTCATTGTTACCACATCAATAGTTCATTGAATGTTATGATCATCTGCTTTATTTGATTATTCTGAGTTTTCCTTGGGCTTTTATTAAAGGTTGTATTGGTTTATTTTGTTTTCCCTTGGGTGCTGCCATTTTGAGGAATTTTTTGCTGATGGTTGCTATGCTGTTGTAGGGTAAGGTCAACCAGAAGTGTGTGGTGTGTGACATCACCTGGTCAAAGACGTAAATGTCAGTGTTGTACACTGTCAAGAAGTGTCCTTCTGAGCCTGCTGGAGGAGGAGTAGTCATTCCATGCAGTAGTCTGGAGCTGCCACATCTGTCAGGAGGTCTGCTGGGTCTTTACATCTTGATTGTTTTCCCTTTTAATTGCTGTTTTTATGTTCTCCTTGTGTTAAATCATTACCTTTTTCTGCAGTGAAACTCCCTTTGTCTTGATTTAGTGATTTTGCCACACAGTTAATTTTTGCAGATTGACTTGGTTAATAATTTTTTGTTAACATTATGATATTTTCCTTTGGTCATGTGTGCTTTCTCAAGTCTGTCACATTGCTTGTTGTTTCTTTGCCTCCTGTTTAATGTGTATTAAACAGTGTGACCTCTTCAGTCTCCAAGCTTGTGGACAGTTTGCAAATCAAAGGTCTTGTGCGCAATAATAGGAATTCATCTCGAGTAATCAAATCTTTCTCTTTTGTTCGCTGATTGGGCTTTATTATTTAGGTTTTGATGGCATCTTTTGCCTTCAGACCCTTGTTGTTTCACAGACATTTTTCTCCCTCTTTTCCTGGTCCTGACTAGTTTCTTCTTTGGTTGAACACTTTTATTCATATGTTGGCTTTTAGTGTCTTTATTCTCGTTAAGGGATGGCTCCAGAGTGCCCTCTACCATTCACAATTATGTTATTATTCTATTCTTGCTCCATGCCTTGACTTGCTCCTCAGCCATGGACCTATCCTGTTCAGGGAAACTCACATAATAGTCTGCAAATTCATGACACCCGACTCATGAGGTGTCTAAATCACTTATTAGTGTCTCTGACCACTTAGACACGTGTCGCCCTGCACTGTGTGCTCTAGGCAGCAGTACAATGGACAGTGAAATGGAATAAGGAGGTGGTCATGTTGCAATAAACTAACTGGGAGAACAAGAATTAAATAACAGTGCACAGAATGACAGACAAAAATCAAAGTCAACATAAAAATAACAAAGGGATATCAAAACCAAGAATTTACACATACACTGACCAAAAATGTTAAGTTGAAAATTGTGGCCAAAGGGACAGAAATAAGTTTGAAATCAGAATTGACACAAACATTGAAACAAAACATAGTACTAAACTTTTTAAGTTGTATCCACAAGACTAGGAAGTGTCAAATGTGACCTTTACACCTAAAACCCTAATGTCACACACTTTTGGTTGACCATGCCTAGCAGCTCCCTCCCCTCAGGAATGGATACCTTGTCATGGCGTATGAGGAGATGCTGTGTTTCAGTGATATCATTAGCTATACAGTGTAGAGCTACTCATGATGGACACATCATGGCGCATTGGTCAGACTAAATATGGTCTACTCGTAGATTTCTGTTGAGCTAATTCCCCAGATATAGAAAATGCCCACCTCTAACTAGAGGCACCTGTAGATATAGACATCACCAGACGGTCAATCCTGAAACCTGATTGACGACATACTGTGCAGTCAAAGTTGGAACAATTGTTTATAGTCGGTTAAAACAAACAACAGTTGCGGACTCTTATTCAGAATATAAGTTTCTTGATGTAATATTCAAAATGAAACTGAAGAACACCAAGAAAGCTAGGACACCAAGACTGGATCTTGTTAACACTCCTTTGGAATATGCTGTTTGGGTAAAGGACAGATTTAATGGGTTAAGCCTAAAAGACAGAATGCCAGAAGAACTTTGGACAAAAGTTAGTAATATTATCCAAAAAAAGTTAACCCAAACAAAAAAAATTACCAAGAAAGCTAACTGGCTCTCTTCAGAGGTCGTAGAAGTCGCGGAGAAAAGAAGGGAAGCAAAATCCAATAAAGGTCATAATAAATAGGTCCGACTGAATGCGAAGTTCCAGAACATGGTGAGAAAACATAAGGAGACAGACATGTCAAAGGACAGTGCCAAGAAATTAAAGATGCTAACATAATGGGCAAAACAAGAGACCTTTTTGAGGGGATCAGAGGTATCAAAGGAAGATTTCATGAAGAAATTTATATAGTAAAAGACACGATGAACTGTATGGAAAGGACCATGGTAGCAAAGGTACTTACAATGACACCCGGATTGATCTAAAGTAGTGTTTCTCAAACTGTGGGTCGCAACCCATTTTGGGTCACTTAATGCCTGAACATGGTTTACGCTAAGTTGTGAAGCGCAATAGTACTAATGGGAAAGGGTGGTGTATGGTTTGCAAAATGCCTTGCAATGGTTTTCCACGAGCAGCTTAAGCAAATGTCATTGTTCTACTATTTCTACATCTGTGATTCTCTGCCCCTCTCCTGGGTTGACAATTGGCTGCAAATTTCCAAGGGGAGGTTTCTCCAATGAGGACCTCACCCCCTCATCTCCAATGGGGATGATGATAGGCGGTTATTCTACAAGGGGGGGTGGAACCCCTGGAAGGAACTCCACAGTTATTGTGGTTCACAAAGACACAAAAAATGAAAAATTGGGTCACGAGAAAAAAAAAAAGTTCAAGAACCACTGGTCTAGAGCCTGGTATTCTAGAAAGTGAAGTTAAATGGGCTTTAGAAAACAATAAGTAAGACTGCAGAATCCCAGCTGAACTGTTTAAAAATCTGCAGCATGGTTCTGTAAAAATGTTTCTGGCAATCTGCTAACAGGTTTGTAAAACTCAACAATGGCCATTAGATTGAAAAAGATCAGTATATATCCTCCAAATACCTAAGAAAGGGAATAAAACGGAATATTGAAATTACTGAACAGTTTCACTCATTTCACATGCTCGAAAGGTAATACTAAAGATCCTACAAGCACAACTCCAGAAATATATGGACTGAGAAATGCCAGATGTACAAACTGGATTTAGAAATGACAGAGCCACCAGAGACCAAACTGCTAAAATATGCTAGATAATGGAGAAATCAAGGGAGTTCGAGAAAAACATTTAAAGTATGTCTGTTTTATTCACTACTCTAAAATATTTTGACATAACAAACTATGGCACTCCTTAAAGAAATAGGGATACTAGGTCATCTCACCTACCTCATGAGGAACCTAATGTATACTCCGATGAAGAAGCAGTTGTTAGAATTGAACATGGACCAACAAACTGGTTCAAGATAGGAAAAGGAGTACAGTCAGTCTGTATGCCATTACCCTGCTTATTTAACCTATATACAAAGTTACCATATGAAATGCTGGTCTTGAGGACTCACATACTAGAACCAAAATTACCAGAACCATAGATATGCAGATGACACTACTCTAATGGCTGAAGGCAAGGAGAATTTGAATACCCTTTTGTTGAAAGTGAAAGATGGAGTACAAAAGCTGGTTTGCTGCTTAACATCAAGAAAACCAAGATTATGACAACCAGCCATATCAGTACTTTGCTAATATGAGGGTGAGTCAAGCTAAAGTTAGAAAATGGGATTTATTAGAGAATGGAATGAACCTTAACAAAACTGATAATGTCATTTCTCAATGGAGTCTGCACCCTTCTCAATTCACTTGTGCCACCTGCCTGGAAGTGCCTGGATTCTGGCAGAATAAAAGGTTTTGTCTTGTCCTCGCAGCCACTCATGCACTACCTTCTTCAAGTCATCATCTGTCTTAATCCGATGACCACCCAGATGTTTTTTTAGCAATCCAAAAAGGTGGAAATCACAAGGTGCCAAATCTGGTGAATAAGAAAGATGTGGCAATACCTCAAACTTCAGTTTCTCTAGACAAGCCTTGGTGTTCGTAGCAGTGTGTGGGCAGGTGGGCATTGTCTTGCAGCAAAAGGACTCCTTGAGATAGCAGTCCCCACTGCTTGGATCGAATAGCAGGCTTCATTCACATTGGTCTCCAGCAAGGCACAGTAACCTGCACTAGTGACTATAGTACCCCTCAGGATGTAGTGTTCGACAATAACTCGGGTGCATGAGTGTTTGAGAGGACAAGACAAACTGGAGAAAGAAATTTGTTTTTAATATAGTGAAAACTCTTTAAATCTAAAAATAATATAATGACTATATTCCTAGTTCTCTAACCCAGCAAGGAATGTCTGTAAAAAAATTTAAAACTTCAGCTAGATCATGATAGTCCCCATTTGCTAATGTCCTGTTTGTTTTGTGAGAAATGACAGATTACTTTGGGATAAAACAGAGGATTTTCATTTATGCGTATGTAGCGGTGTCTCATTTGACCTTTTGCTACCATAATAGGCTCCAGTACTCTGTAACTCTGAGCAGCAACAAGCAGGTACACAAATAAATTAAAGAATCGCTTAAATATACATGTCCAGCCATCCATCCATCCATCCGTTTTGCTTACCTGCTTTATCCTATACTAGTCCACTAATATTTATTCTCTTTCTTTCTCTCTCCCTCTCTCTAAGTGGTCCGCCAGTCTCATTTCCATCCTACACCCTGACCACTGGTTATGTGGGTAGTCACTTCTTCACTTCGCTCCCTCCTGCTACCCCTGAAACATATCCAAGTCCATCTGCCACTTATTTTCACATGCAGATCTCTTATTCTCTGTCTCGATATAAACCCCCCTCAACCCCGAGCGGCTTGGCACCGTCCTCTGCTCAGTTTCACCTCAATTCCAGCTCTTGCATAATTAACTAGCCAGCAATTATTCCAAGGCATACAGCAAAAGACGGCATCCACAGCAGGCTGGAGGCAAAGCAAGTGTTTAGAAATTCAAAATTATGAGTGGCACTGGGGGATGAGGAGGGCTGCAGCATTGGGGGGCATACAGTAGAGTATCTAAATCACTGTGGGTGTGCAGAAAGGCTCATATATTTGTTTCTTTACATTCTGTGACTCATTTTTAAAATGTCAGTTCAGTACAGAATGGCAGACTGGGACAGGCCTGAGAGTGACTGGCTCGTCTGCCATGCCAACTAGTGCTAGACGGTCAGTCAAATCCTAGCCATTGCTCAGCCCTATCTCTTGGGGGCTTCATTCCCACAGACATTCCAGTTCATTTATTATTCTCTTTATTAATCTGTCTACACAGAAAATGCACATATCACAATGAAATTGAGGTCTTTGGGAATGCTGAATGTGTCAAGGTCCTGTAGCAGGGATTTGAGTTTAGACTGAAAAATTCAGTGTCCCTGTTGGCCCCACAAGAATTCCACCTAAGACCCCTGAGTGAGCGATAAAATATTTGCTTTGTTATTAGGCTTCAGTATTAAATGCGGGTAGTGCTTTCTTTTCAGTTTGGCAATCGCCTCTCCTACCTAGTAATTAAAATAGACACCAGAGAAAATAAGTGATACTGGGAATTGCTTAATTAAATCATTTGCATATTTAGTTAAATTTTTGAAGTGTATTCAGTTTGGCTCTGTCTGTTTAATGTCTGAATGGGTTTTTGATTATTAAAAAATAATGTATTGTTCAGATTTGCAAAGTGCCATCATTTAGGGGGCCTCATTAGGAGCTGGCACAGGGTCATTTACAGCTGCCTCACATTTTGTGTGCCGCGTTTGATTTTTTTGCTCTTCGGTGGCTGGCACTGTGATGATCGACAGCTGGATCGTATTTTTAGGGGCCGCCCAGGGTAGTCTTCAGCTCTGGTAATATTTTATGTGCTTTGGTAGCTGGCATGCAGCTGAGCGATATTGTTAGGGGCATTGCATTCTTTTTATTCAAGAGGTGCTGGAAAATGTTAACGTATCAACTCATTATGTTTTATGTGCTGATCAACAAGTACCATGGGAAAATACTGAGCTGTGATCTTTATTTGTAGGTGTCCTGTATCATTTAACTCATTACAAGTGGGCCTTGTTTTAGCTCTGCTGTATTTTTATTTGTGCAGAAATCTTTAAATTGCACATGATACCAAACTAGGTGGAAGGGCAAATCGTGTAGAAACAGATAAACCGATACATAGGGACTTAGACAGCATACAGATTTGGACAGATTTGTAGCAAATGACATTTAATGTAAGTAAATATAAAATATTATATGTAGGAAGTAGAAATGTTACATTTGACTGTACAGTGGGAGGTTTGAAACTTGAAAGTACAATTTATGGGAAGGGTCTGAGAGTTACAGTGGACTCATCACATTCTGCAACCAGACAGTGTACAGAAGTGATCAAGATGGCTAACACAGTGTTAGGTTTTTTAGCTCAAAGTGTGGTGTACAAGTCAAGTTATGTAACGCACTAGTGAGGTCCCTTCTTGTGTACTTTGTACAGTTTTGGTCTCCATATAACGAAAAAGACATTGCAGCACCAGAGAAAGTCCTGAAAGGTCGGCTAGACTGATTTAAGGACTGAGAGGAATGAGCTATGAGGAGAGACTGAAGGAGTTGAACCTTTTTAGTTTAAGTAAACTGAGATTTCACTTGACTGAATTGTTTTAAATTGTAAAGGGAATTAGTGCAGTGTATGCCAGCTGTTACATTAAAATAAATTTTGCAACACAGGGACGCGGTTGAAAACTTTTGGACAGATTTCAGACAAGTGTTAGAATATTTTTCTTCATGTAAAGTACCACAGACTCACAGTATAAATTACCGAGTAGTGTGGTGGAAAGTAGAATCTTCAAATCTCGACTTGATGTTATTTTGGAAAATCTAGAGTGTGATTGACAAACGTGTGGCGTTGAGTGGCCTGTACTTCACAATGTTCTAATACCCTAATGGTGTAAGAAGCACAATTGCTGCCTTGGAGTGCTTGTTTTCTGACTGCACTGCCCTGTACACATAACATTTTCTCCCTGAATTCCTCTAAATTAATTTGTAAGACACTGGAATCTGTTTTGGACTTCTACAATGGATAATGGCACACAGAGAATGTTTTTGGAGGCACCACCTGTCTTTAATGTCAGTCCTCCTGGTAAGGAACTTTCCATGTCCTGCAATCCTAAAGCAAGACTGTTTCTGATTCTGAAATGCCAACTATTCCAGTCCAAGGGGAATCACAAAAAGCACAAGCCCTCTTGATTTGCCACCATATCTCTGACCCACTGGTGCTAGTTACCAAAGCCAAAGGTGCTCACCTCTAACCTTATTACTTCCAGTGACAAGAGTACAACTTACAACATCTTATTCAACATGGTAACTTTGACTACAGAATCCAAGGCCCTGAAGACCTCTCTTCCTAAAATGGTACCCAGTATTCATCTGTGGGCTATTGGTTTTAGAAACTGAAAAAGAGTAAGGAGGCATTTTTCATCTCTGCCTTGCACCACTCTTGGTCTGGACTATATGGTTCTACCATTCACCTGTACAGTGCTTAATATGCTTGTATTTATCTTCACAGGAAGCTTCAATGCAAAAGGCACAAGGCTTTTCTATTGACCATATGGAATTAAGAATGGAAGCTAGAGCTCTCTGTGATATTGAATGTGCACATACTGTAGATTGTAAATAGTCCAACATGGAGTGAAGCCACTTTGCTTTCTTTTCTCATTTAAATAGTAGGCAATTGACTTGCTCCAGATCTACCTTGGAGAAGACCATCCCCAGGCTGACAGAAGGTGTTGAAAAATCAGGGTTGATGTTTCCACTCTCTCATGTGAGTTGTCTATCTTGAGATGCCAGAAGAGGAATGCAATCTCGCAATCTTGGATTTACAAGCCAAACAGTGGAAATCTCCCACTAGGCAATTGCAGATATGAACACTGATTTGTCTTGAAACATGGCTTTCTGTCTCAGCTGCTTCTGCTTACAATACCAGTCAAAGAAAGATAATCTTTTGGTAGTTTCGACATTTCTCTTAACTTTCCTTGCATTTGTTAAAGGACAGTATGTTGCCTCAAGCACAAACTTTGGGAATCTTTTCTGCATTTCAGGCATGGGGTGTGCCAACTGGCTCCACACTAACCACTCATCAGGAACTGACTTAGTGTTACCTACCATTACTAACCATTCATCAGAAGCTTGCTCACAGTTATCTACCATTGCTAACCACTGATCTGGAGCTAGCTCAGGGTTATCAACCATCATCAGGAACTGGCTCAGGGTTATCTACTATTACTAACAACTCCTCAGGAGCTGCTCAGGGTTATAAACCATTACTAACCACTTATCAGATGTTCGCTCAGAGTTATCTACCATTGCTAACTAGTCATCAGAAGCTCACTCAGAGTTATCTACTGTTGCTAACCACTCATCTGGAGCGAGCTCAGGGTTACCTACCATTCTTAAAAAATCATCAGGACCTGGCTCAGGGTTATCTACTATTACTAACAACTCCTCATGAGCTGCTCACGGTTATCTACCATTGTTAACCACTTATCAGAAGTTCACTCAGGGTTATCTACCGTTGCAGGACATCAGAATCCTAGCTCAGAATTATCTACCATTCTCTTGTATTGCTTGTGCTCTTCTCAGTTCCCTTCCCATTAGACACTTGCTCAAGTTAATATACAATTTGATTGTATTCTGTGCTTTGTGCTAATTCATGTTCTCCTTAGGAGCTTACACGGGATAATCTTATATAGTAATTCATGTGTTGTGCTCAATTCCTTTTCAGCCACTCACATGAAGTTAAGCTATCACATCCTAAATAATTTGTTTTTCCCTGAGATGCAGACAGAGGGTAATATGTGAGTCATGATGTATTTCACGCTCTTTGGCTTTTCGTTCAGTCACATGGACTAATACGTATCTTTATTTTTACGTCTCATATACTCCTTGTGCACAATACAAACTGGCACAGGGAAACTGTGCGTTAACCTTTTTATGTTCTGTGTTTGCCTTTTGGTTTTCAGTGCTTGGCATGAAGTAATCTACAGCCAGGTGATGTGCTGCACGTACTTCCAGTTCATCATGAGCTGCCTCGAGTTAATCTACGGCTCTTTTATGTTTTATGTGCTCTGTTGTTTTCCTCTTCAATGGTCTGCATGGAGTAATCAATAGCTGTATTATATTGCTATATGGCACATATTGTTTTTACTCATTAGGAGCTGACAGAGGCTAATAAATAACCAGGTCACATTTTGTATTCTATGCTCGCTCATCTTACTCAAAGTGAAGCATGGCCCTCTACAAAATTTTAGTTGTCCTCATACTCTTTTTGGCCATTATGAGCCTGAATCAGGCTAATCTGAACCCATGTTGCTTTTATAGTTTTATTAAATGACGCCTTATAGTCAAGGTGTTATGTTTGGCTTTTGGTCATCAGGAGCTGGCAAGGCCTGTCACATGTGGACTGTGCATATCAGTGTAAAAGCAACAGACAACAATAATTAGGTTGTCAAAAATTAACCAGGAGATGAAAAGACAGTTTAGGAGCAGGCCAAAATACGGGAAGGTCAAAGAGAGAGCTAATCATCAAATCCAGAATGTTAAATCAAGAATGGATGTGAAAAGAAAAAAAGCAGAGAGCTCAGCGCCTATCTAGTAGCCTTTACCTAACCTAACACTGATCAAAGAGTCAAACTTCAAGAGTATTTATCCACAATTGCATGCACATCTTGAAAGAGGAGGTTATATAGTATTCACTTCTGTTTATGCATACATTTGCATTCTATTTTTTGATTTTACACATGAAGAATCTATTTTTGGAGTTTGGTCTTGAATTGTCTTGGATTTTATATTTTCTTTACCATCTTGGCGCCATTAGAATGTATCACATGACCTTGATTGTCACGTTTGTGACATCATGGAAAGTGCTGCTATAAATATGGCAGCATTTACATTTAATTTTTTTTCCTTTGGTGGATATAAAACCTCTTTTCTATAGTGCTACTTAACTTTATTACCAAGTAGTTCTAACCTCTCTTTAGTATTTTCACTTACAACCTTGTTTTGCCCTTTTGTTGCTGTTTGCTCAGCCCTGTTTTGAGCTTTGCTGGCCTTTTGACAGTGATTAGTCACTTCTTTATCATCCCCTGACCATTTTTCACTCTCACTAATCCTTGCTATCCTGAATATCCATTCACATCATAAACTCAGAGAGCCGCCATTTTATATAGGTGCGCTGTGATTAGTGATGAGCAGAACTGCTGAGTTTTATGTTGCATATTGTTTCACAAAATTGATACTAAAATTAATTTTGCACACAGTTTACTAATTATGAAATGTGAAATTGAATAGTAAGAGTTTGGGTGGGGGGTTGAAAGCTTTTGGTATAAATGGTATAAAATCAAGAATATTGCCCTCTAAGGCCCTGGTCACGCTTCTGTGATTACCTGTGTTATTTTTACAGACATAAAATTGTCATTATAATTGACAAAGTGGGAGTCGTACTGCCAGAACAACCACAATGCATGTCTCACGGCTCAGGAAAATGTGTACATGTGACAGGATATGCCACTGGTAGTTTTTATTTTTCATTACAGAAATATATTTCAACATTAGGTGGACATAATGGGAAGCCAGAAGCAAGCAGAATTAGTGCCGGAAAACCTTTCCAAGCAAGAACTAAACGTTCTTCTTCCTGTATCAGTACCACAAATTTTACAGGCTGTGCAAACACCATTTATTTTGTAATTCTTTTTTGTGTCTCATTTCACTCATCACTAGCTGTGGTGATGCAATAAGTCACATGATTTGTATGTCATGTGACCTACAACTGTTCTAACTGTCATAAATAATATGGCCATGGCCATCAAAGTTTTCTCAAAATGGCAGTGGGAAAGCAAAAAAAACGGTTTTTGTATTACAAATATGACAAATGAAAGGAAGAACTTTAAACCAGTTCAGAATCAATGCATAAAATTAACCACAAATTTACTTATATGTTAAAAATACATGACAATTAATAGCTAAAGGTACTTCATCATCCAAAGATGTCCTTTGTGCTGGGTGAGTGTTCTGTTTCTGGCTTTTAATAATCCAAAGATGTGCTCCTTCTTTATTGGCTGTGTTGTTATTAAGAAGGTAATTTAAATCTGCAGTGTTTTTTATGGGCTGTAACGTCTCTGTGTTCATTAGGAGCAGGACTGACTCAGTGCAGCTTTTAAGAACAAACGGCATGAATTTAATAAAGCTTTCAATTACGCAGGAGCTGGTATAGTACAGTTCAGGGGGCTGACCATAGGGTGGTAAAGTGGGCAGTGCAGCTGTCGCAGTGACACAGCTGTGTCCACATGTTGTCCACATATTTGACTGAGTATTCCTCTGGGTACTCTGGTTTTCCTCTCACATCCCAAAAGGCGTGCTGCTCATGTAGCTGGTGATTCCAAACTGGCAACTGTGTGTTTGTGTGTGTGTGTGTGTGTGTATAGGGTGGTCCAGATCTAATTATGCAATTTTCATTACGCTATAACTTATTAAGTTTATTACATAGAAAATCACCCGAAAAATCCCAGACCAACGAGAAGTGTTCGAACTGACGACATGAAGAATCGTCTTTGCACCGAACTGGAATCATCCCCCTATAAACCAAAGTCATCCAGACGATCTGGATCTGTATAGTTAGATCTGGACCACCCTGTACATGTGGGGGCCTTATGATGATGAACTGGTGCTCTTTCCAGGGCTATTTCTAGTCTTGAATCCAGTGCTCTGACCCCACATCCCTACGCAAGCTGATCAGAGAATGTTATATTCTGTTGGAGTGACTTTAGGGATACAGGGAAATGAAAAAATAGGGGAAAAGCCAGGGCATGGGAGAGCTAACAGTCTATTGGGCTCTGTGCTGTCTGCATGCTCTTCCTATGTGGGGCGCGTCATCACCATCTCACAATTCAAAACCAGAATGTTTGGTGAAATAGCATCTCAAAACTGCCTCAGTATGTTAGAGAGAGGGTGTGAGTAGGTACTGCTATGGACGGGTACTCCATTTAGGGTTGACTCCTGCTCTGCACCCAGCAGTGAAGTTCAATTAACATTCAATATGCCACTCTGGCCTGTGAGTGTAATAACATTTGTGCTCATCTAATCTGCTAAATCTGTAAATGTACAGAATAGATTTATTTTCAGTTATATTCCATTGATTGATTTTTAATATGCCTTTGTTGCTATTTGTTTTCACTGTATTAGTCTGTCAGAAACCACATGTTTGGCTCTGCCAGGAAAACACTGAGAAAGTTCTTTGGTCTTCTGACAAAAATATGCACAGCTCCTAGTTAAACACTAAGTGGTGTATTGCATCAAAACAATGTTAACTTAAAGCATTTCAACACAATGACATTTGAGATCCCATCACCTCAGACATACCGGAGCACCACAGGCACTGACCTGCTTAATTTTGGGGCTTATAAATTGCAGCTCTCCATAACCTTCCATCCTCAATGTTTTTGCACACTTCACAACATCTGAAGAAGATAAAGGTAAGCTAACTGCTTTGTCCATCTCTGTCGACTTTAATCAAGGCTCTCCCAATTGTGCATTTGATGCTGAAAGATTCTTTAATACAAGCCAAATACAAAATTAATATTTGTGTCCTGATTGTGTTTTGCTGTTGTTACTATTTTGTCACAGTAAGTGGAATGATCTCCTACAGTGCATTTCTCAGCCTTGGTCCTCGACCTGGACCCATATTTATCAAACATCTGTGAATTACTCCTGGGAAATGCACTAGAACTGTAACTAGAGTAAGAATTTGTGTAACCCAGAGCAGGACGTGACAAGTAGTCATGAAGCGTCCTACACTTACTCCCAGCAAGGAGTAGGAGTTCATGTTTAAGAATGAATAACTTCATAATTTTATGGCACCCAGAGCCACAAAATGCCACTCATGAAGACATTCTGTAGTTTTCTTGAAAAACATTAAGACATTTTTAAGTTTTTTGATACTAACACTATGGCTTCACCACAAAGATAATAATAATAATAATAATAATGATAATAATAATAATAATAATAATAATAATAATCAAAGTTGAAGAAGAAATAAGAAGGTAGGATATTGTACTAAGCTGCGCATGTTGTTGCCACTTCACAGCAACATCAAGAATGATACGTTTGTATCCTGTGTGCTGGTACTGTGATGATTTCGCTTGCGATTCACGTGTGTGTGCTCATCCATACTTTCTTTCATATCTTTCATCTAATTGTTAACTAGGAATCAAAGTAAAAAACAGAATCTAAAAGTCAGAAACTGGGAAATCAACGCAGCACTACTACACACTAGCATGGCGGGTTTTTGTTAGTTATCGAATGCTGAAGTGCTAAAGACTCCCATCTTCTTAGTGACAACCTGTGGCAACTGTCACTGTGTTTTGATGATAGTGACACAAGTTGCTGGTGCCCAGGGAGAACCAATACAGTAATTAAAATGATAGAAATATTTTTTTAATAACAGAAAATAATGGCCAGATTACAAATTAGTTCCAGAATATGAATCTTGGCCACAAAAAATTATAAATGTACTTCAAAAATTAGAAAGGAGCTAAAGACAACTGCATAAAAAATTTTAAATACCCCAAATCATGGATTCTTATATTTTGACCATTTTCCATGGATTTTTTTTTGGTCATCTGTGGTCACTGATCAGTTTGAAGACCATGACAAGAATATAACTATGACTGACACCTAGTCGCCGTATTTGAAACCAACAGAATTGTCCATCAATATCATCCAAACACCAGCTGGAACTACTTTTAAAAGAATTGAAAGAATGACATCATATACTTCAGACCTAGTTCAAGATGCACTGTTTTGGTGGCTCATAGCGGCCAGGTGCCTGACTCTGACAGTTTCTGCAGGTGTTTCCTTTATTTTGTCAGTCCCATCTGTATTCCAATTACAGCAGGAGGCTTCAGTGGTGATGGACTGGAGTTAGTGTCTACTGTTCTGTGACACTTTTATACAGAAAGGCTTGTTTTGGACAGCATGCTTGGTCATCATATGGTAGGACTGAAATGACTCCATAATGTAAAATTGAAAAGCTACAGGGGCTGTGGTGATCAATTCATCAATATCACAAAGCTATTTTAAATATGTTATAATCTTTTATAGTACATTTTATTAGTTTGCATCATTTCAAGGCACTCTATAGACAGAATTACTACTGAAGATGAGGGTTAAAGGGTTCAGAGGAGGCCCTGCTGCTGCCTCTTCTCATAGCATTTTCTCTTTTGTTCTTCTTGTTAATTTTTTAGAGTGTAGGCAGTCACAAGAACATTACCTTGAATGGTCAAGGCCACACGGTCAATAGTTATTGCAGAACTGGCAATTTTGAATTCACAAGTTTAGGTGGTTGAGGGTTTGGTAGAAGGGCGCCTCGTGCAGCTCTAATGCCTGCTGCCCTTTTATTGTGATCGAGGTTTGCTGACATCAGGATGGATGTATTTGATACGAGATCAACTTGTTCTCTCCCAGTGGTCAGTCAAAGGCCACAAATCGTCAATGGGCACACACAATTTTCCAGCTGGCCTCCATCTTGTAGGTCCCCCAGGTGGCGGAGGCCCACTAATTGACAAAATGGCACAAATGATTTTTCCTGGCTTCCCCAATGGTACTGCCCCATATATAGGTGACATATCCCCTCCTGCTACCTGGCCATCCCAGCTGGCTCTCAGTTTCAGATGGCTGACCTCGGCCTTTGACCGCTCATCAGGAACCTGACATTTAATATGGTGGAGCTCAGCTCCTGAGAGCTGTGGGTCAGAGAGGCCAAGGGCTTGCATCGGCCTGGCAGCTGCTGGCTTCAATTGGCCAGATGGCTTTTCATAAACTCTGCAGGCCAAGAAACAAACTGGCGTTACCCTTGCACCCACAGTTAAACAAGCACTTTTAAAAAGGGATCTACAGAAGCGCCATCCCCTAGGAGAACAGGCGCCTCTATTAATCTCTTGTGGCTAACTATGCTCTGAGTGCAGGCCACCATCCAACCCTCCATATGTACCAGTGGGATTGTCTGCTGGAGTCAAAATTAGTCCACCCCAAGGTTCAACATGCTGCAAATTCTGAGATGTTTTTCTGCTTGCCACAGTTATACAGAGTGATTATCTGAGTTACCGTAGCCTTTCTACCAGCTCATACCAGTCAGGCCATTTTCCTCTGCCCTTTCTCATCAAAAAGGCATTTCTGTCCACAGAACTGGCACTCGCTGGATGGATTTTGTTTCTTGCACTATTCTGAGTAAATGCCAGAGACTGATGTGTATGAAAATCCCAAGAGATCAGCAGTTATAGAAATACTCAAACCCGCCTGCCTGGCACCAACAATCCTGCTATAGTCGAAATCACTGAGATCACATTTTCCCCCAATTAGCTGAAGCTCCTGTGTCTACATGATTTTATGCATTGTACTGCTGCCATATGATTGACTGATTAGATAATTACATGGATAAGCAGGTGTACAACTGTTTCTAATACTTTGCTCAGTAGGTGGATTTGTTTTACTGTCTGAAAGTGAGTTGTGCTGCACATCACAGGGGAGAGCAACTCGGATCTATGTGGGTTACAGTCTACTTTGCCACGGAACGAAGTCCCAGTGTGTCAGGCTCTCACCCTTTGGCGCCTTAATGTATGCTACTTTTAGAAAACACAATGGTGGTTTAAGGCCAATCCACATTCCATATTGTGGCCTTATGAGTTTTCTTGGTGTTGACAAATAGGCCCTAAGGCCTAATGAGCAGTGGCCACATGACCGCTGTGTGTGTTTTAAGGATCAGACTCTCCTGCACCTGCTCACCCCCATGGGGCCTTTGTATATGAGGTTGTGTTTTTTGTGATTTTCATGTTCATTGACGTGAATGTTCTGTTTATTAAATTATCGGTCAGTCAACACTAGGACATCACACCTGACATTACAGGGTGGTGGGATCATAAAGCTCATCCATCCTCCCTGTTTCCAATCCTGTTTATTCTGTTCAGTAAACACCCCTTCCTAAATTCATGAGTAAACAGCCAACAGCCAGGGCAGCTACAATGTGATGAAGAAGACAGAGTGAAGCTGACTTATTGCCAAGAGGACCTTTTATTTCATCACGTTAGCACAAGACACTGCGTGTTTTCTTTATTAGTTATTTATGTTATTATGCAGGTGAAAACTGCAAAATCTGCTGTTTGTACAACAAATGAGTGGCGACAGAATGGCTGACAAATGACTTCTTGTAGGATCTGGATCAGCGCTTCGAGAGTGCATAGCGACTAGTGACAGATGTGGGTTATGGATGGCACCAACTTAGGGAGAAAAGAACCTATATTACAAAATAGGTGGGACTTGAGCTCCAGTACTTTTTCTGTATTATTAATAGACTTGGACATTATGGCCCGAAGGCCCAAATCACATGAAGTCCTTCCTGAGGTTCACTTTCTCCTGAGGCCTCACTTCCTGCTACATATTTAGCACATCTGGATCTTCCTGTTCTTTCATTCACTTCTGGCCTTGCACTGCAGGAAGGACATAATTGGCCAACTTATACCCCTCTCCAGACCCTAATTTCAATCAACATCATATGGCTTCTAGAATGAGCCCTGTATTAGGAGAGCCCATTTTGGAAGTCTTGAATCTCCACCCAGGCTCTATACTAATTCCACATGCGGTCCTCAACCCTGAAAGTCCAATAAAGCTGGAGGCATACACAGTGCACACGTCTAAAAGAGATCCACAGCACTTTACGTGACAGAGTCAGAAATCAGCCAATTACTCACTTTGAGTGCGTGCATAGGCACGATTAAATAGCAATTTGGTTTGAACACTTTGGTGCCGCTCAAGATATAGTTTCATTTCACGGTGACCTTTACCTTTAATAAAGCCCAGCGCCTTCAAACATAAGAAAAGAAATTAGAAGAAGGAACTCTAATGTCCTGACCAGTGTGTTTTACGCACTCAGGATTTAAATGTAAAAAAATGCAAAGAATAAAGTTTGATAGGCACTTCATCTAAAAGGTCACTTCTACTTTCATTATCAGATGATGATAAAGGTCACCTCACAATATGTACAAAATTGGAAACCATCCAGTTTAAAAGCCTTGGATCACAAGATACCCCAGTACTCTAGTCCTGAGCCAGCCCGCTGTGTATAAGCTCTGGGACAACAGCCTCGATTCTCAGGCTTTACCTGAAGCTGCTGGTTGGGACTTGGTAGTCTGGCCCAGTCTCTGGTACTTTTTAGCTGTAAACAAACTGGCTCAGTCTCTGCAAGTAGTTCTGGGCTGTGCTAATATCTCTACATAAAAGATCTCCACTGTTGTGCATGTCCCCTTGGAGTGGTGTAGTTAGACATCAAACATAAGGGGCGATTTTAGGGCTAGTACGCTCAGAATTCTGGAAAGACTGGTTCTTCTCTCTGTGTCATCCTAGATTGATTTTATAGGATTTATTGTGCTCTGGGTTCTTGGACTATTCCAGCTTGAAACATTTGATTTGTTTAGCTTTATAATTGCTCTCTCATTGATATAATCAAATCAACACTATATGATCCCCATCCTCTTAGACCCATGTGGTCAGGTCTCATCCACACCATTTGCTCTGTTAACCCCATCCATTAAGATCCATGTGGTGAGATCTAACCTGCTGGACCTTTCAACTCTCCCCACCCTGTTAGAGCTGTGTGCACAGATCTTAACCAAATATTTGTTCTTCTCTTCCCATCCTCTAAGATACATGCAGTCAGACCTCAACTACTGGACTTCTTTTGCTTCACTAGTGCTTAGACGTAAGTGGTAAGATGTCAGCTACAAATCTGTTCTGCCTTTCGGCTCTTGTGGTCAGATCTCCATTTCAGGACCAGATCTGCCCCAACTGTCCTCTAAATTGCATATGGTTAGAGCTCATCTACAGGACCTGGTTTCTTTTACCAGTTCGTAGACTCATTTAGTTAGATCTCAGGTTTTTGGGTTGTTCTGCTCAACTAGTATTTCAGCTCAATTGGTTAGATCTCATCTACTCACCTGCTCTGGTCCATCCTTTTTAAGCCCATGTGGTCACATCTCTTTGCTTTTCTTTACCTGCTTGCCACGGCTCCTCTCTTGCCTGCTTCCTTGGATCCTAGCCCTCTTTAATGCATTCTGTGCATAATGAAGCATCTCTGAGTTCTCTGCCCTCAATAGTCTCCTTTTTCACAATGGAGGCTGATGTGAAAAGGTCATGTTGAATGTTCTGAAGGTGCAGTGGTTTTATGTATGCCTGAGAGTCTGGTGAGGTCAGCTGTCTACTATAGAATTTGCTCTCCTTCATTCTTTCCATAGGACTAATGTGGTCTGAGCTCAGAAAAATGATTTGTACGTCTTTTGCTATTGATTTAGTCAGATCTCACTTACGAGGGTTTGTTCTGCTCTGAGCTACTTCTCAGGTTCATGTGTTCAGATCTTGGACAGCTGTATTCATTATTTTCTGGATGTCTTCCTTGACTCGCTTGGCCAGATTTCAGCTATAGCCATGGCCAAAAGTTTTGAGAATAACACAAGTGTTGGTTTTCACAAAGTTTGCTGCTTCAGTGTTTTTAGATCTTTTTGGCAGATGTTTCTGTGGTATACTGAAGTATAATTACAAGCATTTCATAAGTTTCAAAGGCGTTTATTGACAATTACATTAAGTTTATGCAAAGAGGCAATATTTGCAGTGTTGGGCCTTCTTTCTTTTTTCAAGACCTCTGCAATTCACCCTATCATGCTATCAGTCAATTTCTGGGCCAAATCCTGACTGATGGCAGCCCATTTTTGCATAATCAATGCTTGGAGTTTGTCACAATTTGTAGGTTTTTGTTTGTGTGTGTTCCCCCCCACCCCATCTCTTGAGGATTGACCATAAGTTCTCAATGGGATTAAGGTCTGGGGAGTTTCCTGGCTAAGGACCCAAATGTTTGATGTTTTGTTCCATGAGCCACTTAGTTATCACTTTTGCCTTCTGGCACAGTGCTCCATCATGCTGGAAAAGGCATTGTTTGTCACCAAACTGTTCTTGGATGGTTGGGAGAAGTTGCTCTCAGAGGATGTTTTGTTACCATTGTTTATTCATGGCTGTGTTCTTAGGCAAAATTATGAGTGAGCCTACTCCCTTGGCTGAGAAGCAACCCTTTTCTTGTGTTCTGGAATTCCTCTAAGGTCAATAAGACTAAATCTCGACCAGAACATTAATTCTGCTCTTGTCTTGTCAGATTAGTGTGCAGCTCAGTCTTCAACTACAAAGTTTGGTCCTGCTCTGGTCTTTATCACTTACTGATTGGTCATTATTCTATTTTAAAATGTATTCTTGTGGACCTCCACTTACACTTGTACAACCACTGATCAGTGTCACCAGTGAGATTTATTTTGATTTCAGCTTCCTCTGGAACTAGCGTGATGAGATCTCACTTACTGCTGAGGACTTCTTTTTGGACTTGTAGTCCAATCTGACCAGTCTCCCTTTGGTGTTGAAGTTGAAAAACATTTCATTTATACCACCTCAAAACTAAGTTAAAAGGCACTCGGATGACTGTCAGCATGCAGGAGAGCTCCAGACTGCTAAGGCCTACATCAGCCCCAGGGAATTGCCAGAGAAATCTTTAAAGTTGTTAACCAATTTCCATATTTTGGTAGCCATTTGTCCCAAACTTTAACCATAGTGGAGGAAATCCAGCCCATCATTGGCAGTGATAGTGACTCCCTAAGCAATCTGAATTATCAGGTGTTTGAGAACCATCACTACAATAGCAAAATTAAGCGTCAGTTTGTGTAATGTAATAGTGAGACTTTCTTTACCTACTGTTTCTACCTCAAAATGCTAAAGAGATTCCATCAACGCTGCCTTCAAAAAAGTCTCCATATCAGCTGGGAGGATCGCCACTCAAATTTCAGGGTCAACACCAAGGTAAAGATAACTGGCACCGAAACCATCTCCATGAAGAGCACCTCCACTAGGAAGACCCTTGCATCAGATCACCAAACTCTCCAAGAAAGCGTTTGGTGTTATTCTGAGTTTGGATCATTTCGTGAGTGTTCACTTTCCTCTCATTGTTGTATCCCAACAGTGTTTGTTCTTCTCTGGTCCTTTTCTGCTTTGCCTATCTGAAGATGATGCAGTCCTCATCTAACATATCAGACTTGCACTTGTACTCCCAGCCGTTCTCACCAAGTCACTTTGCACTCAATTAGCCATAGAGAGGGTAAGACTGATAACCCAGTCAAAATGGCTCTGAATTCTTCTGACCATTGAAACGTGGTTGGTGTCTTCCTTCAAACTAGACTAAGCAGCAGGCCAGATCTACACAAATGAGCTTAGTTTGGTTCATTGATAGCGTATGCCTGCTGTTAAGGCTTCATGGTGGGATGGTGTCACCTGAAAGCTCTATTGAGCAGCCATTTTTCCTTCCCTCTGTTAGATCAAGTATGTCTCATTTTTCTGTGTCAGCCACATTGGCATACAGCCACCACTTTCTGCTGTCAATGAACTCTGCCCAATTAAAATGACTCATTTGTGCTCCTGCAAATATTTTATTAGGAAAAAAAACTAAGAAAATTACTAAAAGGAAGCAGTAATGAGACACCTGAGTGGGCTGAAATGAGAATTCTGTGAACTTCTGTTTACTGAACCTTCTGGAACCTCAGGCAGGATTACGTTTATACTTGTCATGGCATAATGTGCTGCAAGATGTGAAAAAAACAGCCTAATAGAGCCTTGGTCCATTGGGCACCTTTTTCTACAGTGAGGCCCTGACAAAACACTGGAGAAAATGGAGTGAACATAGAGGGCTGACAGCCCTGCTTCTTGTACACATCAACTTCTAGTGGGGTCTACTTCAACTAGAGATGAGCAAAAAGAAACAGAAAGAGGCAGATGGTGGGATGGTCTGAAAGGCAGCACATTTCAAAGAGCACTGCTCTGTCTTACGAAGCCCTGCCCATGTAGTCATAGTGTTTTATATAGAGCCTTTCATAGTGAACACATGCTTTACACTCACAGCCCAATGGTTTCCATATTTCGGAAAGGTTACGTGACTCGTTTGAGGTCACACAGCGAGTCAGTGGTGATTCCTGAACTTATGACCTTGTGCGTCTGCAGCCTACGTCTGGCTTGATTGGGAAGCTTTAAATCAGCATGCCGTGACTCCTACTGATTCTTTTAATATGGTCCTTTTCCATCGGGACCACTAGCCCAAGGTAATTCAGGACAATTGTTACCATATTTCTACAAATGGAGGATGGGGAGGTTAAGCTGACTCACTTGCTGATAGCTATGCTCTGCTTTAGGGTTGTGCATTGAACCCATGACTTTGAGATTTACAGCCTAGAACTTTATTCATGAGGCTTCACTCCATGCAATACGCATCTCTTTATTTATTCATGTGGAGCTATTATCTAAATAGACCAGTAGAGGAAAATTGTTTCCCTAACTGTCAGGAGGCTGTTGTCCAAAATAGGTTTTACATTCCTCGCTTCATCTCTCCTACTGGCTGGACATGTGAGTAAAGATTTCTCTGTTCTCTGTGCATGTGACAATACAACATCTACTCTGGAGAGATCTTAAAATGGCTGTGCACCGACGCTTCCCATCCAACCTGATGGAGCTTGAGAGGTGCTACAAAGAGGAATGGGTGAAACTGGCCAAGGATAGGTGTGCCAAGCTTGTGGCATCATATTTAAAAAGTCTGGAGGCTGTAATTGCTGCCAAAGGTGCATCGACGAAGTATTGAGCAAAGGCTGTGAATACTTATGTACATGTGATTTCTCAGTTTTTTTATTTTTAATAAATTTGCAAAAATCTCAAGTAAACTTTTTTCACGTTGTCATTATGGAGTGTTGTGTGTAGAATTCTGAGGAAAAAAATGAATTTAATCCATTTTGGAATATGGCTGTAACATAACAAAATGTGGAAAAAGTGATGCGCTGTGAATACTTTCCGGATGCTCTGCATATATATATATATATATATATATATATATATATATATATTGTGACAGTAGGGGGCGCTATCGCTCCCTTGAACCCTCAGGTACCACGCCAGACACCAGGTAAAAGTGCAATAATTCTTTGTTTTATTATAATAATTATGTGCACCAAGCACCCTCCACTCCACACTACTCATTAAACAATCACAAATACTCAATAAACCAATCCTCCAGCTCCCAGATGCGTTGCTCTCCTACCACCCAGCTCAGCTCGCCATCTGGGAGCTCCCACAGTCCTATTATACTCCCTGACCCGGAAGTGTTCCTGCCCAATAGTCCACAAGTCCTTATTCCTTCCGGGTCAGGGTAAATAATACTTTTCTTCACCCCGGAAGCCCGTCGCTCTTCCTGTGACGTACTTCCGGGTCATAGTGCACAAATGAGTCCACTGGCCTCCTGACAGCGACTCCCAGTGGTCCCCAAGGTATCCAGCAGGGCGGTGCATAAAAACTACATAGTCCATGAGGCCCTGCTGGAATTCGGGGCCTGTCCATGCTCTCGGGAGAGCTCCTCCTGGTGGCCTGGGGGTGAGGGCCGGAATATGAAGCCGGCCATCCATTACAATATATATATATACAGTGGGATGCAAAAGTTTGGGCAACCTTGTTAATAGTCATTAATAGTCATTATTTTCCTGTATAAATCGTTGGTTGTCACGATAAAAAATGTCAGTTAAATATATCATATAGGAGACACACACAGTGATATTTGAGAAGTGAAATGAAGTTTATTGGATTTACAGAAAGTGTGCAATAATTGTTCAAACAAAATCAGGCAGGTGCATAAATTTGGGCACCGTTGTCATTTTATTGATTCCAAAACTTTTAGAACTAATTATTGGAACTCAAATTGGCTTGGTAAGCTCAGTGACCCCTGACCTACATACACAGGTGAATCCTATAATGGGAAAGAGTATTTAAGGGGGTCAATTGTAAGTTTCCCTCCTCCTTTAATTTTCTCTGAAGAGTAGCAACATGGGGGTCACAAAACAACTCTCAAATGACCTGAAGACAAAGATTGTTCACAATCATGGTTTAGGGGAAGGATACAGAAAGCTGTCCCAGAGATTTAAGCTGTCTGTTTCCACAGTTAGGAACATATTGAGGAAATGGAAGACCACAGGCTCAGTTCAAGTTAAGGCTCGAAGTGGCAGACCACGAAAGATTTCGGATAGACAGAAGCGACGAATGGTGAGAACAGTCAGAGTCAACCCACAGACCAGCACCAAAGACCTACAACATCATCTTGCAGCAGATGGAGTCACTGTGCATCGTTCAGCCATTCGGCGCACTTTACACAAGGAGATGCTGTATGCGAGAGTGATGCAGAGGAAGCCTTTTCTCCGCCCACAGCACAAACAGAGCCGCTTGAGGTATGCTCAAGCACATTTGGACAAGCCAGCTTCATTTTGGAATAAGGTGCTGTGGACTGATGAAACTAAAATTGAGTTATTTGGGCATAAAAAGGGGCGTTATGCATGGAGGAAAAAGAACACAGCATTCCAAGAAAAACACCTGCTACCTACAGTAAAATATGGTGGTGGTTCCATCATGCTGTGGGGCTGTGTGGCCAGTGCAGGGACTGGGAATCTTGTCAAAGTTGAGGGACGCATGGATTCCACTCAGTATCAGCAGATTCTGGAGACCAATGTCCAGGAATCAGTGACAAAGCTGAAGCTGCGCCGGGGCTGGATCTTTCAACAAGACAACGACCCGAAACACTGCTCAAAATCCACTAAGGCATTCATGCAGAGGAACAAGTACAACGTTCTGGAATGGCCATCTCAGTCCCCAGACCTGAATATAATTGAAAATCTGTGATGTGAGTTAAAGAGAGCGGTCCATGCTCGGAAGCCATCAAACCTGAATGAACTAGAAATGTTTTGTAAAGAGGAATGGTCCAAAATACCTTCAACCACAATCCAGACTCTCATTGGAACCTACAGGAAGCGTTTAGAGGCTGTAATTTCTGCAAAAGGCGGATGTACTAAATATTGATTTCTTTTCTTTTTTGTGGTGCCCAAATTTATGCACCTGCCTGATTTTGTTTGAACAATTATTGCACACTTTCTGTAAATCCAAACTTCATTTCACTTCTCAAATATCACTGTGTGTGTCTCCTATATGATATATTTAACTGACATTTTTTATCGTAACAACCAACGATTTATACAGGAAAATAATGACTATTAACAAGGTTGCCCAAACTTTTGCATCCCACTGTATATACTGAGTATACTTTATACATAAAATATATGTTGTCGTACCTTGCATAACTGAATAACCTTTATGGCACAATAACAATTCAATGCATTTATGGTCGCTACAGTATTTGGATTTAATAATCTTCATGTGGGAAAAGGCTGACTTGCATAAATAAGTAGAGCCGAATAATGCAGTCAAGGAGCTTTTGAATTCAGCCAAGTGAAAAATGACGGCTGTCTGATTAACTGCGATTT
This sequence comes from Polypterus bichir lapradei, assembly GCA_026402145.1. Lineage (NCBI taxonomy): Eukaryota > Metazoa > Chordata > Cladistia > Polypteriformes > Polypteridae > Polypterus > Polypterus bichir. Next base: position 136,054,001 of record JANRMT010062791.1, read on the forward strand.
TAGTTCCCTCTCCTTTCTCTTTCTCAGATCGCTTTTCGGAAGGAAGTCAGTTTGGTAGTTTTTATGAACAGTTTGAAAGTGCCTTTCCACATTTTCCTTCTTTGGAATAGCAATGATAGATTGACAGATCAGACAAACACACTTCGATTGCGACATTATGAGAAAAAAATCCACTTCCAATTCCACATCCAGCCCATATCCTCCCCAAACAATTTTTTTTTAAAAGTCCCTTCTTTAGTCGATATAAATTGGAAGGCTAACTAGATCACAGCCGGAGTTTTGTAGTAGCTTGTGCGTTTGATCGTGCGGGCGGGATGACCAGTGTATTAGAAGAAAAGTGATCTCAGACTGGCCGCCCTGTATGTCAATCAAGTGGCAAATGCCATAGGGAGGATATATGATAGACTAACATTAAAAAAAATTTTTTTTGAATGCAATGCGATCTACCTGCACTACCTTTGCGATCTACCGGTCGATGGCGATCGACACATTGGACACCCCTGCTGTAGGCAAACAAAAAAAAATCACTCAAACAAGTAATCATTCAAGACTGAGTCTTAATCAAAACTAAACTAGAGGATTCAACGGGTCGGATTATATACAGCAGAGACAGGAAGGGGTGGAGTCATAGCCGAAATGAGGTCTTGGTAGGAGGTGTATTCCGGAGGAAATAGGCCGAGTCTTAGGCAGGCTTTCCTTCTGCTGGTCTGTGGAGGAAGGAGAAAAGGCACTAGCACCGTTCAACAATGCTAGTCTCTGTGTCTTACTCCCAGTTTAGCCTGCCTCCCAATTTAGCCTGCCTCCCAGGCGCGTGTGTGACAACGTATAATTATGTGATCATCCACACATTTATTTTCAAAATTACAGTTTCTGTTTACCACCAGACAGGTGAGATACAGGGACATTTGATTGAAGCGGAGGTCCTTGAATAACACTTTTGAGTGGCTCAGGTACTGTGTAACAGAATTCACTGACTATGCTAAGAAATGTTGCCTTTACCCTACGTTGAAACTGATCCTCTTAGAAAATAAACACGGGGGTAACGTGCAGCAGAAGGCATCCGCGTATGGTAATTGAATCCATGACACCTCAACTGTAAAACTGCAAGACACCACACTACTTCAAAGTTATACTATAAGCAGTACTTACATATCAAGTCCTTTTTAGAAATCACCTTAGTCAGTGGGCGGGCCTCTCTGGCAGTGTCTTAAATTGGTTTGAATCCTACCTGGCAGGTAGAAAATTCTTTGTTAGTTGTGGTAATTATACTTCAAAGACACATGATATTCTATATAGTGTTCCACAAGGCTCTATCCTGGGTCCACTACTCTTTTCGATCTACATGCTTCCATTAGGTCAGATTATCTCGGGGCATAATGTGAACTACCACAGCTATGCTGATGACATGCAACTGTATTTATCAATAGCACCTGATGACCCCGACTCTGTTGTTTCACTAACACAATGTCTTACTTGTGTTTCTGAGTGGATAAGTAGTAATTTTCTCAGGCTAAATAAAGAAAAAACTGAAATTTTAGTGATTGGCAATAATGGATATAATAAGGTTATTACAAATAAACTTGATGCATTAGGATTAAAAGTCAAGACGGAGGTAAAGAACTTAGGGGTAACCGTTGACTGTAACCTGAATTTTAAATTGCTTATTAATCAGATCACGAGGACAGCATTTTTTCACTTAAGAAACATAGCAAAAGTTAGACCTCTTATATCATTGAAAGATGCTGAGAAATTAGTTCACGCTTTTGTTTTCAGTTGACTAGATAACTGTAACACACTCCTCTCAGGACTACCCAAAAAAGACATAAATCGACTCAACTAGTGCAGAATGCAGCTGCTAGAATCCTAACGAGGAAAAGAAAATCCGAGCACACTTTTCCAGTTTTGATGTCACTACACTGGTTACCTGTGTCATTCAGAATTGACTTTAAAACACTGCTTATGGTTTACAAAGCCTTAAATAATCTTGCTCCATCTTATATATCGGAGTGTCTGACATCTTATATTCCAAATCGTAACCTTAGATCTTCAAATGAGTGTCTGCTTAGAATTCCAAGAGCTAAACTTAAAAGAAGTGGTGAGGCGGCCTTCTGCTGTTATGCATCTAAAATCTGGAATAGCCTGCCAATAGGAATTTGCCAGGCTAATACAGCGGCGCACTTTAAAAAACTTCTAAAAACACATTACTTTAAAATAGCTTTCTCATAACTTCATTTTAATTTAATCCTGATGCTCTGCATATTTAATTAATTATCATTACTATTCATGGCAGCTCTAAAATCCGTACTGACCCCTACTCTCTCTTCTGTTCTTTTTCTGGTTTTCTGTGGTGGTGACCTGCGCCACCACCACCTAATCAAAGCACCGTGATGTCCCTACATTGATGGATTAAAGGCCAGAAGTCCACGGGACCGTCATCATCAAGTCCTTCCATGAGAACCCTGAATACAATGAGGACTGATCATTTATGTTAGGTAGAATGCCCAGAGGGGGCTTGGCAGTCTCATGGCCTGGAACCCCTGCAGATTTTATTATTTCTCCAGCCGTCTGGAGTTTTTTTGTTTTTTTCTGTTCTCCCTGGCCATCGGACCTTACTTTTATTCTATGTTAATTAGTGTTCCCTTATTTTAATTCTTATTTATTTTGTCTTTTTTCTCTTTCTTCATCATGTAAAGCACTTTGAGCTACATCATTTGTATGAAAATGTGCTATAGAAATAAATGTTGTTGTTGTTGTTGTTCAGCAAAGTCGAGTGAAAACTGTGACTCAAGGTCTTTATGTTTTGTATCACTAGTGTAGCTATGTTTACCCAAAATTACCAGCTTCAGTTTGCTTCATGGGATTCAGCAAATGTTTGATGCATTGAAATGATTCCACAGACAAAATATCTTTGTTTTAAAAACTTTAGTAAAAATTCAAAGTATAACAGATCACACAAAAATAGAGAAAAAATTGGTTTTGCAAAGTAAAGAAAAGTTTTGATTTAAAAAAAAAAGTTCCTTAATAAGGCTTAGATCTCTTGTTTGCTTCTTTACACTCTCTCATACAGCTGAACCATTTCCAAATGGTCAGAAAACTGAATGCCTATCCCATTTTCATACTGTAAATGGGTCTGTCAGTCCCTGCTAGCACTGGGACCTGTTCTAAACAACAACGGACTAAATTAAAACACCGTATCTCAGATATAACAAGAAAGTTCTATCTCATTTTAACTTACAGGGGATAAAATGCTATGCCATTGTCTATGGCTATGAAAGTAAATTATATTCTATTCAAATTAAGCATGTAGTAATATGAGTTTAACTCAAAGCTTTAACTTTCTAAGATTGGCTCTTACAACTAGCATTCTGCAACTTGTCTTGGATTTCTTCAAATGTATGTTTTCTTTGTTTTGACAAAGATATTTTTCGAGTGCAAACTTCGTCTTATCACATGCCAACCAAACAATCTACATGCACTTTCACAGAAGCTTTGTGCATAATGCAATCTGAAGACAACTAATTTATTTGGGCTTGACACGGGTGGGATCTTTGATAAAACAGATTAACTCAGCTGTGACGTTTTACCTGTACAAATCACATATAATACTAATGAAAGAGTGCAGACAAAATGGAAACTTGTGATTTGTTTGAAAGAAGACACCTTGGGAAAGTGCGAAATGCCATGACTGCTTTGGATGAACTTGTGAGTTTATTGCGACACACACAAACAACTTTGAAATAGGGTGGTGTCCTGCTGACGGGACACCTCATGAAGTGCTCTGCTATCTACAGGTAGAATAGCTGCCTGCAGAGTTAATGTATGGAAATGCCTTCAATAAATACCTTTCTTTTTGTGTCAATGACACTGGAAGAGAAAAGCAAATTTAGATTAGAGTAGATAAACTTTATTAATCCTATGGGGAAAACTGAATGCATGCAGCATCAGAAACATAAAAGCAAGGATGCAGACTCACTGGACAGATAATACAGCCAATAAACCAATCAACCACTCAATCAATCCATCAATCAATCAATAGTAAAATTAAAATAAACTTAACTCCACAAGTTTTTTACAAAATGAAACATCACACTTTGTACAAATGTTTTCACTCATCACTTGTGCGTGAGTGGTCCCTGGTGGTGGGCTGGTTCCCGCTCCTGCCAGAATGGGCTGTGCCCTCACAATCTTTAATTGGACTAAGCCGGGATGAGAATATAACGAAATGCACAGGGAATAGCAGAAGGTTAAGTGAGTCAGTCAGAGCGGTACTGGGATTAGAGATGTGCATTGTGCCCATGGCCTTTTGATTTCTAGTACAGTGGTTTGTTCATTAGCCTTTTCTCCATTCAGTAATCATCTGTTTATTTATTAATCTGGAGCTGTTATCATAATAGACTTGTGCCGCAAGCCACACTAGGAAAAAGAGGAAGAAAATGAAATGGGAGCATTCAGAGTACATTCAGAGACATAGCTAACTGATTAGGAAGTTGGAGCATTTTAAGATTTTTTCCATTTACTTCATCAAAGAGTCACTTACCACCTTTTTGTTTATTAATACTAGAGGGCTCCGCCCCCTGCTTGCTTCGCTCGCTCACCCCCGTGTTTGGTTTACCGGATATACAATACAATACAATTTATTTTTTATATAGCCCAAAATCACACAAGAAGTGCTGCAATGGGCTTTAACAGGTCCTGCCTCCTGACAGCCCCCCAGCCTTGACCCTCTAAGAAGACCAGAAAAAACTCCCAAAAAAAATCCTTGTATGGAAAAAATCGAAGAAACCTTGGGAAAGGCAGTTCAAAGAGGGACCCCTTTCCAGGTTGGTTGGGCGTGCAGTGGGTGTCAAAAAGAAGGGGGTCAATACAATACGATACAATACACAGAACAGAACAAATCTTCAATGCAGTATAAAAATAAAAATTCAAGAAGTATGGAGTAGAATTTCACATTAGATTATATCACATAACATAATAATTTGGATTTGTTTAGAGTCCTGGAGACCTCATTCATCAAGCTGCCTCCCCTATTTTGCCATTCCACATCTGAAATAGCGCTAATCCGATGAAAGGACCCCTCTTTCCCACGATTCCTGCGATCCTCCATCAGGGATGACTTTACCTTAGGCAGGCAATATGCAATTTAAAGAGATTGTTATTTTCTTCGGAATTGTTACATATGCATTATTTTCACTTTTTCTTTAAAAACTTTTGTAAAAACAATACTTGTCCTTTATTTTCGGCCCCGCGCGTGGTCACATCTCTTCCTCACCAGACTTATAACACTGCTTGCGTTGTGAAGGGGAGGGGCGGCTAAATGCACGCTAAGGATTTGCCGTTGCATCATCTGCTGTCTTCCTGCTACTGGCGAGCTGCACATTTCGCTCGTCTCTTGTCGTTGTCTTAAGAGCTGGGAGCACATGATGCTTGTCTGACAGATGCAATCCAACAACTGCTAGGTTAGATGTCTGTGGAGTTGTTTTAAATGATGGCTCACTGCCTGGTCTCGTGTGACGTTGTAAAAACAATACTTACCCTTTATTTACAGCCCCGGGCGTGGTTAAATTCTTTCTTGCAGGATGTATAATGCTGCTCGCTCGCGGGGGTGTGGGGGGGGGGGATGGGGGCTGCCGTCGCGCTGCTCTTCGATCTTTTTAAAGCTTGTTCAGCCGCTGTCCTTTTTCCTACTTTGTCTTTCTGCTGCTCACGTTGTGATTGCTTCTCCGTCATCATAAATATACATCTGACTGAACTGTGTTTTCTTTAAAATTAAACTTGTCGTTGCTTTAACTGTTGCGGGTCCACAGATTGTCATAGCGTATGTTCCATTATTGTGTAAATCTACGTTTTGTGCATTGAATGATGTGCACTAAGACACCTGTATCTGTGTGTGCTGCTTCCCTTCACTACTGTTTTTTTTTTTTGCCCATTCTCTTTCGTCTCGTGGTTCTTTTATTTGTCTTTCGTGATCTTAACATGAAGATCACGTATTGTCTACTAGTTATTCATTCCACAGGATTTTTTTTTATAATAGAGAAATTTTTGCAATTTTGAGTCATGTACATAAATAACAGACCACAACTAAATGTGTTAATAGATGACATGTTTTTAACATCACTTTCTAACAAGATGAAGTTAAAAACATTGCCCTGATAGTTTTGTGGTGGCTCAATGGCTTTGACAGAGAACAAATTCCAACTCAAGTGACACAGAAATGGCATTGATTGATGTGCTGCTGTGTCCAGTTATTGGTTGTGGAGGATCTGTGGCTAATCATAGTTAAAATGTCAGTCAGTCAGTCAGTCATTATCCAACCCGCTATATCCTAACACAGGGTCATGGGGGTCTGCTGGAGCCAATCCCAGCCACCACAGGGCACAAGCCAGGAACAAATCCGGGGCAGGGTGCCAGCCCACTGCAGGGCACACACACACCCCAAGCACACACTAGGGACAATTTAGGATCGCCACCTAACCTGCATGTCCTTGGAATGTGGGAGGAAACCGAAACACCCAGAGGAAACCCACGCAGACACGAGGAGAACATGCAAACTCCACACAATTAGGACCCGGGAAGCGAACCCAGGTCTCCTTACTGCAAGGCAGCAGCGCTACCACTGTGCCACCCTTAGTTAAAATGTCTTTAACTTTAACAGTTTTCAAAGATGTAACCAATGGACTCAAGCTAATACTTCTGGCTGAATTTGACCATGATGGATAGTAGACCATTGTGTCAGAGAAAATTAAATTATTATGATCTGCTGATAATACAGTTGTGAGATTGTTTTTAGTGTAACAGAAATCCTCAGGTCATGTTTATTCATCATATGCATTAAATGTCTCAGAGCCACAGTGAGGGAGCTTGTTTCATGTTTCACTTCAAGTTCCCAAACTTTGTGTCATTTACCTGCTGTGATTATTAGGAGCATGAGAAGTGAGCTGCCTGGGCTGAGTTACCTGTACACCAACCCACGGGCACAGGAGCCGCCACATATCAAATGGCCTGCACAGCGCTTTAGGTGTTTCACTGTTCTGCTCTCAGGAATGACTGTGCATGAGTAAAAGAAGAAGATATAGAAAAAATACTGTACAGGTTGAAGTGACCTCCATGAAGGTAAATTTGGAATAGTAAATTACTGTAATTTGTAACTAAGGTACCTAGAATGTTTCTCAGTTTTAAGATGAGTTTGAAAATTTGCCAGGACTTTTCAATAAGAGGCTTTGAAAACTCAGGTCTTTGTACTTGAGATATCTCTGCAAAATATGAATTATCATGACATATTTTCTTAAAGGAGAAATGTTGAAAATTTCAACAAAATTGATTTACTGGGAGCCAGTTCTTTCATGCAGATAGACAGAGAGACAGTCAGAGTAATGACCACTGCAGTAGGTGCTCTTCCCATCTCTATATATATAAAATCCAATGTCTGTTTGTATGTCTTTTCACTTTTCACGAAAGTACTGCTTAAGGGATTTTTTCTATAATTTGCTTGAACATTCCAGTTGATTTTGCGACTTTTGTCATTGCGCTTAGTATCATAGTTCACTTGCAGGAGCTATATATTCGTGCTAATCCAAAACAGAGGCTGTGGGCTGAGGGGAGGGGGAGCCGGGTGGGGCCCTCCTCACTCACATGCCAGCCTCAGAACGTACCTTGCCTCCGGCTAAGCTAGCGAACAAGAGAACTACTTAACGGATTTAGAATGGGATTTTTTCTGTAATTTCCTTGAGCATTCCAGTTGATTTTGCCACTTCACTCATCATGCTAAGTATCATAGTTTGCTAACAGGAGCAATATATTCATACCTATATGAGAGAGAGGCAGCGGGCTGAGGGGAGGGGAAGCGTGACATCAGGAGTGGGGTCCTCCTCACTCACGTGCTAGCCTCCATTCTAATCGGTCTACCTATGGCCACGTTTTGGAGTGTACATATTCTCCGCTTAGCTAGCGATACCTATTTGTTAATTGATTTTTAAAGTTTGTCCTGTTTCACTACTACACGGGCGGAGCGGCGGGGGACAGCTAGTTATGTATAAACATGCCTAAAATGGCTTCCATATACAAAAATTACTCTTGTCCAACTAATGTTTTCTAATCCAGGCTAGTCTTGCTTTAATCTGTAGTCTTACTTTATTCCTCCTGATTTAAAATTGTTAAATTGGAGTTAAACATCAAAAGAATCCCAATTGACTGCCCATTGTATTTCGAGGGTCTGGCTCATAAACTAATAAGGAAATCTGGTCCTATCTTACTTATTGTTGTCGATCATCCCCCAAATACAATGTGTCTTTCTTATCTGATCTGATTGTCATTTTGACCCACTTAAGTTCACTTTCCCAGAGAGTCATTCTTCTCGGTGATTTCAACATCCATATTGACATTACTACATGTAAGCCAAGAAATGAATTCCTATCCTTACTGGAGTGTTTTGACTTGGTGCAGGATGTTGATTTTCCTACCCACTCTGGTGGTCATATACTAGACCTGATCTGCACATCTGGCTTATCTGATGGTAACACTTTTAGCAGTGATTTGGGATTCTCTGACCATAAAGCAGTGCTTTTCACGGTCTCATTACCTCTCCATCCTTCTACCTGTAAACATCAAATTTCTTTCAGAAACCTTAAAAATATCGTCTCTTTATGCTTGCTGGATCCATTTCTGATTTTTTTCTGTCTTCCCTTATTCCAACAGTGCTAGATAGTCTTGTTGACCACTATAATTCAGTCCTTCATTTGGCAGTAGATAAAAATGTCTCTGTTAAAACATAAGGAAGATTCCTTTAAGCTTTCAGCTCCATGGTACAGTTCAGAGCTACGATCTATGAAAGCAGCTGGCTGACGCCTTGAGAGAATGCCACATAAGACTGGCCTCACTATGCACATCCAGGCTTTCTCTGACCATCAAAGGGCTTATAGGGATGCAGTAATTGCAGCTAAGAACACACATAATGGCAGAATAATAGAAAGTGGCCATGATAACCTGAGGGTTTTGTTCTCTGTAGTTAATAAACTACTTTAACCTGCATCTGGCCCAATTACCTTGTACTCTGATGTCTGTGAAAATTCCTCCAGTTTTTCCGTAATAAAATTAAAGATCTAAACAATTCAACTAACATAAATCCATCATCCATTTATATCTTTCCTTGTCTTCTCACTCCATCCAGATCCTTTACTAATTTTTTAGCAGTCACATCTGCATTTGTTAATGGCCTGCTTTGTAAAATGAGGCTGACTATTTGTGTACTGGACCCCATCCCCACCACACTTCTTAAATTCTGTCTTCATGCCATAATCCCGACCGTTACTACAATAATAAATGCATCTCTTGACACTGACTTTGTGTCAGCTACTTTTAAAATCGCTGCTGTAACTTCAGTATTAAAAAAGTTTGGTCTTGATGCTGACAGTCTTAGCAATTCTTGGCCTATTTCTCACATACTTTTCTATGAAAAGTCCTTGAGTGTGTTGTGGCCTCCCAGCTCACCAATTACTTAACCTCTAATAAATTGATGGAACCCTTTCAGTCTTGTTTCAAGGCACAGCACAGCTCTGAAACTGCTCTTCTTCAGGGTAACCAATGATTTGCTTATGGCAGCAGACTCTGGACAAACTAGCACATTAATTCTGTTAGACATCAGTGTAGCATTTGACACTGTCAGACATGCCATTCTACTGTCCAGAATGGAGAACATGCTGGGTATCTCTGGCACTGGTTTAAGTCCTGTCAACTGATAGGTGAGAGTTAGTTAGTCTTGACAACAGCAGATCCAGCCCTGTCCTCAGCCCTCTTCTCTTCTGTATCTGCATGCTTCCCCTTGGCCATATTATTTGTAGCTTTGGTCTGGGTTATCATTTTTATGTAGATGATACTCAACTCTACTTCAATGTTATTTGTGAAACTTCATCAGATCTGTCTCAGCTAACAATTTGCCTCAGTGAAATTAAAATCTGGATGGAGTAGAACTCTTTAAAATCAAATTGCAAGAAAACTGAACTCCTGCAAATTGGCACTAAAGTGCAAATTAAGAAAATGAGCTCCTTTTCAGTCACTCTTGATGACAATCTCATCAGACCTTCTTCTGATGCAAGGAATTTTGGTGTCATTTTTGATTCCTCCCTTTCTTATTCTGACCACATAAACCACATTATCCTATGTTTGATGATTCATCTTTCATTCATGCTTTTATCACATCTGACATAGATTATCATAACTTCCTACTGGCAGGTGCCGCTTCTAATCTTATATCACAACTCCAGTTGATTCAAAACTCTGCTGCAAGAGTCTGAACATGGACCAGCAACAGCGAGCACATGATATCCATCCTGCTTTACTTCCACTGGCTCCCTGTGTCTTACAGGATTGAGTATAAAATTGTATTAATAACCTACAAAGCTTTAAATGGCTTTGAACTGGAATACATCAATGACTTTCTCCATCAGTCGCCCACTAAGGTCATCTGATTCTGGCAATTCAGCTGTACAGCACTCACACTTTGGAATGACCTCCCGATTAATGAGATCAGCTGACTCGATTCATTCTTTTAAAAAACAACTAAAAAATTAATCTGATCAGAAAGGTCTTTAACTTAACCTGACATTCTGCCTCCTCTTTAATTCTTCTTCTCTGTCCAGATGCTTAGGATAATTTGAATGTGTTTGTGCTATATCACAAATGATGTTATCTGCTAGGATTTTCTTTTGGTGTTGAATTTAGTAGTTACTCTGGTTTATTGTCTTTTATTTTATTTAATGCTTTTATATATCATGGGCTTACTTGCTTATTGTTCTATGTTAAGTACATTACGGGTACATCATAACCGCTTAAGGATTTTGTCCACCCGGGGCATGGGGTATGCATCGAATTTGGAGACTTGATTGAGACGTCAGAAGTCATTACAAAATCTCCAAGACCCATCTGGCTTAGAAACAAAGACGATGGGACTGGAGCACGGGCTGTGGCTCTCCTAGATGATGTCCATATCCAACATCCATTGGACTTCTAATTCCACCTCAGCACGTTTTGCCTCTGGGAGGCAATAGGGGCGTTCCCTGACTACCACCCCGGGGTCCATCACAATGTCATGCTGAATCAGCGGGGTGCGGCCGGGTGCCTCGCTGACCACTTCTGGGACAGACAGAATCTCAGTTTCCAGCTCCTGTTGCTGGTGGGGACTCAAATTGGGCCAAGGTTAAGGACCAATCTTTTTGAGAAAAGAGAGTGGTCTGGGCTGGTGAGAGGGCGGTCTTCCCTGTCCTTCAACAGCTTTAGTAAGTTGACATGATACACCCACTCACTTGGTTGACGATTTGGTTGTTTCACCAAATAATCGACAAGCCCTTTTCTCTCTTTAACCTCGTAAGGGCATTGCCAGTGACCCAATAATTTAGAGGGGGAGGTGGGCACGAGCACCATCACTCGATATCCCGGCTGGAACTCCCATTGCGAGGTATTTCTGTTATCGTTCTGCGCCTGCACTACTTGAGCTTTCGACATGTGCTCTTTTAGCAGAGGTCGGATTTTGGCCAATCTATCGCGTAACTGCGCAATATATTCTAAGATATTAGTGGAGGGAAGTGCCTGCCCTTCCCATCCTTCTTTTCGGATGTCCAATATATCCCAGGGTTGGCGTCTGTACAACAGCTCAAAAGAGAAAACCCCATAGAGGCTTGCAGCACCTTCCAATAGGCAAAAAGCTGGTCCCAGTTCCTACCGTCCTCACTGACTACCTTGCAGAGCATCTCTTTGAGGGTTTGGTTGATCCTTTCCACCAACCCATCTGTCTGTGGGTGATAAACAGACGTTTTAAGATGCTTAATATGGAGTAACTTGGCAACCAGCTTGAACGTATCCGAAGTAAAGGGTGTACCCTGGTCCTTAAGGACTTCCTTGGGTATACCCACTCGGGAAAAAAGCCCTACCAATTCCTGTGCACTATTCTTAGTATTGACTGTTCACAGGGGAACCGCCTCTGGGTATCGAGTAGCCTAATCGATCATAACTAATATATATTTATGCCCTCTCGTTGAAGGCTCTAAGGGACCTACAAGATTGACACAAATCCTTTCAAAGTGTATGTTAATGAGGGGAATCGGTACTAGAGGAGCACGGTTGCGGAAGAGTCCTGCTCCCGCCTGTCCACGTCATCAACAGCTGCTGAAAAACACGACATGGAAGTAGCTGGGATGGTTTCTTGTCCATCCATAATCAGACCCAACTTAGTTCTAGGAGTGGGTTCCAGCCTAGCACTTTTATTTTCCGACCAGTCATGTCCTAATATAACCGGGAAGGGGGGCTCAGGTAGGACAGCGACGAGCAGTTGTTTAGGATCACGCGTCCAGTTTCTGAAGCATTTTGCGGACCTATACAGTGTGGTCTCCTCGTGTACACAGGTTACACTCGTTTTCTGAGCTAACCATTGTCGTGGTAGAACATAATGATGAGCAACAGTGGTGATATTGCTCCCGGAATCAAACAATACCAACACCGAATTCCCATTCACCAATACCACTCCCGTGTTTGGAACAGCCAGGGGATTTGACAGACCTCTGAGCCAGGTGCAGTCCGTTGGTTTGGCATTTAACGGGCAGGCGGTCAGAATATGTCCCAGCTCCCCACACTTGAAACAGCATGGTGGGCTGGAAACCTTCTCCTTCGGTCTCCGGAGCCTCCGCAGTGCCACGGGTGGCTTCAGGGGGAGTGACATGTCCCTGTCGGGCCCCATGAGCAGACTTTTCTGACCCCCTAGCTCGGTTCACAGCCAGCTGGTGCTCCAAGACCTCCAGAAGACCGTTCATATTTTTGTATGGATGCCGGCGGACCTGCTGGGTGAGGTACTCCGGCATGGCATTCACTAGACCCTCACAGGCCACCTGCTTCTCCACCTGGCGTGCCTGGTTTATATCTGGCCTCAGCCAGCGCCCCAGCTTGCCCCAGAATTTGAATGCCTGGGCCCATGCTGGGCTGTCAGGGTCAAACCTCCAGTACCACCACTCCCTTGCCTGCTGGCCCAAGGTCATGCCATAGTGCTTATATATTTCGGCTTTCAGGAGGTCATAATTGGTGGCTTCCTCCTCAGGGAAGTCATAATAAGCCAGCTGAGCAGCGCCCTTCAGGTACTGCATTAATATGGGGCCCCATTCCAATCTCGACCAGTGATTAAGAAAGGCAGCCCTCTTGAATATCAGTAAGTATGACTCTATATCGTCCAAATCAGAGAGTGGGACGGTCGAAGGAAGTGGAGTCTGTGTGGGCTCCAGTTTTACCACTTCCACTGCTGCCAGCTGTGTCTTGGTCTCCACCAGCTCCGTCCTGGTTGCAGCGAGCTCCAATTTCACACCCTGGAGCTCTGCCATTATGGTTTACAATACAGCATTCAGGTCCTGCCCTTCTGACATCATCGGACTTTGGATCCTGCTGAATACGCCACTGTAAAATGAAAAGACAAAAGAGATTATAAAGGTTTGGGGAGTCCGTTCCCGTATACTGTGACGTTCTCTCTGTAAATGCGGTCAGGTTTGTACATATAACACAGACAACCAAAACAATGACAGGCGGACAATTTATGAGGTGGGAACGGAAGCTGATACAGAATGCTGGGAAGGAGCCACTGTGGTAGATGGGTAGTGGTGATGTCATCAGATGGTGACCAGAGGGAAGGGAGGAACCCGGAAGTGGCTTGCATTGTTGTTTACCGTGTTTGGGTGAACTCACGGCGGTGTATTTTCGTCTTTCCTGAAGTAACAAAGAGAGAAAGGTTAGTACACTGCTGTTGTCCCCTGACATGAGATTTTGCACTGCTCATCGGGTCTTTAAGCTGCTTCCTATGCGCTTGTGCGTGACAATATATATATATATTGATTACAATCTGACAATTTAGGTGGATACCTACCAGGTAATGCTTGTGGTTGGTCGGCCAATCAGCAGACATCTGTCATGCCATCTCACTTGTGAGAAGCAAATCATAGAGATGTTATAAAGTACCTGCCAAATGTTACAAAGAGTACACGACATGTGTTTAACCCTAATTGGGGTTCATCAGGTATACACACTTTTTCTTCCCCTTTTGGGAATCAAACCTCAGATGTCAGCGCCCAAGGCAAAGCCTCAGATGTTGCACCATGGCAGCTGACTGTGTAGTTGACAGGCTGTAGATCAGAGTTTTACATGCATAGAAGGGTCATTGGAGTGGAACAAAAATCAGCACAATAGCTACATGAGTACCTGGTTCTTAAAAAGCACCAGCATATCCTCAATGATTCCACACTTCCACTATATCAGTGTTTCTCAATCTTTAAGTATTTGCGACCCGAGTTTTCATAACAGTTTTAATCGCACCCCCCTAACGTTTTTTTGAAAAGCGCCCACTAATACCAATTTGTTCTTTTTTAATTAATGATATATCATAGATGCATATTTTATTATACCTACTCTATATTTATTTTTCTAGTATTAGAATGTAGTTTAAGTTTATTTGCTTTGGTTTCCATAGATGTATTTTTCATATTTTTGATTCTTGTTTTCTTTTTTTCACATCTTCGCGCCCCCCTTTTTGTTACTTAGTGCCCTCCTAGCGAGGCCTGCCCCTCAGTTTGAGAACCACTGCACTATATTGTAAATGTAATATTAGCTCTGCAGCAATAAACTTAGTTTTATAGTACCAAATAAAAACTTCTAAATTCGAAAGATCATTTGTACCCTCATCCAGTAGATGAATGGGTGAACATTTTTTTAGTATAGTCATGCGCCAATTTACAACTAACTGAGTTGAGGCGATTCATACTTGTGACCACAGGCAATAGGAATGCAATAGGAGAGTAATGTTCAAGAAATTGCCAAAATCAGCCACAGTAACAAATCTTTCATTATTATCATTATTATTATTATTATTTCATTGGGCCTCTTATAGTTCTTGCCTCTTGGAGGGCCCTTAAAGAGTTGTTTTGATCGACACCTCTCCACATGGCTTATGCTTATGTATTTGTCCCACACCACTAGTGTTTCTCAAACTTCATGGTCCAACACCCCAGTTTTGCCTTTTAAAGTTAATTGACAACCTCATAGCAGCAACTGCAAACCACTCCCTTGGTGAAACAAGCACTATCGGGGTCCCTCTTGGTGAAACAAGGTAATTTTAAAATGGGGATATGACTTGACCCAGTCATAAAATAACAACAGCAACCCATGACCCACTGGTGGCAACCCAAGTCATGACACTAGTTTAGGCAACCCATTTGCAAACACAACTTTTGACACATCTGCAGGCATGCGACCTCCTTTATACCAGTAACCTACACCAGACCCACATGACCCGTACACTTTGTGACCGACAAACGGGCAATTTGACATACACCCCAATGGCCAGTCCCAAATGCAGCTGTAAATTGGCGCATGGCCGTGTATGTATTTGCATACGTATGAATGTTTAATATACTGTAGGTATGCATGTTGGTGTTCAGACATATGTGGTTCCTTATACTGTATTTCTTCTTCCTTGTTTTTGTTTTTTATATTTAAAATCTATGTCTATGCAAGTTTATAGTTGATGCCCAAACCAAATGAATTTCCTAATATTGAATAACAAACCTAAAGCTGAGCTGAGTTGTTGAGTTGAACTTGGAGATGATAAAGAAAAGATGGAAGGCAATTTATTAGAATGTGAATCTAGAAGTGATAAAGTGTAGGTACAGTATTTCATCAAACATTATGAAATAAAGGACTGTGCCTTATTAGGGTTTGTTTCGATGACTAATATTATTATTAAACTAATTCTGTCTGAATTTCATGTAGTATGGTGCTATTATAAAAAAAACGGCACTCATTTTTGGAGCCAATGTTTTCTGCTTTTAATTATTAGCAATTACTTGTTTGTGTTCTGAAAATTTCCTTTATTAAGGGGTTATTAAGAACGTATCAGCTCCTTCTTAAAGCGGAGGAAGCCTGTGCCTCTGCTGTTAGCGCCTACCCCAGTGAATTAGGATGCAACCATTAAAATGTCCTCTCACGCTGATTGCCACTGCTTGAAGTTGCAGTTATTAGGCTAATACTTTACTGATTGTGATACAAATCACATGCAAAAGAAAGTAGGCAGAGTTATTTTAACTTTGTAAGAACTTTTTTTTGACTCTGTATAAAATGGAGAGTGGCACAGAGGTGCAGATGTATCACTGCTGCCTCACAACAAGGAGACCGGGGTTTGCACCCATGATGGTGTCGGTGTGCTCCAGTTTCACCCACAGTCCAAAGATATGCAGGCTAAGTAGGTTTTGTGTATGTGTGTGTGTGTGTGTTCGCCCCATTGATGGGCTGTCAACCTGTCCAGGAAAGGCTCCTGCCTTGCTATGGTCGGCTCCAGCGTGTCTGTGACCCTACTATGGACAACCAAGTTTTGAAAATGGATGGATGGATTGATGTAACACAGGAATAGATCCTACATTTACTTGTACTTTTGATACATAAAGTATATTTTATATCAGAAATTTCAAAACTTATACTTGAGTAGTTTTATTATTTGCAAATTTTACTTACTTGAGTATCTTTTCAGAAAGATATCTTTACTTTTACTCAGGTTTGACTGTTGATTGCCTTATATAAGTCTGGTTTACACAAATCGTGTCTTTAGGTTTATACATTATGTAATTAGTCACTTGTAAAGCTTGTAATTGAATTCTGTCTGTGAACTTGTTATAATGCTCTGAGCCTGCACTCAGAGAAGAGTGTTATATATATAAAAATAAACTGAATTGAATTATTCATTAACTTCAAGGTCTGCAATGAACATCTGCTGTTTTTACCTAAAGTAGTTATCCATAGTGACTTTCAAATCATGCCAGCACAGAAAGAACAGTTTCTGATGAAAGGCTTGCATAGCAGCCGGATGGATCGAGCTGGTAGCCATGTTGGCTTTCAGTCCGGTGCCTTAACCACCAGGACACAATGCCCAGTGAGCTGCAAAGGCCTACAAGCTTCTATCAAGTGCCTCCTGGGGACTCCTCTTTTGGGGGTGGTTGTAGTCACTCAGTTGAACTTGTCAATCTGAGAGCATTGCATTATGTGTCCTTGGATCCTGGGAGGAAACTTGACACCAGCCTGGCCGTTCAAAGAGTTCCGCTCATGTTAGCTCTTGTCAAACTCAATTCTTTCAGTCATGTTATGTGTCTTAGATCTTTATTTGAACTTCAGAATATTACCAGTTTCTAAAAATATACAAAGTGATCCAAACAGCACTGGGCGTACAATATGAGCCAACCCTAGATGGGATGCCAGGCCACACTCACACAACATGCCCATATTGTCTGAGTTAGAGCTGCCAATCAATTTAACTGATATGCCTTTGCGATGCAGCAGGAAAATCAAAGGTCCAGGAGGGCAATCCATATAGACAAGAGAGAATGGGGCAGACTTCACATAGTGAATGACCAGTCATGATACCTGGAAGTGTGAAGCAGCGGCTCCATGCCCTGTGCTACCATGCCACTAGGCTTTGTTGATACCAAGTATATTTTTTATGGGATTTCATCTGAATTAAACAGGTTGAGAGATGGATGGATGGATGAAAGGTTGCTGATTGTTTTGATTGTATTACATACTTGTATAAACATTTGATCATCATCATCTGATGTTTAAAGAAGATTAGAATTAGTGAACCCTTAAAAGGTATGGAAATTAGGGTTAGGTATATTCACAAGAGCACAGGAAGGGGCAGACCTACCATTCTTGCCCGTTCTCTTCCAAGGTGTAATCCCCAATCTTGGCCCCCGACATTGAATGACAACTGGAGAAGTAAGAGAGATCTGGGGTGTGAGGAGGGGAGGAGAGAAAAGGGAGAGAGAGGATGCCAAACATTAAGAGGAGTTTGAGTAGGTTCATGACAGGGACGTCTTAATGTATAGAGCTAAGGATCTGCGCTGGTATCTGGAAGGTTGCTGGTTTGAATTCCCATTACTGCTAAAAGAGATCCTACTCTACTGGGCCCTTAACCTGCAATTGCTCCAGGGGTGCTGTACAATGGCTGAGCCAGCACTCTGACCCCAAAGGTTAGGTGAAAACTAAAACAAGTAGCCTCACTAGGTTTGCCTGACCATTAAAGAAAGTAAATGGGGTCCTTATTGTTTTCTTGGTTTTCACTGCATTCCCTTTTTCTCTATTTCTGATTTTCTCACGCCACCTTGAAGTCTTTGCCCCGTTTCTTGTCTACACAATGCCTTCTGTAACAGTAAGAGCTTACTGGATCCTGTATAGCTGCACCATTTTATACATGTTGTCCACTATTGTTGGCCTGTCAAATGACTTGGAAGGCTATTAGTTATATTAGAGTAGTTTGACCTAGCCTGTCATTGGATGGTCTCACTCTAAACCTTGGTTTAAACAGTACCTGTTCAGTGGATGGATTGGAGTCCAGAGCTAATTTTCAGGTTTTTATTTTTTTACTATTCATAGGTTTTAAGAATTTGTTCTTTATTTTTACTTGGAATGCACAGCGGTTAGCACAGCTGCCTCACACTACATGTGACTGAACTTGAACCCCAGCCTTTCTCCCTCATACCTGTATGACGTTTCCTGGCTCCTCAGGTTTTCATCCCAATGATGTTCAGGCTTAATGATAACTTTTAAAAATTATGAAGATGAACTGTGAGGACAAGTAGCTAGTGGTAAACCAGATGAGCAGCATGGACTGAATGGCCTCCTCTCGTTTGTCAAATGTTACATGTCGGTAAGCTTGAGGGAGAGACTGTGTGTTCATGCGTCAAGGTCAGTGTTTTATAAAGCACCTGACAACCATAGGTGAGTAAAATTAGAGCTACTGTTCCAAAAAGTGACTCACATAAAAGTAAAAGTTGTCCATGGGCACACTACTGAAGAAGACCTTCTCTATTGATTAGTTAGTGTAGTTAGTTAGTGTAGTTAAGTATCAAAAGTAAATGTAGGATCTTTCCCTGTTTTATATACAGGACACATGTTTCTCATAGAAATTTGACATTTTTATCAAGATTTCACTAAATTGATTTAAAGATCCAGACAATAAATTACTTGTGTTTGATGCAATGGGCTAACACCAATTGAAATGACTGATTTTTGATTTGTTATTAACATATGATGGTGGCGCAGTGCTAGCGCTGCTACCTCGCATTAAGGTGAGCAGGGTTTGCATCTTGGGTTCCCCGTGCATTGACTCTCTCTGTGTCGTCATGGGTTTCCTCTGGGTGCTCCATTGTCCGCCTATAGTCCAGTGACAGGCTGGTTAGGTGGATTGGTGGCGTTAAGTTGACCCTAGTGAGAGTGTGTTTGTGTGTTCACCCCATGATGGACTGGTGTGCCCTGTCCAGGGGATTGATTATTCCTGCCTTTCACCCTGTGCTTAATGAGATAGACAGTACTAGCAGGCTTACATATAGGTATGGTACTCACATATGACTGGAAAACCCCATTTTCAGCAGCCATTCCTTCATTGCTCTAATGGTCAAACCCCTCAGCTTATCCGTAATTAGTCCCATTTACACACTAATTGATTATTAGAGCAAAATTTCTAATTGCATTAGCACCACTGAAACCAGTTATTCTGTTCACTTGTGTTTCAAGGAGCTGTTATTCCTAAAGTTCAGTTCGGAGTTCAAAAATGGCCAAACTGAAACGACTTTATCAAGAAATACGTCAGTCTGTTGTTTTTGGCAGAATGAAGGTTGTCCTGTACTAATCGTTACCCGCAGCTCCACCCGGGTGGTAGTGAAAACAGGACAAACTTTAAAAACCAATAAACAAACAGGTATCACTAGCTAAGCGGAGGCAAGTTACATTCCAAAACACAGAGGTAGACCGACTCCCCACTCCTGATGTTTCTCCCCTCGGCCCGCAGCCTCTGTCTCAGATTAGCACAAATATATTGCTCCTGAAAGTGAACTATGATTCTTACCACGATGAGAGAAGTCGCAAAATCAACCGGAATGTTCAAGCAAATTCTAGAAAAAAATATGATCTACAGTAAATCTATTATGTACTGTAGTTCTCTCATTCGCTAGCTAAGCAGAGGTAAGATACATCCCGAGGCTGGTGCGTGAATGAGGAGCGTCCTGTCTCCCTCCCCTCGACCTGCTGCGTCTCTTTCGGATTCGGGCAAATAAATCGGTACCGCAAACGAACTACGACACTTAGCGTGATGAGAGAAGACACAAAATCAACCAGAATGTTCACGCAAATTATAGAAAAAAACCCGATCTAAATCTGTTAAGTAGTTCTCTCGTGAAGGCAGGCAGACATACAGACAGACAGACCGACAGATGTTGGATTTTATATATAGAGAGATGAATGATTACCAAGAAACTGATGATTTCTTACAAATGTGTCTATTACTGTCTTGAGAGTAGAGGACAAACTTCATCTGAGCAGGAGAGAAAAATAGGGGGAAAGCCAAGATGGACAATTGCTTTAAAAAATAAGAACATCATAGTGTGTAGTTTAAGAAACGAACCCCTTACAGGTCCTCAAGTTGGCTTCTTCCTTAAATGCACACCAAAACCATGAACATTTCTGGGTGTCTAGACTTTTCACTGGTACCGTGTAGTCGCATTAAGTTCTTACACACTTCAATAGTTTAGGCCACCTTCTTTTGATATGTAAGTTATACTGCAGTCACAAATGTATGAGCCAAGTAACTATAACTTGAACCAGTGACATTCAATGTGAGCAGACATCTTAACAATTGCATCTTAATTCATTTGAGTGAGCACTTACAGGAAAGGTAGAAGAAGGAGCTAATTCACTCCTGAAACCCCTTTATAAAATTTATTTTCATAATATCAGTACTTAATTACAACCAATTTAAATGGAAAACATTTTTGAGAATTCCCAGGGCCCAAAAATTACCCGCATTTTTTGTCATATAACGCTAAACTATGTGAACAATGGCAAAATTGGTTCAATAATAGCGTTAGTCATAACAATAAAGCTTTATAAGGCATTACTCTTCTTTAGACATAGTTTAATAAAGTGCTTTACCTACACTTCATCACTTTTTTTACATTTAAAAGAATGGCCTTTCAGTTTTTTCTTGGTCTTTTCCAACTAGTTTACAATGTGTTTTGGATCCTGGGATGTCCAAAATTATGTGAGACAATACGTGAACAACATGCATGACAAAGAGAGTGAACCACAGCACATGTATGCCCACGTACACCTCGCAGCAGCCTTCGGGTCAGCCACGCTCCATTTGGCAGCCTGCTGTGAGCACGGTGTCTGAACACAGCAGCATCAGCTATGAAAAAACTGTGAGCCTCACTCCATTCAGTAGGCTGCCATGAGCATAGTGTCTGAAGTCAAGGTGGAATTCAACATGAAGCCCTGCCTTGTCCTAAAGGGTTTCCTTGTGTAGTGTCTGAACACAGCAGCATCAGCTCTGAGAATAGCTGAGACTGGGATTGTGTCTTATTTATGTCCAGCAACGCCCCAAACATCCAGCTCTGCCCTGTCCTACAGTGTTTCCTTGTGTAGTGTCTGAATGCAGCATCATCAGCTCTTAGAATGACTGAGACTGGGATTGTATGTCACTAATTCTCAGCCCCACCCCAAACATCCAGCCCCTCCCTGTTTGGCAGGCTGTCCCAAAGAAAATTTTTAAATCCAGAAGTGTCAGCTGTCGAAGTAACCTGCATTGTCTCTAACATCCAGCTATGCCATGTCTTCCTCTGTTCTGCCCTGAGGAGTGTCTGAACTTAGTGTCAGATCTGAGGATGACTGAAACTGAGACTGTGTATCACCAATGTTCAGCTCCACCAAACATCCAGCCTTGTCCTGTTCTGCAGACTGCAGCAAGGTTTACTTGGAATGGCTGCGTATAAAACTGGGTGGCCCCCATTTGAAAAGCAGGAGAAGCCTGTATTTTTGGTAACTGACTGAGAAAAGCATTGTGTGTATTTGTGTAGCACTTTTGTTTTGTGGTGTAATATTGCAGTATCTAATATGTCTAGCAAAATTTATTGTGGTAAAAGTAGCCATTTACACTAAAAATGTATTGAAGTAAAAGTGAACGAATTGTAGATAGAAAATCGAATAGTCAAGTAGAGTAGAAACATTCTCAAAGCATATTCAAGTATAGTAATATAGTATTTCTACTTGGTTACTATACAACACCGATCAGTGGCCCAGTGATGGCTCGGCACCCAGTCCTGCGTTGTTTCCTGCGTTTCCTTTGAGGTTGCTAGCATAAATTCCAGTGCTTGTGAGCCAATAATGGCATTAATCAACTTCAGAAATCAGATGCATGGATTGGTTTAGATTAGAAGCAGATAAATGTGATGGAGCCTTTTTTTATTTAGAAGTTTCAGTGCAGCAGTGTCGGACTGAGTGACTGATTGTTTCTTGCTTTCGGGCCATTAGACATTTTAAACTGTTACTTTCTCTACAGCTCTTTCCATCTCTGGCATACTAAACACTTTCCACCTCTTTCAGTTTCTTAGACTTGGCCTCCTTTGCAGTGATGAGGTGAACTTCTGTAACAAAGTACTCAGGATGAGGAGTTTCTTCAATGATAGAGGATACCCTTCACGTGTTGCAGACAGGGACCTTAATCAAGCCTAGGGTTGCCAGATTAGAAAATTAGAAACATGGGACACTCTTAAAATCTCTCTCTATATTACTATATATATATACAATGGTGTGAAAAACTATTTGCCCCCTTCCTGATTTCTTATTCTTTTGCATGTTTGTCACAAAAAATGTTTCCGATCATCAAACACATGTAACCATTAGTCAAATATAACACAAGTAAACACAAAATGCAGTTTTTAAATGATGGTTTTTATTATTTAGGGAGAAAAAAAATCCAAACCTACATGGCCCTGTGTGAAAAAGTAATTGCCC
>JANRMT010062791.1:136091848-136126043 GCA_026402145.1 Polypterus bichir lapradei
CACAGCAAACACGAATACATTTAAAAAAAATGTAAAGCCAATAGCTTTGAATGATGTGTTCATATTATTGGCTAAACCGTACAAAATGTAAAACAGCAGAAGAGTGCAGCGTCTTAGAGGACAGAATGGCGGAATCAGCACTGGAGGAGAAGAATGAAATAGGAATAGAGTTACAGTCAAGTAAACTTAAATGAAAAGGAAAATGGAGGGGAGTCTTTAAGAGACACCTGAAGAGTCCACCGATGGAACTTCATGAACAAAGTTGAACGCATGGCCACTGAGACTTGTTTAAATAAGCTTTGGAATTGTGAGAAGGATGGCATCATGAGATCTTTGGCTTGAATCATAGAAGTTCATGATGTCAGCTAATCTAAGGTTTTGATACTAACTAACGAATCAGAAGTCATTTGAACTCAGCTCTGACCACAGCATTCATACCTCAAGCAGGATGGCCTTTAAAAAGTGATTTGCAATGTAGCCAAATGAAAGGTATCACTTTAAAGATGCTGTTGTAATAGGTGTCAAAACTCCATTACAAGACATAAAATGAGAGAGAATGATGCTTTCAGAAGGGTCTTCACCATCCTGAGTGTTGTGCCATCCTGAGAGGCATGCCATAAGGAAATAGAAAACAGAACTGAGTGAAAACAGGAGGCAAAAAAATGGACTATGTTGATAATTAGTAAATAAAATCAAGACTTGTCGATCCCAAAAGAGAACTGCAGTCAAAGAACAGAGCCAAGCTGAAGCCAAGAATTTGATTGCAAATGAATATGCTTGTAAACGCCATCTGCCAACCTGGGTGTCTTGAAGGTCAAGGTTGCTAATTTTTATACACGATTAACTGTGACATCATGTGGCGCACAACTTCAGACATCACTTCATAGTAACTGTACAGCAACCAATACACAAATCCACACAAAATATTGCAGGACTATGTAAACATACTTTCAAATCCTTAAAAAGACTGAATCTACAAAAACAATTGAAGATTCAGTATCCTTGAAGAAACAACTAAAAACAGAATAACATAAATGAAGAAAAAGAGTACAAACAAATACCAATCATAACGCTGAGGAGCTGTCTGAAAGAAGTGTATGTCAGGGAGAAACAGAAATAATCAAGCGCTTAAAGCAAAGCACTTCAGAGAGCTGCTCATCGGCTTTAATCCATTATTGCAGTTAAATGCTTACTGCCAGATCTTGGGAAGATCCTGGCTTGTATTGGCTCATGGAAATGGAGCAATAAGCACAGATACTGTTGCTTCTGACACTAAGAAGAGATCCTACACCATTGGGTCCTTGAGCAAAGCCCCTAACCTGAAAAATGCTCCAGGGGTGCTGTACAAAGGCTGAACCTGTGCTGTGACCCCAAAAAGGTCATGCAAAAAGACAATTTCCCTTCAGGGATTAATAGTGCACCACAAATAAGTGGTGTGAGATGGAGCCAGCAGAGTGAATGTGCAGGCAGGAATGAGGCAGAAAAAAATAATTGAGCTGAATGGAAGAAGCTGTGGAAGATCTGAGCAGCAGTGGCTGCATTGTGTTGTATGAGGGTTTCTCCTGCGCTTCAAAAAGATGGGTCTCCTGTTAGAAGAGGGAGCGAAGGAGAGGACCTGTGTTTCACAATGAGGCTTCCAGCACCAGTGATAATAGCATGTCATTTGAATAATACACATAAAATAAAGATCTATCAACATATTGTCATAGAGTACAATCATCAATGGAGAGTCCACGTCTCCATGTCTACATCAAATATTTAACAAAATAAACAGAAACACAAACGAACATTCATACATTTCCAATTTTTGTTCCATGGGCAAAGTGCTTACTTGTAGTGATGACTACTCCAAAGTATTGAAAAAGAAGTTAATTCACCCTTCAAATCACATCACAGAAAATCAATCCATGGGTCACTTAAAAGGGCGCTAGCCTTCAACCCCCAAAGCAGAACTGAAAACGTCAGGCAGCACGCGTGCCCACCTGAGCAAACGTATGGCGAGAACACTGCAGTGTCCAAGGGTCTGAGCAAGGAACCCTGAAATAGGCTGGCAGCACCAGGCACAAAGACAATTGTACATACTCCAAGAAGAAATATTTTCCTAAACAGGAAATTGCATTGAGAATTTCATGGAAAATTGAAAAAAAAAATAACGATTTTTTGCACAACATCACCATCAACTCTATCTATCTATCTATCTATCTATCTATCTATCTATCTATCTATCTATCTATCTATCTATTGTCACACACGTGCGATTAGGAGGCAGTCAATAAGCCCGGAGGTGAGTGAAATATCATGAGACAGAGGTCAATCTATGGTATTAACGCTTCTCTCTCTCTTTCTTCAGACAAAAGGAAGAAAATTAAACCGACCTTACTTCCGGGTTCCAAGATGGCCGCCGGAACATCCCCTCCGGCATCATCTGATGACATCACTTCCGGCCCCAACCTATAACGACACTTCTGGTCTTCAGTCGATGACATTACTTCCACCCATACCTCACTTCTGGTCACTTTTGATTATGTTGCATCCGTCTGCCAGCCTAAACGTCATTTCCTGCCAACTCATTTCCGCCCACCATCTTGTTCTGTATGTAAGTCACCATTTTGCATATGCCAGTGTGATGTACTGTAAAATAGTTTTGATCACCATATTTTGCCTTTTTGCATTGTCATTGTCCAGTAGACATTATATGGTGACGCTCTCCAACTCTTTTTCTTGTTGTGGAACTCTCTTTTCTTATCTATCTATCTATCTATCTATCTATCTATCTATCTATCTATCTATCTATCTATCTATCTATCTATCTATCTATCTATCTGTGGGAGTTAAAAGCAGTGCCCCACTTGTGCTGAATGCAGAGTTAACACTGCAGATTCTATTGATTAGCCTACATTTTGAAAAGCCTACAATGTTGACCTAAACTTTTTGTCAGAACCAGAAATTGTTTTTATACAGTACACCATCTCTTACTTTATACCACCAATCTTATGGTTTAAAGCAGGGGTCTCCAACTCTGGTTCTGGGGGGCCGCAGTGACTGTAGGTGTTCATTCTAGCCTGTTTCTTAATTTGTGACCTGGTTTTTCTGCTAATTAACTTCTTTTGAATTGATTTTAATTAACTTCTTTTTTTAAGATTTGTTCCCCTGAATTTCTTCATCGTTCCCCTGAATTGCTTCATTTTTTTCCTTAAATGGCACCCAAACAGAAATGAAATGAGAACTGAGTGAGTCAACAGAAGACTAAGTAAGTCAGGGCCTCAAACTCCAACCAATTTCACTCCAACCAGTTGCTTAATTAGGCTCTGATTCTTGTCATTAACTAAACCCGTTCTTTAATTCCATAGCTTGTTGCTGCTCTCATTGTGCAATAGCAGACATTCTGAAATTATTGATTTTCTCTTCCCTAAGAGCTCTGTTAAAATGTTTTGTGGATCTGAGACCTTCATCTTTCTTTATTTTCAGGTATTGTATGATGGACACAGTTTGCTGGTCCTGTTTTGGCTCATTTTGTATCTCATTATTGTTTGGCAGCTAGTTAAGGAAAAAGAAACAATTGGGGGTCTGAGTCTTCAAGAGCAAGTCAATTACAATTAATTCAAAAGAAGTTAATTAGCAGTAAAAACAGTTCACAAATTAAGAAAAGGGTTAGAATGAAAACCTGCAGCCATTGTGGTCCTTCAGGACTGGAGTTGGGGACCCCTGGTTTTAAAGTATAGAACCTTCACCAGTAGATGACATTAACCATCAGTCCATCAAGAAATTTTCATTTTTATAGCTTCCTTCACAACATTGTCATCCTAAGCTTAACAAAACCAACATGAACACTGGTGGTAAAAGAAAATGTATTTAACTACTTAAGTCATGCCTTGTTCCCTTTAATTTGCAAGGAGGGGGATTATAAGTGACAACTATCAGATGAGAATACTGTAGCAGACTGTCCTGAAGGTGAATAAGGGCTGGATGACTGAGTGACAGTGACCCATTCCTCAGAAGATTCACCCTAGAAGATCGGGACAATTCAAACAGCATATCTATCTATTAATCTGTGAGGCGTTTCCCATAGGCAGTGCCAGCAGGAAAGTACGACAACCGGCGTTAAAGCTTTAGAAAGTATGGTAATATTGTTTTTCTTTATAAATAGTTGTTATTCAGTGTGTGGGTGT
Source organism: Polypterus bichir lapradei (assembly GCA_026402145.1). Lineage (NCBI taxonomy): Eukaryota > Metazoa > Chordata > Cladistia > Polypteriformes > Polypteridae > Polypterus > Polypterus bichir. Next base: position 136,096,018 of record JANRMT010062791.1, read on the forward strand.
CAGTCTTTCCCTCTCAGTACTCATTACAACATAAACCAATGAGCAGAATTTCCATGATGACCTCAGTTGACAGCAAAAACTGATAGACAAAAGAGCAGAGCGCGAATCATCAGCCACAAAAGCTATCAGGACTCTGCTGGCACTGCATCTCTCTACAATTTTTAAGATTTCCATTGTGTTTGTTCTTGTTTTATGTTAATTATTGTAATTCTTGTAATTCCAGATTCCAAAACTGAGAAACACTCTCTAAAACCTTAATAATTAAAAGTTTAAAATATACCTTAAGAGGGGTTATTTCATGATATGCATTCATATCTGGCATTTTGAAGTAACACCTTTGTTCAGTTTTATGGTTTTACATGTGATGTGAAAGCATCAAATATGAGCACAAGCAAGGGAGAGGTACTTTGGGAGAAAAGTGTAATGCTTCTTCAGGACACTGGTGGGCAGGATAACCAACTACTGGCAGAGAATCCTCACCATCTCTGTGCAAAGGGACTAAGGAAATATAACAGAAAAGAACATAGGGGACCATGCAGGCTAATACACACCTATCCTGGGGTCCAGTCCTCTTAAAGATAATGGAAGATTCAGGGTCTTTGGACAACATACTGTAAGTAACTAGAGGAAGAAGTTTTAGCTTAATGTCTGCTAGAACAAATGGAGGACAGCTTGACCCTGGACATTATTGTGAGGCTTGGCTGAACATGATCCTCCAAGTCCCCCAGAGATGGGGTTTAAATCTACCTGACAGTGAGTGGCAATTTGACTTCTGGGATAGATGTGGAGGTGGAAGACATGCCAGGATTGAGAAACAGAGAGAGAGAGAAAGTGAGAAGAGTCCTTATGGTAATGTGGTGGGCAAGTGGGTCAGCCACCTGTTATGACTCATAATAGGAAAGACAAACATGATAAATGGAAATGACCAGGGGCCTCATGCATAACGCCATGCATAGAATTCACACTAAAACATGGCGTACGGCCAAAAGAGAAAATGTTCGTACGCACAAACAAATCGAGATGCATAAATCTGTGCGTTTGCCAACTTCCACGTTCTTCCGCTGCATAAATCCCGGTCAGTGTGAAAAGTAACGCACGTGCCTGACGCTCCACCCAAACTCCTCCCATAATTACTTCTCTTTGAATATGCAAATCAATATAAATAACCCCTTATGTTTTGTGTTCTGTGAAAAGGCAATGGCAAAAGCACGGGGAAAAAAGAAGAATTTCAGAGAATACCAAGTGGAGGCAAGGAAAAACTTACTATTTGTTGGTTTAAACAATGGTATAAACAACAAAAGGAAGTTGATCGAGTGACATAGAGTGTCAGAGAAACTCGAAAGCTTCAGTTCACAAAGTCACACAGTGCCAAAAATAAAAAAGAAGTTGTCATATATCAAAGTCGCCGTGAAAAGGCGAGTCATAGCCCACCATCTGAGTGTCATATGAAAGCTTATTAGGGTACAGAGAAAAGAAAAAAAATAAGGACACAGTGGGAAAATAGCTTGAAATGTCAACTTTAATCTCGAAATTTCCACTTTAATCACATAGTTTATTTTGTCATTAAAGTAGAACACCATAAACTTCATTATAAAATCATTTAATTTGCAAGTTTCTCAAATCCCATTGTAACTAAAGTAGCATGTTAAATGCTTTGTTTTGTATTTGATCTTCTATGTGCTCTATGTGTGTGAATCACTACGTGCTTCTTAAATGGGCTTTCTCTTCCTCCGACAGGACACAGAATCCATTACATTCATGATATTACAGTTCTCTGAATAATTTAAATACTGAGATGTATACTTGATATCATTTCAGTATTCATATCATATCAATTAAAGCACGTTATTAAACATGGGAACACGGTGGTGCAGTGATTGTGATGAGCTAGTGCCTTGTCCAGAGATTGTTCCCGCAAGATGCTTGCTGTGTCGTGCGAGACCTTCAATGAAATAATTTATTGCAGCAGTACTGTCTCTTCCAAATGTACTAACCCCCAATTCATGTCCTTCCTTTTCTTTCTTCAAATACCCAATCGCCACACAATCAACTCTGTAATAGATGTAAAGCGATCTGTAAGCTGAGAACGCTGATATTTCAGAACTTTTAAGGAACATTGAAATATCTTCGTAGTACATGTTTAATTATTCTATCCATCTATCCTTCCAGTGTCGCGTCAGTCCCAACAAGAATACAGCCCGAGGCAGGAACAATCCGTGAACCAGCTAGTGCTGCGACACTGTGTCCTCACATGTTTAATTATTAACAATACAGATTATTTACATAATGTTAACATTTTATCTGTATAATGTAATAAACATATTTTGCTGCATTTCATCTTAAAAATGATATCGTCATCATATATAAATATGCGCTAAAGTGGCTCAGATTGTGCAATATTATAACTGTATCGCAAGTTTACAGTGAGGTAATTGTATTTATAAGTACAAACAGTTCTACAAGGAGCACTTGATTGACTGATTGAGTGCGTTTATAGTTCTTGGGATGAAACTGTTTCTGAACTGTGAGGTCCATACAGGAAAGGCTCTGAAGCGTTTGCCGAATGAGAGCAGTTCAATAAACAGCATGGCTGAGGCAGCGTGTGCTTGATGCTGTATACCGATAATTCTCTTTCTGATCAGCTGCTATAGAGCTGTGATTCCCCATTCAGATACAGTGATATAAATAGTGGTGCAGTGAGAGTAATATGGAAAAAGATGATCCGATGTGGCAACCCCTAATGGTAGCAGCTGAAAGAAGAAGAAGAAGAAGAAGGTGCAGTGAGAGGAACAATGTTAAAGCATTTATGGTATTTGGAATTGTTTGGCCATTCCATGGATCATTATATTGTTACAGGTTAATGACAATCAGATGCCTTAAACTAATAAACAATATGTGGTTAATTTCAGTGTATTTGATAAAGCCACATCAGGGATGTGGATCTAAAAAAGAAAGGGAAACCACGCTGAAACAAAAGCACTGCTTTGACGCTGGTTGCTGCCAATTTGCAAATCCAAGCGGAGAACTTGCGTATGCCAGAGTTTGAGCTAGTGTGAAAATGTGCATGGCTTTACGGCAAGTTTAAGTTTTATACATCGCGATTTGAGCGTGGAAATAGGAGTACGCAACATTTTTCTGCGTACGCACCGTTTATACATAAGGCCCCAGGAGAAGAAATGTTAAACAAATCAGAAAGTCTTAACCAAGACCAGTCCTGTCTTTTATCAAGTTATCTCGTAAGCTGAGAATCGTAGTAACATAGGTCAAAAGTCAGGAACCAGGAAATCCAAATTACAGAACTGAACACACACACAAAAGGTTTTATTTTAGAATATGTGCAGATCTGGGTATTTACATATCTAGTGCACTGATCTTTATAGTGCCACTATGATGACATCAATTGTGTAATTTCCATAGCAACCATCATCCCACCATGTCAATGGTGGCACAGAGTGACAGTGCCCTGGGAGAAACAAAACTTCAATGAAAACAATACAAAAATTTTAATAACTGAATCCAAAGTCCAGTTTACCAATAAATCTGAATCTGAATCTGTATCACAAAAATCCTAATGGGAATTCAATATTAAGAAGGGAGCTAAAGTCAAGGCACACAGAATCATGACACCACCCACATTGGACAAACAGGGGTTCAAATCTGTCAAGTTAGGCTCAGATGTGTCACCAGTTTTGCTATTTGTTTGCTTGTACTTTGTGTTCTTCTTTTGTACACTCCTTGCTGTACCCTCTGGTACCATTTCTGTCCCCCTATTTTTTCCTCATGTTTGTTCTTCAGGGTGCAAGGGGCTGCAATGTGAGGCCTGTTCTTTTACATGATTCATTTTCACCAAAGGCCTTTGTATGAAGTTGGACATTAAACCATAATGCTGCTATTGAAGCCTTCACTGTGTGACCCACACAGCAGGTCATTTTGAAGCCATTGTGGTTAGTAAGTAATGCTGGCCAAAAGACTAGCTAATGAAATAAATTGTTTTTAAATAGCCATTTAAGTTGCCATTACCAAACAAATGAAGAGGGCACCAAAAAGAGGAACAGCAGGTAAGGCAAAGAAGTCTCCTCAACAAGGAAAGGAGGGCAAGAGAGGGGAAAAAAGGTGGAACCTGGCCTATTAGAACTGACCTGACCTCTGACAGACATCCTTATAAAGACAGAGGCCTCCATTTCTAAACTAAATAAATGAAACCAGATGTGAGAACAGGCGACATTTCACTCACAGTCACCTCGATCTGAGAGCAAAGCATGCAGAAACTTGGTCTGGTGGTGAATGACTTAATAGAATGGCTGATGGAAGATCTTGTGTCTTCAGTAGACTATGTGCTCCTTCTTACCATTGTGTTCCTTGGTGCTACCAGGCAAATGTAATTCTCTCTTAATGAAGTCCAAGATTTACATGTAGATTGTCCTTTCAGGGATCTGCTTGTGGTGTCCTGCCAGTGCAGCTCAACTGAACATCACATCCTTACATGATGCACATACCATTACAATTGCGGTCTTTTAGTTTGGAGGAGGAACGTCTCTGCTCTGTGAATCCATCAGACTGTTTACCCTGCCATCCATTAATCTTCTTATCCTGGGCAGAGATGTGGGGTAGCTGGAGCCTATCCCAGCAATCATCAGGTGCAAGGTGGGAACAGGTCATGGCTGTCTGTCTGTTTTGTCTTGGTAAAGTTCTGTATTACTCTACTTTCCCCTTTTGTATTATTAATGTGTAGCCTTTGTCAGAAAGCCTTAGATCTAACAGACTTACTACTGTTTATAATATATTGTAGTATATAACTTCTCCCCACTTTCCCTTCTACATTTATAACCTCAGGCAACTAGGTATAGTAAAAGACAAGCAGGAGTTAAGTTACAACTTAAATAATGTTTTATTGATAATAATCATAAATAATAACAATAAGCAAAGTGCAAGTGAATATTGGCAACCATCCAACCTAATAAATGCTGATGTGTAGTTTCTGGCAGCAAAAAGACTTGTTACTTACTTAAAATATCTCTAGTTAAGGCATCATTTGTGGTCAGCTTTCTTCAGAACAGGCTGCATGCCTGTCTCAATATGGCTGCCGAGATGTGCTCTCCATTGTGTTGTCCTTTTGAGTTCATGGTGTGTGAGATGCTCCTTCATCAGTTGGTAAGAGAGGGAGAGGGAGGCATAAAGCAAGCAAATTTATAGATTCTCTGCCCAAACCCTACAGCCAATAGGGTGCCATGGTACTTAAAGGCTTCTGATTTAAAACCCAACTGGCAACCTTAGACCAATCGAATTCTGGTGTGATGCAATGGTTTCACACCTTCCTCCAATACCATTTGTTAAGGTGAAGCTTGCCATTTAGGTAGTTGGCCTCCATGCGGGGGGTTCATTGAGAGCGAATGCAGAGAATTACTTGCCAAACTGGTTTTAGGCACTTCCCCCAGCCCTGTCGTAAAATTACAAAGATTCAGTCCTAAAATGGGGGCGAGGGGTTCTAACCATCAAACCATTGCTGTTCTTAAAAATAATGTAACACTAATGTCTAAGTTACAAATAAAGGCATACAAAATATTTATCAGCTTATATGCAGAATTTCACACCACAACACTGTCAATCTGACGATGATGCTGTCCATCCATTTGTCCATCTCCATCACTCTCCCACCTGTGTGTGGACTGGTGGGAGAACAGGCCAACTCGGGAAATGCAGGCCTGGGGGCACAATGGGCAAGGGAATTGTCCCTCAGGTACAGTGGTTTGCTTTCGTTGGTGTTGTCTTGCCATTCTCTTCTCATCTTGTTGATATGTCCATAGCTGTTCAAAGTGATGGATTCTTTCATTTATTGTCCATCTCCAAAGTGTGCAGTCTTCAGCAAGTTTCTTAAGCTGCAAATGTGGAACAGAGCAGGCCTTGAGAGAATGTTTCAAGTAGTCCTTCCAGCGTTTCTTTGGTCCACCTTGAGATCGTGATCCTTCAGTGAGCTCACCATACAGGACTATACGGAGAGGCAGAGACTCATTCATGCGGATAACGTGCCTGGTCCAGTGGAGGACACGGTTGAGCAGCATGGCCTCAATGCTGTTTGAAGAGCAGCATTCCAGAATTTTAGCGTGTGGAACCCCATCCTCCCAAGTGATGACCAGTATCTTCTGGAGTCAGCAGATGTGGAGTGATTCTAGAGTCCAGGACTCATCCATAAAGGAGTGTGTAGCGGGGCCACATAGGGGGTTTTATTTGTATGTAAATATGCCCTTTTGAGTGATTGTTAAGTGTGAATAACTACACTGGTTACACTGATTCCTGTTTGTAAATTTGGGTCGGTGTCTTTAAACAGGTTTGCACTGATACTGAGGAGATTGTGGGATGCGTAGTTTGTAGTTTGCATGCACTGTACCAATAAAACTGGACGAGAAGGACGTGGCAGGGACTTTTTTCACTGTGCCATTTGATCTTGCAACTTGATCATTAGTGGCTCCAAAACCTTTCATTAACTGGACACTCGTAGGGGAGAAGAATGGTGCTTGGCTACCGGCTTTAAGGACAGCGGTGGGTTCTTTTTCCTCCCAATCCATTCCACTGATGCTGTTTGAGAAGAGGTGTGCCTCTGAAGACTATTGTTCTGGCCTCCGGTGGTAGGATGGTATTTCATTATCCAAGTTCTGGGAAGCAGTTATTAAAAAGGAGCGTTTCACACTTCATTCCATCCTTTCACCGTGGTTTACATTTCCAGAAACACTTCCATCACTTACAGAAAGGACTTTTTTCAGGACTGTAAATATCGTTGAGACGGGGTTTGTTCCTGGGGTTTGTTTAGTACTTTTTGTGTTTGTAAGTAGTTATTCTAGCAAATAAGGAACATTTATATATTTGTGTGCTTGGTATGTTTAATCTTTATGGGAATTGTCAAGGGGTGTTAATATTCGTGTGGCAGGGTGGAAATATGGTAGGGCTAAAGTGATGGTCTAATTCTATCTGTCCCCCATTTTAAAAGCATAGCAGCTTCCTTGCTACATAAATGTGGTGGCAACCTCTGCGCTTGCTAGAAATTGGGGGTGCGCTACAAGTGTTGATATACATACTATGTGATATACCACAACCTTCTTTGTCATATGGAGATTTTGGTTACAGAGAACACACATTTGCGTAGGTGGCCCAGTGCAGAGGAAGCTAGTTGGAGGCAGTTCCCAATTTCTTCAGTCACAGAGCCATCACTAGATATTATGCTTCCAAGGTAGGGGAAAGATTGTGTGTTCCCCAGTATCTTGTTGCCAGTCTTGATGTCCACTGAAGAATCTGTGTGCTGCAAGGCAGTCTGAAGGGTCATTGTCTTGGAGGGAACAACACCTGGACAGGACAACAATCCGTCACAGTCTTCACCCTGCCATGAAAGTAAATTGATCAGCTCCAAAGAGATGCAGTTAATATGACTTGTACCCAGGATCTCATCAATGGTTGAGGATAACGACCGTCTACTGGTCACCCTGTCCATCTAGAACAATTATCATTATTATTTCTTATTTGGCTGACATCTTCATCCAAGGTGACTTACAAAATCTGAGATACGGTTGGTTACACAAGCAGGTGAAGTGACTTGCTCATGGTCACACAGTGTCAGCAGCAGGATATGAACCCCTAAGGGTTTGAAACCCTAGAGCTTGCCCACTACGCCACATTGCCTGCAATTGTATGTAATTATTTCTGGTGTGATCGACTTTCAGATGAGCAGTGACTTGGTGACTACCACTTTTTGGTTATTTCAGAAGAAAAACATGGCAATTCTGTTTCTCCTACAACAATCCCTGAAGATGGGAGGTCTTTCTTTCACAACATCTAGGGGGAAAGTGGGCATTACAGTATTTCCAAAGTGACCATGCCTTTTTGAAGCTCTTGCCCATGACCCTCAGATTTTCCTGTGAACCACAAGTTTAGAAGTCTGGAGCTTCATTTGAAAATGTGTCTTGTGTTTGTCTAAATTGAATCTTTCTATAATATAAAGAATACACTTGTATGTAGGGGCCACAGTGGTTTGTGCAGGTGTCTCACAGGTCCAGAACCCTGGGTTCAAATCCTGCTGTCTGCATTGTCCATATGGAGTTTGCATGTTCTCTCCTCATGAATGTGGATTTTTTATCTGGTAACTCCAGTTACCTTTTCATATCCTAAAGAGACATTCATTAGGCTAATTATTCCCTAGAAGAAAACACAGATCCATAAAAAAGGAGATGAACAGTCTTTGGACAGACAGACAGGGGTCTGCTGGTGATTTGTCGCTAAGTCCTGGGACGCAGTGTCAGCTGTCGAGGAGCGCGGCTGCAGGCACTATGCCTCAGTCAGCATTCTGTCTAAACAAACGGCTGCGCTGAGGGACCTCTCAGCAACATAACTAGAAATTTATGCAAACGAGCAGCTCCTTCATGGTTAGATTTCACATTTTTGCTGCTGACGGGTGATTTTTTTGGGAGGTGTTAATGGCTGCCTTGTGGACTCTTATAATTGCTTGAGCTCCACTTCGATAGGCTGAGCTCTCCCACTTTGAACATTCGGCACTGCCTTACGTCACGCGGCAGGTTATTGACTGCATTCCTCACTTCTCATCATTAATATGCAACTCTTAAAAGGACATATGGCCTATAGTGTCGAATAACAGCCAAAAACTGGCAACTATAAAGTGTACACTAAAGTGCAGCAACATCCAAAAGACAGCCCAAGACTCCCTGCATAAACCCAGGCAGGCCTATATGGTAGACACATACACTGAACACTGGTACACGTACACCGATGACTGCAGTCCATACACTTTGTGCTGACAAGGATGGAGAGAATTGCAAACACCATATGCTGAATTTAGTTCAATACACACACAGTATACAGAAACACATAGACTGTGTGCTGAGATTCGGTCACATCCACTATATAACAAAGACTTTTAATTCCAAAAAACTTGACTGTAACAGATTTGTGATGTGCTTACATATACTTATTTTGGCAGGTATTGGCAATTAAGTAACAGAGTATTTGAGGTGGTTGAATATTTTTGTATATTGTGCTATCAGCATCCTTCATGGAAGCTGTTAGGTGTACGTAGGTACATTACTCCTACTGTGTTATGATGATGTGCCAGAAAGATTGCCACACTTATTGTCGGCTCTCACAACACCAAAGAATCTGACCATTGTATTTTACAGGTAGATTCCATGAACAATACATTACTTATACTCCATTCTGTTCAATAGCATTCTTAAAATGGCCTGATCCAATCCCTAATCTGCTCAGTCAAGCATCGGGAACAAGGCAGGAATGGACTAACTAATTCCTGTTTGATTAATTTGATTTCACCTTGCTTGAACTCTGTTTGAATGACATACAAGGGATTGCATGCCTTTCACATTCACTTGAATGCTTTTCAGCATATGGCCTCTGTGGTTTAAGGCTGCCAGATTAAAGTTGTAGGAGGAGAATGGGCATCCCAGCCAGGATGGAGGATGATTTATTACCTGGATGGGAGGCCAGTGTGAATTGGCTGGTGAGGCAAGGACATAAATTTGTACCCAACCGTTGTTGATTAAAGGGACAAACTGATAAAAACCAAGGTTCGGGAGTTGTTCAATCCCCCATACACTAGGCAAGATGTCCTGAAGAGGGGGCCCGAGTTGCCACGAAAGCTTGCATATTGCATTGGTTATAGTTAGCCAATAAAAGGTGTCATTTTGCCTGACTTGTCATTACATCCATAATGGCTAACACAGTACAACACCCTAGTAGAGTAGGACACCATATAATTGAGAAATCGCTAGACAAAGTACAATTAACCCTAAACATTTGTGTTTTTCTACTATAAGCTATTGTATTATCTAATACATGTATTGTATTATCTATCTAATACAGTGGTTCTCAACCTGTGGGGTGGTGCGAAGTAACAAAAAGGGGGGTGTGAAGATGTGAAAAAAAGAAAACAAGAATCAAAAATATGAAAAAAAATCTGTTGAAACCAAAACAAATTAACTTAAACTATATTCTGATACTAGAACAATAAATATAGAGTTAGATAAATGTTGATAAAAGTTAAGTAGGTATAATAAAATATGCATCTACATTTCAAAAAATGTTAGGGGGGGCACGATTAAAACTGTTATGAAAACTCGGGTTGCAAATACTTAAAGGTTGAGAAACGCTGATCTAATAAATACATGCAAGAGATATAGATGACACACAGCATGTAATTATTTATGGTCCATCATAATACATTGACATATCAAAGCTCAACAACATTTACTGCTTTGTTGGCTTTACTTTATTTTTTTTTTAAATGTTTAAAATTCAAATACCTTTAAAAAAATGCAATTTCCAAATCAATCTACCCACAACACAGATCACATTTACCTTTTATTAATGAATTGTGTTCTAAAACCCTCCAAAATATTGGGCATCCTTAAAAATTAGTGAAAATGACAGCAGCAGCAGTTCCCATCTGTCTCTGTGTGAGAAAACTCAGAAGCACTAGCATGGCAAACTCCTGCCATTTGACTTCCATGTGGAGGTGGCAGCGGCGGCTGCTGCAGTAAATTCATATTCAGCTCTTCACTTTCACTGGACACCTATTAGAAAAAGGATGCACACATTTACTCCCACCATGTTGCTTGTATTTTAAACTCTTTTTAAAGTCTCCGGATGGGTGGATTAAATGAGGAGATCATGTCACCGATCCATCCACCTGCTTAATCCAGTCAAAGGTTTTGGGAATCTGGAGCCCATCCCAGTATGCAAGGTGATTGTCACCCAACTTGACAGCTTGCGATTTTTTAAAAAATAACAGAAGAAAGTCACTAAAAGTCATAAATTCACTATTCACAAGTTAATAGATACATTTCTAGATGACCGGAGTGGTTTAGAAAGTCCTGATGTTTTTTTAACATATCAAAAGATTTTAGTACAGTCGGCTTGAGTTTGTAGGTGAAGATGCTACATGGACATTCTGCCTTTCAAAACCAATTAACCAATCAGGTCTCAAGAAGTACAGATGAGTAACATATATGGAAGAATGGGAAGGAAGATCGGATGTTTGAGTCAAGAAGCAGAGAAACATTGTCCAGCAGCTATAAATTTCTGGGAGAATTCCATAACTGTTTTTAATAGATTAATTTATGTAACATAGTGATATTCAGACTAATGTAACAAAGCAAAATACTTGACCTTTCTAAATAGTGTCAAACTGTGCAAGTATCGTTAAGTCTTGATGAATGGTTTTCTACCCGAATCGTGCAAGATCACTCAAAAGACATCCAACGCAATATGAAATCTCATAGTGTATGGCAGCCACTGATCAGCAATAACTGAGAGGACATGAAATATTCCGTTATATTAACACATTATAAAATTGCCTAGCATACATGCGCTCGAAATAACTCCACTTAAGGTTCTTCAGTGTCTGTGATGAGTGGTCTGTGACATCAAGACATTTTAAAATAATTGCACCCTAGAATGTGTGGGCTCGGAATCAGGTGGGGCGCGCTCTACTCCAGGGTTGGTTAGGGTCTCTGGCTGATCACTCATACACATGCGAATGTGAGTGTCAGTCAGGTGCCTGTGATGATGTGGGTCAGCCCCATGCTACCAGTTTCATCCTGGGAGCCTCTGGAATCTGCCACTGCCAATAACATACCGAAAGGGATGAGCCAACGGATGAGGACACAACACCCAAAGCAAGGGGTTGATGCAAAAGTGCTCTAGTGCTTTTATTAGAAGAATTCAAAAACAGTGTTCAATAAGTTCAGTGTGTTCAATAAATAAAAAATCCATAAAAGTGAACTGTGAAGGTAAGAACCAGTCAAATAAATAGATCCATTAAAAGCAAGGTTAAAATCTACAGGACAGGAAGCTTCTCTTTAAAAAATGAAATCCCGGTGCTTAACCTTAAAACAGCCATCTCCTCAGCTCAGTCCAAGCGAGATTTTGCAGCCAAAGAGACGCCTAATCGGCAGTTCAGCCAACCTGCCCAATCAAGGCAGTTAAAGGAGCCTGCATGACAGAGAGAGAGGCAGACAGGAAAGAACAGAGGAGGGAGTTAAAAATAGATGGGTGAAAGGGATGAAGGCAGGATTGTGAGACTCCAATGTGCGGAGGAGAGGAAATAGGCCCCTTGGAGGATTCTAAGGCCAATGCTCAGGGGCTGAAGATGGCCACTCAGCTGAGTATTTTGCAGGGGAGCTGGTGTGGCCTCATGTTCACTTGTAGGGGCTTCTGTATAAGTCCCGGGGAGTGGCAACAGGAGAGGAGAGGAGAAGTAGGTTTTAAAAGAACTGAAATGTTAGAACTAATCACTGCCTTAGGATTTTAGTCTTGTTTATATGGATTTATTTATGGGATTTTAACCGCCACGAATGTCAGTGCTTTAATGGGATTATTTATCTATGTTAAATGGAGCACTGCACTACGGAACACTGTTTGTTTGATCAATTGTAATAAAAGCACATATCAATTTTGCACTTACCCCTTGCTGCATGTGTGTCGTCATTTGCTTGGCTTGATGGTGGCGGGTTGAAGTTGCTCTCAAACGTACTGTCACAGTGTCACAGAAGGACTGCCACACAGACCCCAACAGCTATTTAATTGTTCTTAAAAGAATTGTTTATTGGCTCTTTAATAGTTAAGAGTCACCCGATAAAGTCCGGCTTGTTCAGTGGAATCACTTTCACCACATGGTCTCATGGCACACCAGGTGTTTTCTCTTCTTTCTTAGATTGACCTGCTGCATTGTTGTGAGTTGTTCAGCACTGTTCCTTTTAAACCACTTCAGCACTCAGGGCTCTAAACCCCATGGAGTCATGTGCCTGTTCTGTCACAGGTCCAGGTCCTTACACTAGCATCCTCAAATGTGCTCATTCCAGTTTAGAGTTGTGCCTGGCATTGAAATGACACTGCACTTGCTGCCAGTTCATCATAAGGCACACTCACATGATCTTCCACATCTGTATGCTTATTGGCCCAATTCAGAGTGGGTAATTCATATAACTGAAAAGACTCTGCAGATGTGACAGGAAAACCCAAAGGAGGAAAACCCACAGAGAAACCTAGAGAACACAAAGTCTACAAGGAAATTGACCAGGAAAGATTTTCAAACCATGGACGGTGAATCTGTGATGCAGCAGCTCAAACCAGTGTACTACCTTGCAGCTCTAACCTTAAAAAGTAATCTCTGCCCACTCGTCTAACTAAGAGTGGAGCGATTTTAGCTGGTGGACTTTTAAATGGTTGCTCTTCTTATGTGAGGTACGTGCCAGCACTTTAAACCATTTCATTTCTAAAGGTTGTTTTCATTTGATCTTCTTAAGTTCACTTTCAGTTGTATCACCTTTAACCGTACTTGACATTACCATGTGGTCGTTCTCTTTTTGAAGTGTACATTTCTTTTTGCTTCACTTGCCACTCAAGTTTATTATACCTAATCATCTGGTCAGTCCATCTAAATAAGTGAAATTCTGGTAATTTGCTTTCCTTGTTATTACCGCCTCACTTTCCATCCTACTTTCCACACTATTTTAATCAGTTTCTTGTGTTAATATTCTTCACACTTAAGCGTGTTCCTATCAATCTCTAATTAATTTGGCCAAGAACTTTCTCTCTTTTCTTGTTACTACTCAAGCCGCTTCCAGCGTCAATTACTTTTTACTTACTCATATACAAAGTACTGTATAGGGAAAGTATTGTCATCATCAAAAAATTTGATATTAAGATTTTGATGAATCTCAACATTTTAGACCTCCCTGATTTTCTTGTATACGAAGTATAGGGAAAAGGTATTGGAATACTCCAAGATTTCCATTTCGAGATTTTGATAAATCTAGATGTTTTAGACCTCCCTGAGTTCGAAAATACAATTTTTGGAAGTGCGTCTGTGTGTCTGTATGTGTGTGTATATGTGTGTATGTAAACACGATAACTTGAGTATGCTTTCGTTTAGGTCAACCAAATTTTGCGTACAAGTATTAGGTACAAAATATAGATTTCAATCAACTTTTGGGGTATTTCTTTTAACCGGAAGTGATACTTTACCTTTTATTCATGCAGCTGCACAGTCCGATTTATTCTTTACTTTTATAATAGTTGTTCGATATATTATTAATGTGATTTGATTTGTTGTTGATGGTTCTTTAATGTACATAATATAAAAATATAATCATTGTCTTGCAGTTTACTCCTCAAAGATCCATCCCCATATCTGAGTATATCTGAGTCTAGGGGAGACCACTCCCGATTTTTATTAATTAATTAATATATTTATTAATATGGACATTCAAACAAGTTCTTCTTCATATCATGTGATCACCTTGCCACATGGTTTTCTTAATATAGGCATTCAAACTGATTCATTTTCATATGAAGTGATCAACTTGTCAGACAGTCTTCTCAATATGGTTGTTCAAACAGGTTCTTCTTCATATCAGATGATTACCTTTCTGGGTAGTCCTCCTAATATTGTAATCCTGGTGGGTTTCAGGCAGCTGCACAGACTTCAGCCATATCTGTAAATAGTGAATGGGAAATGGCCTAAACTTTTTGGCTGTAAGAACATCTGTGAAGGCTGCCTGGTTTTGTTTTCAAGTCTTTGTCTCCAGCCTCGTTGTTTACTTTGGCCACAATATTCTATTGCCCCAGGGTTGAGATCTGAGAGGGTCATGGACTGTCTGGAGAGGTGGGATTACGTAGAGAAGGCAGCACTAAAAGCAGGCATGTGAGCAGCAGGTAAGGGTGGACAGGTGCAGACAGTGCAGTCACAAAGCACTTCTTACACACCTCTCAGCTTAATCCCATAGGCTCTGATGTGTGGCCACCAATGATCCTTGGATGTGGACACTGGACTTGGGTTGGCTCAATGAGCTGGGGGGAAAGTGTGGCACATGGGTTGCCTCTGACGCCATGTGAATGGAGTGAGGTGGAGATGGGCAGCATATATGAGCGGGCCAAGGGCAGGGTGGTGGATGTGGCCACTGAAGCCAAAGATCCATTTTAGGGTCACTCACTAGCAATCAACCTAAGGTAGCTAATTCCATTCCTCTGTCTCTCACACCCCTAGGTCATTACAATATGTTCATCCAGGCATATTTTTCACCTAACCTCTGAACCCAATGCTGCCCTTTCTGTAGCCTGCGACTTTCTTCCCCAACCAGCCTCACCTCTTACATTTCTTCATACGATCCTTTTCTTATTGCTCTACAGAGTTCAATTTGTAAAAGGCTTATTATTTTCTGATTTCCCTGTTTCACTTACTTTTATTTTACATGATCATCTTCTTTGTTGATCACGTGCATGCATGGGCTGTCATGTGTCTTCACGTGTCCTTGTGCTCTCATGACCCAACCTGGTGACACTCCTCACATGTACTCTTCTTCATGTGAGTCTAAAGAGCTGGTTTACGTTTCTTCTGCCAGACTTCTTTTTTTTTTGTTTGTGTGCAAGCGACCTTCTTGTGATCATTTTTGCTTGATCATCACATGTAGTCCTCTCCTCCTCCTCCCCTTCCTCCATTTTAAGAGTTTCATTTTAACGTGTCCTGCAGTTGTGGTCACTCTAATAAGCTTCACCTCTAATGACCTTATTTACAAGTTCCTGTGGACACCGTAGCCATCGTGTTCTCCTTCGTATTCTGCTCATGCATTCAGTGTGCTTTACATAAAAAGAAATGCCACAAGTTATTAGCCTGACTGCATCCTACCCATAGATTAATATGCAGAGCACAGACCATTTCAGAATTTCAAAAATCATTTTTTCAAAATACGTTTGTTTAACATTCACTCTGGTAAGTCTATATTAATCCTTTTTTGTCTACAAAGCTGTTTTACTTCCAGTACTTGGAGAGAGGTTTGGAATTCTCTGGAACTTCTCTCTAGCCTTGTTTCCCTAAATGGGCTGCAGATCTAATGACGGACTTACTGAACACAGCCACCACCCCATTTTTCTGGGCTTGCTTTCTTCTCACTAGCCTTTTGAAAGGCTCTTGAAAAAGTTTGGGTAAGGGACACCAGCCCAGACATGTACAAAGGGCCACCTTGAGAGCAAGCAAGAAAGACAGACAGACGAAGGAAAACAGAAGGCTGTGTGGTCACTGAGTTTTAAGGAATAGTGAACACAGATGTCACTTCCTTGGATTTTACTTCAGATATCAAGAAATATGGAGCCTGTACCTCTTCCATCCATCCATCCATTATTAAAATAATTAATTGAGTACAGTGCCACATGTTAAGTACCTGCTTACTTTCTTATGCAAAACAACAGCAGGATTCTGAAAATATCATCATAGGAGCATAATTTGAGTACTGAAGTCAAAGCCTGAGAGGACATTCCATACTCCATGAAATAAGGACTGTGGGACTCAGAGGTAGCATTGTAAGCACTATTGTGCTTTCTTTCTTTCTTTCTTTCTTTCTTTCTTTCTTTCTTTCTTTCTTTCTTATCATGAATGCTTACTAAATGCTGAAGGCTTTGCAACACAATTTATTTTTATTCTTGTAAAGTCATTGAATTTGACACCAAGTATGAGGTGGTGGCCAATCAAAACTCTTAATAACCCATTCATTCTCTTTCCATTCAAGGGCAATTTTGGGTGCAAGGCAAGACCCACCCCTGGCTGGGAGACTGGACATTCTGTCTAGAAGCTCATTCCCGGGGTCACTCTGATTCAAGAAAGCATCCCCTGCTGTTGTCCTTACACACAGGCCTGGGCAGCCAAGTGACACCAGGAGGCTCCAGACTCAGACTATGATGACAAACTTAACGACAATGAGTTGTGTCACCACTGAGCTATTCTTTAACACAGAGCAGCACCTGGAGTGGCACTCTCAGAGTTGCCCCAAGCCAGTCCATCGCCAACTTTTTGTGGAGTTCAGGGGTTAAAAATGTTTTGAAAGCTGGGGTTCACTACCTACTTAGCCTTTCTTTGAACCTGTAATGTGTGCCACAGCTGTGAAAACCCTGCATGTTCCTAGTGCCTAAAAATGGGCACCCTAATACTTACAAAGGAATACTCCTTCCAAAAATTACATTTTCTTTTATATGTTACTTACCTCATGTAGTTTGTACTGACAGCCAAGAAAAGTTTTATTCTCAAAAAAAGTCGATGGAAAAAAGAAAAAAGTCTCACATCACTCTTGTTGCATAATGCACATGTCAGTTTTCCATTTGTATGCTCAAAGTGAGCAAAACGCATTCATTTTTTGATAAAATATTGTTAAATGGATACTTTCTCAGTATTATCAGTGCACATCATCAACAGGAAAATGTATTTCAATAATACTGTGCTTTTGAATCAAAGGCAGAACTCTTGACCAATTAATGAGGTGGAAAGATGGGCCTTCATTTCCAAAGCTTCAGTAGCCTTTTCTGCTTATGATGTACACTAATAATTTTGAAAGTATCTACAGCATTTAACAATAATTTAGCAAAAACTGATAATGGACATATAGATTATGCAACATGAGTAACATGAGATTTTTTTTTTCTTTTTTCCACGGACATTTTTCACATCATTTGCCTTTGTACAGCATTGATCACCATTTTGTACTATTATTTCATAAATGTTTTTCTCCCAGTTCTGCATGAAAATAGAAAATAAGCTTTTTTCTTGGTTTTCACTACAAACTACATGGGGTAAGTAACATATACAAAAATATCATTTTTGGGTGGTATATTCCTTTAATAGACTACGTACAGGCTAGGAGCTGCCAAATCACATGTTACAAAGACCTTGGAGAGGGTGGTCCTGAAATAACTGTGACCCCCCTCCCCCCCGGCATTCCACACCATTGGCTTACCAAACACATTCA
This sequence comes from Polypterus bichir lapradei, assembly GCA_026402145.1. Taxonomy (NCBI): domain Eukaryota; kingdom Metazoa; phylum Chordata; class Cladistia; order Polypteriformes; family Polypteridae; genus Polypterus; species Polypterus bichir. Next base: position 136,113,825 of record JANRMT010062791.1, read on the forward strand.
CCAGCTACAGTACAGATTTTAACTTACAACTCCAATGTATTTCATCCACAGATGTTCTCAGGTGGCTTCTCTGTGGCAGGCAATAGTGATAAAAGAGATGTGCAGTGCAAAAAAGGTCCAAGAGGAATTTGTTATATGGTGCTGGAAAAACAAAAAGAATCTTGCACTGACAACTACAAAGACTTGGACTTTCAGTGATCTCCTAGGGATCGGTTGTCATGATAGGGAAATGTTTGAGGTGGTCCAGACTTAGAAACACCCGGACAGTAGACGTGATTGGATTCACAGGTTATCACTCTGCTACCATTTCGACATCTTGTGCTGGGGGTCTTTTTTGCAGTTAGGAGAGGCTAAAGCATGTGTAAAAGATGAAAACATACAATTTCAGATAACTTCCCTCAAGGTAATCTTAAAAGTGTTTCTCTCTATTGAGATGGACAATTTCTGTTTTTTGTAAAAAGCATGTGTGAAATTTTAAAAATGTGTACAGTATGCCATATTGAAACAAAAATGTAATTTTTCCGAGAATTTTCCTTCAAAGATAAGTTTACTCAATTTCGTCTAAATTGTTTCACTAAGAGTGTAATATTTACAGTCAATGATGTGAAGATTTCATAATGGAGTTTTATGTTTCACAATGCACTGTAGACCAATACTTATAACACAATTCTGAAAACAGCAAGAATAATAACAATTCTTAAATCTTCTGACCCTCCTATCCATGTCATGGTCATGTGGAGAAAGTGCCAATGGAAGATGTGGTGCAAACTGAAAAGGGCAAACTCATACTGGACTAGTTTAAAGCTGCCACTTAAGCTAACCTCCACATCAGAAGGCATGAAGTGATCAGAAAAAAACCCAGACCTCCTGTAACCTGGACCAGTAGTCAAGTCCAGGACTCTGAGGCCTTGGTTAGTCAGAATGGCCGACTAACCTAAAGTGTCATACATATCCATTGGACATTCTAGTCTCCAAAATGGGTTCAAAGCACACTTCTTACAAAGTAGTTATTTCAAGTAAAAAGAAAGACTGAAAAAGTCACCAGAGCTGATCATAGTGGAAGTATATTGAGACGTGCTGCATAATTTGGTGGCCCCACTTTCTTGGGTGCTACATAAAGGATACAGGGCACATAACTACTAAAATTACAATTAACATAATGTTAAATGTAGAAAAATGAGCAAGAGAGTCATAGTCAAAATGGACAAAAGATCAAAACTGGAAGCGACAGTCAAAACTGAAATAAAAACCAGAAATTTGAGTGAAAAAAATTAAAAAACAAGAGTGGAGATTCAGAAACCAAGAAGAGCAAAACATAATATTCATTATTTTTTCACAACAAAACAAGATTTTATCCGTCAAAATCAGATACCCTGGCATTTCCAGGGGCGATCCTTAAGCCATCACTCTGACGGCATGTCTAATAAGCGAATTCTAGGAAACTTTACTAAGAAAACAGCACATACAAAAGACTCTTAATATTGGTGCTAAAACGGAAAACAAAATGGTGTCAAAGCAAACGTAAATAAATTATATGCTTCATAATAAACGCCATTTCTGACCACATATTCAAAATCCTTACCCATGAAAACCCCAGGTTCTATAAAGTATTGGAAGGAATATGATCAGAAAAGATTGAAAATTCAAGGTACACAACACATAATACACAATTGTGCAATAATTTATAAACTACACAAATATAAAACATTACACAAATACTATAAAGAATAATAGAAACCAAAAACAAAATTGACAACAAAATATACAAAATGATATTCTAAAAACAACATCAAATTTAAAAGAAAAGAAGACATCCATAACAATGCTGGGATCCGAACACAGACCCTTGGGGTGCTCACGCTGAGCTCCACATGTAATGCAAGGTAATTCAAATATATTGTGACAACCCGAGGGTGTATGAGAAGGAGGAACGTATTGAAACACTATGTGCAAGCTGCTTGGTTTCTTCTGCAGCTGGACTGGCTATTTTCTTCATTGGCCATTCCTGAACACTGTTCAAGTCTTCTGGGGTCTCCATGCGCTGCCAGGAGCGTCATCCCTTTACCACTCTATCTCAAACCAGTCATCTGAGGTCAGAAGCAATCTGTCTGCCAAACTTTTCTTAACTCCGTAAGCCAAGCCAAGCCTGAGATCTAAACCCAGTGGCCATGTACCCAAGCAGATGGACATTAGCAGTAGGGAGATGCTTCTGAAGAGCTTCATGAACTGTTCTGTCTTTTCCCCACTTCCACACTCTCTGGATATGCTTTTGTGGCTAGCTTCTCTAAGTAGCCCTTGCTCTTCTGAAAGTCTTCAGCTACCTGAGCAATGTGTCCCTCAAGGTCCAGACCATGAATGTTGCAATTTTATAAAGGGCATGAAAAAAAATTAAACACTGTGAGGAGAATATAAAAAGTAAGAGAAATGAACAGAGTATAATCCACTACAAAATAAAAATGCTGGGATAAAGTGCAAAAGAACAACATGCTGAGTTTGAAGAATGTTTCTGTAAGCCCATAAGGCTTCTACCGCTGCTGACTCCAGGGGCTGAAACATCATTTACAGTCTTGTGCTTTCATCTCTGTTACACTCAGGTGAAACAACAGGTATAGCAGAGAGAGATTTGCAGAAGGAATGGCCGCTCCTTCTGAAGTGCTCCAGAGCTGTGATCATTCTGTTAGCACCAAAACCACTTCTGACTTTGTCCCAAACTGCGCTACTAAGGCTCTACTGTTCTGCCTAAGAAAGAGTTTTGACAATGAAAGAACACACAGGACCAGAAAATGGAAGCTACAAAAATCAAAGTAAGAATTAAAAAAAGTCAACATCAAAGTCAGAAATGTCAAAGATAAGCCCAATACTATAAATCAGGGTGAGAAAACAGGCAGATATTCTAAGCCCCTTCATTCCTAATATCATAAAAGGTTTCTTTGTTTTGTATGCAGAATTTTAGAAGTGCATGATGGCAACAGTTATACTGTTGTACCTGTGACATCTGGCAGTTACACGGTAGCAACAGCCCCCAAACCCCTCCAAAAATGATGACACCTACAAGAAAATGGTGGCATGCCAAGATGTTAAATATTTTTATGACCGTCAGAATGCTCTTGAATGAGCACTATAATAAATGAAACATATTCCAAAACCCCATATGGAAAAAAAAGAATTGAAAATGTAAGGTTAAGGCAAAAAAATGAAAATTTACAGTATCCCAATTCCTGACACAGAGCTAAAAATCATTTCTTGAAAACAGGGGATTACTTATGGAATTTTGGAGCAAGGCCCACCTGTTAATCCACTGGCGGCCAAATCTGAATTGCATATGATAGGACTGCGGTGTTTTTGCTGAGATTAGCAACGGGATTTCTGCAGTGGCATTCTCAAACCAGGAAGGAGATACTGAAGGTTAATATGACTGCTGGGAGCAGGAATAATGGATATCCAGTGATAATAATGCATTTCAGAAAGAGAAACCCCAATGCTGTCTTAGATATAAGCAGTATGTTTTCATTTGGGTCTCGTCCCATTCCAGGCAATCATAAATATTAAAGATTTCACATCAAATCAATTTGCAGGACATGAGGCACAGACAAAACTAAAATGCAGGACAATGTTCATTTTGACAACTGCTAAGCCCAGCTGGAAAGATGAAATTTTTGCCTTTGGTGGGTCTCCTCATGCATTGCTCAAGAAGACATTAAAGTCAGCTAAATATTATAAGTTGTAGTAGAAGGAATTTTACATTGTTTGTGGGAGAAAAACAGCTTGGACTGGTAGTAGGAACTGCCAAAGGTTCTAATGAAAGAGCAAACAAAAGTGGGGAAGGGTGCAATCCTTTTTAGAGATCTAAAAATCTCTAATCTAAAAATCTCACTTTTCACATTTGGAAAGTGTGAGAAATGTTAGTGTTGGTCCAAACAAGTGTTGAAGGAGGGGAATATAAACCTTTAACCATGCCAATGAATCCTGAACTTTAAGTGTTTGTCAAAGGTGGGTCCAGTTTTAGAGTTTTCGGTGGCTTCAGAAAAGAGGGTATTAGAGGCTGGGGAGTTAAAAATGAGCCATTAGCAGAAGCCAAATGTGATTTTAGGAATCAGATTTGGATGAGCAGGATGAGCTAGTTTCATAATTAAAGTATGTGAGCCCTGTAAGCAGGTCCTCCAACTGCAGGGATTGGTACTCAAGCCACTGTAAAAAAATCTCACACTATTCCATTCCATACTGTATGTGGTGCTAAGGTGTCACCCATTTCATGCCTGCACTCAGGTCCTAATTTGGAATCTGAGGTTGTATGGTGGGTGCAGCAGCACGTTATATCAGTGCACGCTCCCAATCCCTCAGCCATCAAGAAATAAGTATTTTAGCAAGAAATTTTAAATTCTGACTATGCTAATCAATCCTTATCCTGTTTAAGCAAATTTCAAACAACTGCTGTATCTGTATAGGCTTAAGTGGGATATGAGGATAGCAGATCAAAGTGTCTGTTAAGAGACAGACGCAAAAGGTCTGAAAATGTACAGACTCTAGACCTCCATGCACTAAATACTAACTTGAAGGGGATGAATACTTTTGAGATCAATTATTTTGTGTTTGCCCAGAGGGGACTGGGCAGTCTAAAGGTCTGGAATCCCTACAGATTTTATTTTTTTCTCCAGCCGTCTGGAGTTTTTTTTTGTTTTTTCGGTCCACCCTGGCCATTGGACCTTACTCTTATTCTATGTTAATTAATGTTGACTTATTTTCTTACTGTGTCTTTTATTTTTCTATTCTTCATTATGTAAAGCACTTTGAGCTACTTTTTGTATGGAAATGTGCTATATAAATAAATGTTGTTGTGTTGTTGTTGTTGTTTGAAATTTGCAATTAAGTTAAACCACCTTGTAGAGATCTGTTTTTAATTTGACATTAAAGAGTGTTTTTCTGTTGGTCAGTGTTAAAATGGCAAATGAAATCCACTTTGAGTCAATCTTGAATAATAATAAATTGTAATAACTTCCAATAGCGTGAATACTTTTTACAGGTACTGTAAATGCCAACAACCCTTTGGGGAGGCTATTCATGTAGGCATAAAACAGGAAGGCATATATGCTGGGTGCCATCAATGTAGACAGGCGGTGTGGCACAATGGACAGGCCACCGAACCTGAATTTGCATTCCACCTGAAATAAACACATAATTTGTATTTTTGTAAAATTTTAATGTGCCCAGATCTTGTAAAAGCATCTGACAAACACACAACAACAATAATAAAGAAATGAAAACTGCTCCCTAGTGCTCATTGTAGCAAAAAGTAGTGGACAAACCTTAACGGAGGTAAAGCCCCTAGAATTATCAAGTGGGGGGCCAATGAACTCAAATTGAGTTTTTTCCCTATGATCAGCCCTCCTTCAAGGTGACATTTTATAATCTGTTTATTTCTTTTATGATCAAACTAAACACGTTATTGTTGTGAGTCAGGCTTACAACATAAAATCTGATTTTCTGAAGTAAAAAATGAGGCAGTCAGGACACAAAATGAATGATCACAAATGTCATCATTAAACTTGTTCACTTCACCTTACTCTCACACGCAGATGACAGCACATTATTGTTAATCATACATCTGTATGTGTTTATAACTGACCATAATGTAACCAACCATGTCATGCCATTCTCCAGTCTGCTTGTTCCAGTTCATGGTTATGGGGCCCTTAGCCTCTCCCAGTAGCACGGGTCACAGATCAGGATAGAGCCTTGGAGAAGGTATCAGCCCGTTGTGAGACCCATTTACGCTCACATCACACTTACACTACTACTGGAGCTACTTTGGAGTTGCAAGCGCACCTAGACAATGGAGAACGTGTTATTGAGTCACATTTTATATTTTAAATTCACTGCTTGTAAATCTCTCACTGTCTACAGTTGGTTCATGTCTCATATGTGACAACACTAAAATAGGCCTTGGCCCCCACATCCCTAAACTACAATAAACACAATTTGATGATGGAAGGATGAATTGATGATGGGATGGATGGACGGAACTGATTAAACTGATTTTGGTGGCATGGTGGTGTAGTGGATGACAGTGTTAGCTTACAGTTTCAAGGACTTCAACTTAGTTTTTGTCTGTGCTGCCTTTTCACATTCTACATATGTCCGTGTGTCTCCATTCTTAGCATTCTGCTTTATTCCCAAATGTCAAAAACTTGTGCAATAACTTAACTGGTGACTGTAAACTGAGAGGTGAGCTTGAGGGTGCCTGCTGATGGACTGGCACTCTGTCCAGATTTGGCTCCTGCCTTGAGCATAAACTGACCCTGCTACCTATACCTGTAATGGACAAGGAGATTTAGAAAATGGTTGAGGAACTGGATAAACTGAATTATGGATGCAACTAGTAGAATTAGGAACTTTCAGAGTGAACATCAGAGACTCCATGGGGAAATGCGAGCCTGTAAATAGGGAGCATGTGATGATCCACTAAGCAGCCCTCACTTGGTCAAATGCCACCGAACAGGAGTCTTTGCTGATTTAGTAAATTGTCAGCTTTTTCCTTAAATTGCTGCATACAGCTGGCAGCTCCAGGACTAAAGTGCACCTTCAAGATAATGTACTTGAAGGCAGTGGAAGTCTGTGAAATTCAGTGTAAAAAGTAATACATCAAACAAAGACTCACTAACCTGCTTTCTGCATCTTGACTTAAACCCTCCGCTGACTCTTACATAGCCTTGGAGCACAAACTGGAAGAATTTTACCCATCTGATATTGTGTGGTTGTACAACAAATCTGCTATTTATCTGCAAATTTTTCCGGGTCTTAAACTCCATTTCCTGTAAAGGTTTCTATTTACTGTGCAGCCAGATTATCTTATAATAAAAATATATAATTAAATATTATAATTAAAAGTTTTACATAATTGAGCCAAATAGCTTTGCTTTCACCTGGAGCTGAGATCTGCCACAGAAAAGTTGCATCAGCCTGCTCTGAAGAAAGACTCGTTGTGGTGCCTCTCAGACAGAATTGTATTGTTTATGATTAAGTATTCCTGTGGACATTTCTATGAATTTCTTACCAGTAAAATGATTCATATTGCATTCTTCATTTACAAGAATGTTACTGAAATGTAATCGTTGTGCATTCTTAAGAAGCTCGAATTACTGTACTTTTGTATATTTCAACTTCTATGTTGTCTATAAGAGCGGCACAGTGGCGCAATAAGGAGACCCGGGTTCTCTTCCCAGGTCCTCCCTGCGTGGAGTTTGTATGTTCTCCCCGTGTCTGCATGGGTTTCCTCCCACAGTCCAAAGACATGCAGGTTAGGTGCATTGGTGATTCTGAATTGTCCCCAGTGTGTGCTTGGTGTGTAGGTGTGTGTGTGTGCCCTGCGGTGGGCTGGCACCCTGCCCGGGGTTTGTTTCCTGCCTTGTGCCCTGCGTTGGCTGGGATTGGCTCCAGCAGACCCCCATGACCCTGTAGTTAGGATATAGCGGGTTGGATAATGGATGGATGGATGGATGCTGTCTATAAAGTAATGCTTGTATATAGTGTGTATGCATGTGTATATGTGCAGTTTGCATTATTGTCATATGTATAGTTATTATTTGCATTCATTATTGAATGAAAGAAATGACACATACATACATACAAATCATCACAATTAATCCATTTTATCATAGTTCATTAACATAATAATAATAATAATAATAATAATAATAATAATAATAATAATAATAATAATAATAATGCATCTTTGTAACCAGCTCCTTGAATATAACAGAATACCTGGATGTGTGAGTGGTCTGGTTTTGTATTTTCAGCAAAATTTATAATGGACTTCCTTGCTTTCTGAACTGTTCCTACCAAAACAACCTGTGGTGACTGCATATTCCATAAAAACTGCAAGAAAGGTTTCAGTGAGGTCACAAGTTTTGGCTTAATTGTCCATACTTCCCCCACAGAGGTACTTAACACCATAACCGCCATATCACCATAAGAACAACATACAACAAAATATTTCATAGAGATGGACCAGCAAATGAGAGGTATTAAAAACACAAAAAGCTGATCCACAATTTTGCGACGCCAAAAACAAAACAAGGAAATCAAAGCCAGAAAATTTAGCCAAAAAGTTATGTGCCTGAGAGAATGAAAAAAGAAAGAAGTCTTTCAGGAAATTATTTACAAACGTAGATCAGAAATGGCTGCCAGAGCTGACCTTTAACCCATCAAGTAATTGATGTCAGATGTCACCACTCTACTAAAATCCCGCCCCTCTGGTAACCAGAAATGTGGACGTCTCGATAATGGGGCTCACAAAATTCCAGCACCTGAAACAAAACAAACCATCATCAGAAATGGTGCACAATATTTTTAACAAAGTAAGAACAGTTGTGAAAAAATAAACCAGATATATAGAATCTTCATCCATCCATCCATATCCTAACTACAGGGTCACAGGGGTCTACTGGAGCCAATCCCAGCCAACACAGGGCACAAGGCAGGAAACAAACCCCGGGCAGGGTGCCAGCCCACTGCAAGGCACACCCACGGACAATTTAGGATTGCCAATGCACCTTAACCTGCATGTCTTAGGACTGTGGGAGGCACAGGGAGAACTTGCAAACTCCACGCGGGAGGAGCCGGGAAGCAAACCAGGGTCTCCTAACTGTGAGGCAGCAGCGCTACCCACTGCGCCACCGTTCCACCCTATATAGAATCTTAATAGTCAGAAACCCATTGTAAACATATAAAGAGCAGAAGAAACACTTTGACTTTGAAAAATTAAAAAAAAAAACAAATACTGAAGACAAAGCAACCTATTGAACACAGCATTTCTAGTAAAAATAACCAAGAATGGCACATCCGTCCTGATCCCGAAGGACACACTGGACAAGTAAGAAGGTTTTTGACTGGGAGTCGCACCCTTCTGTCCGTCCTCGCACCCTCACTGACATAGCGCCCTATCTTAACCCGACGTTTCACGTAAGACTCCTTGCTAGTGGATAACAAACCCTACACCTAATTATTTGCTCCTTCATTTCCCTTCACTCACTGATGATTTCTTGTTGTCAGCTACCAGGAATGTGAAATATCATCTCTGTAAAATTATGAAAAAAATAAATTATAAAACCAAAATGAAACGAGTTAATTCAAGTGTGTGGGTGATACAACGGAGCAGCCCACACAAAACAAACGAGTTCTTCAAGTGGCAGTAATTGAATTAGAGTTGCAGCTTCTCATCGCCTGACTTGATTTGCTGCTCCTGGAGGAAGCCTGTGCTTGCAGGGTTAAGGAGCTTCTACTGGGTGATAGGGTGGCCTCAGCAGGCCATGTGGGTTTGCATGTGTGAGTATATGAGTGTGTGCCATGCCTGACTAAAGACTTATCTGAAATCATTTATGCTGCTTAGGAGATGGAGGCAGCTAATGTTCTGTCCCTGTAGCTAGGCTCCCATGGATTACTTCACAAGCTGGATCAGCACACCATGGACCTGCAGTGTGCTTGGGCTTTGTTTGTCTCCTAAAAAAGTAAGGGTAAAAGAAAGATTAGTGTCTGTGTGTGCAGGTGAGATGCAATTTTACGGTTCAGCAGTGGTAGGCATGCACATGGGCAGGACTCCTCCGACTTTCCAGTACCAGCTTCCACATTTTCTTTCCTATGCTGAACTTTTTTTTAATAAAACTCCTCTACTTGGCACTCTTCCTATGGCCTCTGTTTGCATCAGTGGATGAAATGGAAAAATAGAACAGCCGGTACTCCTTGTTGTGTGCTCTGGATAATGACGGATGGGGTTCCCCTTGGAGGGCTGAAGGTGGGCTGATATGCACAGATTGTCTTGAAGAGCGTCGGAAAGTGAACGCTCGGTGATAAGACAAATTCTTTTTCCAAATATGGGTTGGTAATGTAGGGCGAGCGTATGCAGTGCCTTGTGAAAGAAGTCATCCCCCTCTGTGTTTGTCCTGTTTTGTTGCGTTACAACCTGGAATTAAAATGGATTTTTTTGGGGTTAGCGCCACTTCATATACAAAACATACCTATTAATTTAAAGATAGCAAATATTTTCTATTGGGCACACAAACATTAATTAAGAGAAAAATAACAGAAATACTAATATTGCAAACGTATTCACCCCCCCACCCCCCCCCCATTTGCTGCAATTCCAGCTGCAAGTCTCTTGGGGAATGTCTCTATTAGCTTAGCATGATGTTAGATTCAAGTTAGATGGTTTGTGTTGTGACAGTGAGGCTCTTCTCCACCTCTCCAACCCTCAGGTACGACTCCAGACACTGGATAAAAGTCCAAGACTTTTTATTAATTAAGAATAATGTGCACAAAGCACCTTCCACACTACTCATAAATTAAATCAACAACAACAACATTATTCTCTCCTCCTTGCCCAGACACTTCGCCCCTCTACCTCCCAGCTCAGCTCAGTGTCAGGGCTTCCCCACAATCCTTTTATATACCCTGACCCGGAGGTGTTCCTGCCCAATCAGTCCACAGTTCCTTATTCTTTCCGGGTCAGGGTAAACAGTCCTTTTCTTCAACCCGGGAGCACGTCGTTCCTTCCTGTCACGTGACCGTGATGTACTCCCGGGTTATAGGACACATAAGAGCCCACAAGCCCCCCTACAGCGACTCCCGGTGGCCCCCAAGGTATTCAGCAGGGCTGTGTACAGTATAAATACTACATAGTCCATGAGGCCCTGCTGGAACTCGGAGCACGATCCTGCTGTCGGGAGAGCTCCTCCTGGCGGCCTGGGGGTGAGGGCCGGAGTACAAAGCCGGCAGTCCTCCACAGTGTTGATGTACAACAATTTTTAAGTCATGCCACAAATTCCCAATCGGATTGAGGTCTGGGCTTTGACGAGGCTATTCCAAGACATTTAAATGTCTCCTTTTAAATAACTCCAGTGTCATTTTGCTAGTATGGCATCTTTAGGGTCATTATTCTGCTGGAAGGTGATCCTTAGTCCTCGTCTAAAATCTCCGGCAGACATTCAGGTTTTCCTCAAGAATTGTCCTGTATTTAGTGCCATCCATCTTCCGTTTAATCCTGACCAGTGTTCCTGTTCCTACTGATGAAAAACATCTCCACAGCATGATGATGCCACCACCCATGCTTTACTGTGAGAATGGTGTTCTCGGGATGATGTTGGGTTTGCACCTCACATGATGTGTCCAATGATGGCCAAAAAGTTAAATTTTAGTCTCCTCTGACCTGAGGACCTTCTTCCACATGTTTGGGGAGTCCACCACATGCAAACTTCAAACATGTTTACTTATATTTTCTTTCTTTAAGCAATGGCTTTTTTGTAGCCACTCTTCCATAAAGCCCAGCTCTGTGGAGTGTATGGCTTAAAGTGGTCCTATGGAGAGATAGTCCCATCACTGCTGTGGATCTTTGCAGCTCCTTCAGTGTCATCGTTGGTGTCTTTGTTGCATCTCTGATTAATGCCCCCCTTGCCCGGTCTGTGAGCTTTGGTGGATGGCCTTCTCTTGTCAAGTTTGTCGTGATGTCATATTCTTTCCATTTTGTTAGAATGGATTTAATGGTACTCCACAGGATATTCAGTTTGGGGTATTTTTTTATAACTCAACCCTGATCGATACTTCACAACGTTGTCTGTGACCTGTTTGCCTTGGTCTTCATGTTGCTTGCTTAGTGGTGTTGCAAAATCAGAGGCCTTTCAGCACAGGTCTGTCTATACAGGTATCATGTAACAGATCATGTAACATTCTGAATGCTCCCAGGTGGATCCTAATCAACTAATCATGTGACTTTTGAAATTAACTGATTGGACCAGGGGCACAGTGGTAGCGCTGCTAAAGGGCAGTAAGGAGACCAGGGTTCGCTTCCCAGGTCCTCCCTGCGTGGAGTTTGCATGTTCTCCCCGTGTCTGGGTGGGTTTCATCCGGGTACTCCAGTTTCCTCCCACAGTCCAAAGACATGCAGGTTAGGTGCATTGGCGATCCTAAATTGTCCCTAGTGTGTGCTTGGTGTGTGGGTGTGTGTGTGCCCTGCGGTGGGTTGGCACCCTGCCTGGAATTTGTTCCTGCCTTGTGCTCTGTGTTGGCTGGGATTGGCTCCAGAAGACCCCATGACCCTGTGTTAGGATATAACGGGTTGGATAATTTCTGACTGACTGACTGATTGGACCAGATCTTATTTAGGGGTTTCATAGTGAAGGGGATGAAAAGGTATGCACTCACAATGTTTTAGTTTTTACTTGTTTTTAT
>JANRMT010062791.1:136126143-136148285 GCA_026402145.1 Polypterus bichir lapradei
ATACAGTGCATCTGTAAAGTATTCACAGCACATCACTTTTTCCACATTTTGTTATGTTACAGCCTTATTCCAAAATGGATTAAATTCGTTTTTTTCCTTAGAATTCTACACACAACACCCCATAATGACAATGTGAAAAAAGTTTACTTGAGGTTTTTGTAAATGTATTAAAAATTAAAAAAACTGAGAAATCACATGTACATAAGTATTCACAGCCTTTGCTCAATACTTTGTCGATGCACCTTTGGCAGCAATTACAGCCTCAAGTCTTGTTGAATATGATGCCACAAGCTTGGCACACCTATCCTTGGCCAGTTTCACCCATTCCTCTTTGCAGCACCTCTCAAGCTCCATCAGGTTGGATGGGAAGCATCGGTGCACAGCCATTTTAAGATCTCTCCAGAGATGTTCAATCGGATTCAAGTCTGGGCTCTGGCTGGGCCACTCAAGGACATTCACAGAGTTGTCCTGAAGCCACTCCTTTGATATCTTGGCTGTGTGCTTAGGGTCGTTGTCCTGCTGAAAGATGAACCGTCGCCCCAGTCTGAGGTCAAGAGCACTCTGGAGCAGGTTTTCATCCAGGATGTCTCTGTACATTGCTGCAGTCATCTTTCCCTTTATCCTGACTAGTCTTCCAGTGCCTGCCGCTGAAAAACATCCTCACAGCATGATGCTGCCACCACCATGCTTCATTGTAGGGATGGTATTGGCCTGATGATGAGCGGTGCCTGGTTTCCTCCAAAGGAGACGCCTGGCATTCACACCAAAGAGTTCAATCTTTGTCTCTTCAGACCAGAGAATTTTGTTTCTCATGGTCTGAGAGTCCTTCAGGTGCCTTTTGGCAAACTCCAGGCGGGCTGCCATGTGCCTTTTACTAAGGAGTGGCTTCCATCTGGCCACTCTACCATACAGGCCTGATTGGTGGATTGCTGCAGAGATGGTTGTCCTTCTGGAAGGTTCCTCTCTCCACAGAGGACCTCTGGAGCTCTGACAGAGTGACCATGGGGTTCTTGGTCACCTCCCTGACTAAGGCCCTTCTCCCCCGATCCCTCAGTTTAGATGGCCGGCCAGCTCTAGGAAGAGTCCTGGTGGTTTCGAACTTCTTCTACTTACAGATGATGGAGGCCACTGTGCTCATTGGGACCTTCAAAGAAGCAGATATTTTTCTGTAACCTTCCCCAGATTTGTGCCTCGAGACAATCCTGTCTCAGAGGTCTACAGACAATTCCTTTGACGTCATGCTTTATTTGTGCTCTGACATGAACTGTCAACTGTGGGACCTTATATAGACAGGTGTGTGCCTTTCCAAATCATGTCCAATCAACTGAATTTACCACAGGTGGACTCCAATTAAGCTGCAGAAACATCTCAAGGATGATCAGGGGCAACAGGATACACCGGAGCTCAATTTTGAGCTTCATGGCAAAGGCTGTGAATACTTATGTACATGTGATTTCTCAGTTTTTTTATTTTTAATAAATTTGCAAAAACCTCAAGTAAACTTTTTTCACATTGTTATTATGGGGTGTTGTGTGTAGAATTCTGAGGAAAAAAATGAATTTAATCCATTTTGGAATAAGGCTGTAACATAACAAAATGTGGAAAAAGTGATGTGCTGTGAATACTTTCCGGATGCACTGTATATATATATATATATATCAAAGGTACAATATTTTATTTTCGTTCCACTTTAAAAATTTAGACTATATTGTTAAGTCCATTACAAAAATCCAAATGAAAATATATTTTAATTCTAGATTGTAATGCAACAAAACAGGACAAACACCAAGGAGAATAAATTCTTTTGCCAGGCTCTGCATATTAACTATTCGTTACTCATAAGGCAAGAACGAAGAAGTGCCGTTATAAAGTACCTGTACATACAAGCCCAGTTCAAGCACAGGGCTGCACCTATGTCAGATTTTTTTTCAAATAATTCTGTGTTAGCTGTGGGAATGCTTAACTTCCAAAAGCAGAAAGTTGGCATAACTTCACCCTCGGGTGTGCTTTGTAATATCATCGTTGGAGTTAAGGATCTGATGGTGGGCCAAGTTACTGGGTGCCAGTGAAAAACATAGAGGAACGGCTTCACTTGCTTGGAAATTGTTACCATATGATGCTACATTTACAGGGAAGGAAAACATTTGACAGACTGATATGTATGATTTTGTTTTTTGAACATGATTGATCTTTATTTTAATTTTTGAAATATTTTTTCACTGTTGTGGTGACATTATTGTGTCAATATTTTGGTGTACATAAGAACTTCTGAATAGAACTGGCCATTGCCATTGTGAACTGGAATTGTGAGATGACAATAGGAGTGTAAGGCCTTCAAAAGTACATCAAAAAGTAGTCCAGGATCCTCACTGGCCAGACCAGAAGCAGCCAGTCCCAAATTGCTAGCTGAGGCTTTGACCTAAACAACATCCAAAATGGGGAAACTGGCTTTTAAATTTCAAAAAGAAGTTGAAAGTGTCAAAATTATTAAACATGCCTCAGAAGAGGGAGAAACTGTGGAAAATACTCTGGCTGCTAAAGACAAAACAAATAACGAATCTTTGTGAATTGAGTTTAATAATCAATAGAAAAACATAACAAATGTAAGGCAAAAACAAGTTGCCTAAAAGGCAATGCAAAGGTGAACAAGTCCCAATCCACTATGTATAACACAATCCAAGAAGCAAAAATAATTAAAAGAAAAAACAAGAAAAACAATACTTACAAAGAACTCCTTCACAACTTCAATGCACCACTCCTGAGCTCCTGAGGGGTGACATCAGGGTGACCCCACTGCTTGGGGTGCCACACATAGAATAGATTCACATTTAAGGGACAGTACCAAATTACAGAATAATATGCAATATTAATGGAATATAACAAAACAGTTAAAAAAAACTAGCTGTAGCACAACAGTTTTTCAAACACCAAGAAATGGTGTAGATAGATTAGGAGAGAATGGACCTGGCAAGGAAACTAAAGAGTAAACCATACACAGGTCATAACTAAGAAACTATCAGACATAAATTCAAAGAGGAAAATCAAAAAACAAAGTTAAAAGAATGAGCCAGAAATTCACTGTAGAGTCAAAAGAACATAAGGAATTTGACAAATGAGAGGAGACCATTCAGCCCATCAAGCTTGTTTGTTTAGCTAACATCTAACCTGTCCCAGTATCTCATCCAGATTCTTCTTAAAGGTTGTTGAGGTTCCTGTTTGTCTGTGCCAGATTCCCATAACTCTTTGAGTAAAGTTCTTCCTGGCACTTCCCCTTAATTACTTCTGGTGTCTTCATGTAGATGATTCACCATTAAATTGAAAGAATTCTGTTGGATCTACTTTATCAATGATTCTGAAAATTTTGAAAACCTGGATTAGGCCCCCACGAGCAGAGCTTACACAAGTTATCCACAAACTTGAACAATGAGACCCTCAAGATGTTGACTTATATGCTGTTGCACTCGTAATATTTAAGTGACACAGAACAACATAGCTTTTCGATATCCACTTTTTAATTTTTCCCTGCTACCCAAGTCCTACTGTCGACACACTATATCCCTCATATACAGAACAAGCCATCCCTCTCGGTGTGCCCGTGTAGTAGTGAAACAGGACAAACTTTATAAAAAATCAACAAACATTAAGATACCGCTAGCTAAGCTAAGGCAAGGAACACTCCAAAACGCAAAGGTAGACCGACTTCCCACTCCTGACGTCACACTTCACCCTCCCCTCGGCCCGCAGCCTCTGTCTCAGATTAATGCGAATATATCACCCCTGCAAGCGAACTATGATTCCTAGCGCGATGAGAGAACCAGAATGTTCAAGAAAATTATCGAAAAAACAACCGATCTAAATCCGTTGAGTAGTTGTCTCGTTTGCTAGCTAAGCGGAAGTAAGGTACGCTCCAAGGCAGGCTGAAGAACGAGGAGGCACTTGGCCCTCTGTGTCTCTCTCGGATTCGCTCAAATAAATTGGTACTGCAAGTGAACTATGATACTTGGCGCGATGAGTGCAGTGCTACATGGTTACCAGGGACATGCACAGTCCATGTGAAGGGCAGTGGCTCAGTAAGGAAGAAGGGACACTCGGTAGGACAGGATATGTAACATTTGACTTCTGGGCAATCATTACTGTCCACATTTATTTCTGTGTTTTTAGTTTCAGTAGAAACTTGAACTCAATTTCAACTGAATTCAAAAACTTGGCAAAAAGTAACTGTCTATGATTTCTTTTTATCTTGGATTAACAGAAAAGACACCATATCCACTCTACTGCACATATACCTTATTTTCCTAGTATAAAACGTCTTAAGAAGATAAAAGAGAAAATAAAATAAATTCTCATCTAATTACATGAAACACCAAATGAACTGTGTACTTTTATATACACTCATGCCAGCACTATAACTTTATTGAAAACATCCTTCCATACACACAGTACATAACAGCTAGAGTGCCCTCTACTGTTTCTTATCAGTACATCCCACCATTTTCTAAAGAAGATAACATTTCTGTATTGACAAAGAGTTTCATAAAATAATCACTTGTACATGAATAAACATAACATCAATGTCACCAACATGTAATTCCAATAAACATTTTAAATTATTGTGAACAATGGTATGTTACCAAATTCACTAAACAAAGTTCTAATCCTTTACTTGATAGTGCCAATAAGAAATGAGCAATGCTGACTAGCACTCTTCAATGAGTCTTTTAGGCTGAACAATCATTCACCAACCGTCAGAGGGTCTGATGGTTCTGCCTCTGAGCTCTCAACATCAGGTGGAGTGTCCACTTGTTTCTTTTCAACACTGGACTGAGTATTTAATAATTCTGTGCCATAAGAGCTCTCTGGATGCGGGAATTCCCCAGGTAGGATTTTTAGTAGATGCTGTCAATTTCTGCTGAGTGTGCTGCCATACTCAGTAAGTACTTCATATCATCTTGGTGCTGTCTCTTTGAGAACCTTTGCAATTGGCCCCCACCTTCCATCTAATCCGACTTGTACTAAGACCCCTGCTCTAGTGGATTCAAAGGTTGTGCTGTTTTGTTATAAGAAGTGCAATATCTGTGCTGCCTTTGTGAGTGTTGATCTGTATACTCAAGAAGATGTTGAATCTGATGGTAGTCTTGTTCTTAACTTTCTGTTCATGAGTAACTTAGCAGGTTATCAGCCACATTCTAATGGTGATGTTCTATAATTCAGGCCAAAAAGACCTCTGCTTCTTTCTTCAGTAGCTGTCTTTAACTGCACCCCTTTTTCAGTTAGTCCATTGGACTGAGGGTATAATGGGCTAGGGGTTACATGTTCAAATCCATACTGTTTTGCAAAGTCTTTGAACTTTTGGCTACTGAAATGTGGTCCATTATCACACACTGGAATACCTGGGATTCCATGCCTTGTGCAGATATTCTTAGAAAGTTTGCAGTGGTATCCAGCAACAATGCACATTCTGGGTCTTTTGAGTGGTAATTTATTATAATAAAATAGTCTTGCTCATTTAGCTGTAACAAATCTACTGCCAGCTTTCTCTACAGCTCCTTTGGTTTGTAATGAGCCAAGAGTGGTTCTTTGGGCTCTCTGTACCTAAGCTGTTGGCAAATGTCACATCGCTGTACAAGGGTCTCAATGTTTCTATTCATAAATGGCCAAAACTAAACATTATGTGAAAGTCTTTTGCATTCTCAATGCCTACATGGCCTTCATGTACCACTTTAGTCATTTGTAGTCTCATTGTGGTAGGTATAATTATTTTGTTACCTTTCATCAATTATAGACAGTTCTACTTGGAAGTGTTGATAAGGGTTCAGCAGCTTCTCTTCACATGATGAACTAATTATCTGAATGACATTTTGCTGCTCTTTCTCACTCTCTGTTACCTTTGCACTCTGCACCCATTTTCTCTACAGACACAGGGAACTGGGCTTCACACTGTCTATGTGAATTTGTATCTCGTTCACTGTTGCTTGATCCTGTGTCACACTAGTGTGCTCTACTCAAGGCATCTGCCACAAACAAATGTTTGCCTGGAGTGAACTCAAAAGTCAGATTATACTTTTAAAGATGAAGTAAAAGGCATTGAATGAGTAGTGGTGCATTTCCCAGATCATTCTTTGAACTAGCTACAGTATTTGTGGTTTATGGTCTGTCACAAGTATAACTTCCCACAGTATAAGTTTTCACAGCTGAAAACTGCACCCAATGTCTCTTTTTCAACTTGTGCATAATTTATGTCAGCTGCTATCATCGTTCGTGCAGCATAACCTACAGGGAGCCACTCTGTGCCATGCTGTTGAAGGAATACAGCTTCCAATCTGTCTTTAGATGCATCCATTAACGATGTGACTGGTGTGAAAATAAATAGGAAAAGGTCTGGTGCAAGCAACCTGTTTACTTGAACAAGGCTGCAAAGCTGAAGAACTGATAGTACAGTAGTGTACAGATTGAGTTCAAAACAGGAACTGAGAACTGAAGGAGATTGCCTGGCTTTTAAGGCAGGCCAGTGGAAGTGACGTCATCGAGATTGGAACCGGAAGTGGTGTCATTGGGGGTCGGAAACGGAAATGACATCATCAGACCCAGGCGGTTTTTCCCGTGTTTGGTCTGCAGGGATAACAGAGATAGGGTTATTGCACTCCGGCACTCCTTGGACTGGCGTGGAATTACCTTATTTTGGTCCTTCTAGCTGCCTCCCATGTGCACGTGTGTGACACTAATTTTTCTGCATCATAATAGCACTGGCTCTTTGATGAGACCGTTTTTTAGCATATCCCATTCTTTGGCATACTCCTGTTTCCTTTGTCATTCGTGGTTTTTTGCTAATAAGCTACACAAAGCCTTTGTATTGGCTGAAACATTTGAAATAAACCTTCCCGTAATTCAGTTTTGTCTCTTGGCACCAGCTTTTCAACTATGGCTCTCGTCTTTACAGGACCAGGCTATATACATGCTGCTTACAAGGAAGTTGATCTCATTTACACAGAATTCACATTTTTGCTTGTTTAGTTTTAATCCGATTTTTGCGTTTGTTCCAGCACTCTTCACAGCTTTTCATTGTGTTCTGGTTGAGCTTCTCCCCATACAACTATGTCATCAAGGAAGACTCCTACACCTTCCATACCTTCAGACAGCTGCTGCACTTTTCTGTGAGATAACTCTGGAGCTGAGCATATTCCAAAAGGAAGCAAAGTCTTCTGAATGGTATGTTGAAAGTACATAATTTGGCACTGTCTTCATCCAAGACAATTTGGTACAAACCTGATGATGCATCTAGTTCAGGGGTGGGTAAGATCAGTCCTGGAGGGCCGCAGTGGCTGCAGGTTTTTGTTTCTTAATAAGTAGCACTTATTGCTCAAGTAACACTTCTGCTTTACTTTAGTTGTCTTGCTTGTTAAGATTTTGAACCTTTATTGCTTATTTTAGTCTTAAACAGCTGGGTTTTTAATTGCTCCTTATTAGCAATAAGATGCAAATGACAAAATAAACCAGCATTTCTCCATTTAGCTTGTTTCCATTTACAAATGTGGGTATTTATCATGCACTGTTTGGTTTAATTAAATGCTTGGAAGGAAAGTAAAGAGAAAATAATGAAGGATTGTAAATTACTCATCCATTTTAAACTTCAAATCATTTGGATGTTAGGACAGAGTGGTGGCTCGGAGGCTAGGAATCTGCACTGGCAATTGGAAGGTTGCCAGTAAATGGCAAAAGTGACACTACTCTGTTGGGCCTTTGAGCAAGGCCCCTAAACTGCAATTGCTCTGTCCTGGGTATGACATTAATCTGCATCCAGCCCTGCATGGAGGCCCTCCAACTTGCAGGGAAAAACCTGGAGGTTGGTGACAGAATTGGCACCCCAGCTACCATAACAAACCTCAGAATGGTTCCATTCCATCTGAACTAGTGTGGTGCTGAGGTGTCACATATTGCATGGCTACACTTGGGTCCTAATCTGGGATCTTGAGGTGGATTGTCATGTGGTGGGTGCGAGTCCTCCGAGGCCCCCTCTTGAATGCTGTTGCAATGGGAACAAATACAGTATGCCTCCTCTTTGCTCCGTTAGATGCTCAGCTGCTGCTGTGTCACGTGATATGCTTCTCACACAGCACTTTGTATATTTAAAAGCCTGTACAGCACCAGTCCTTTTTGCTTATTGCCTTGTCTCACTTCTCCCCCAGTTATCCTCTGCTTTATAGTTTATTATGCTGTTTACGAATAAAGTTTATGTTTCTTGAAAACCTTGAATGAATCTGTGCAAATGTGTAACCCAAGCATGACACAGTGCATGCTCCTAACCTCTCTTTCTCTTAGAAAGGAACAAAAAAAATCTAGGAAATGAGAATGACCTGACATGGCAGAGTTAAAGCACTAACAAGTCATGACATTAAACTATTGGCAAGGATTGCTTTCTAATTAAGTAACTGGGTTGAAACAAAAACCTGTAGCCACTGCGGCCCTCTAGGACTGATGTTGCCCACCTCGTTCTAATTAGAGAATAGGCATTTGCTGTTGCGATGTCTGCCTTTGTAGGCAGTCTGTAGTGTTCTCTTTTAATCCATTTGTTCAGTTTTCTCAGATCTACAGTATGCAGAGCCTTGTGTCACCATTCTTTTTCTCTACTGAAACAAGTGAATTTTCCCACACTGTTGGCTCTTCTGTTTTTCTCACTATGCCTTTCTTAATTAAGGACTGTAACTTCTCTTGCTGGGAGAATAACTGAACTCCATTGTCCTTTCATTGAATTTTCTATTGACCGGATAATCATCCAGTGTCTTTAATTACTTTACTGTGCTTTATATGCTCACTATCTCCTGTATATTTGCAAGTTTGAAACGCTCTGTTTTTGGGTTGAGTGTCACTTGAGTGCCATCACATACATTGACTCTTTTGATAAGCCTCACTTTCTCTCAAACTTACAGCCCCATCATTGCCTGCCTGTCGCCCTCAACCAGTATGAAAACAGCATTCACTAAGCATCCCTTTCCTGAAAGGGTGACACTGCACACTCCTTCAGAGGAAATTGGCTCAGTGTTGTAAGTTCTTACATTTTTCTTTTCCTGTTTAATTTTTGGCTTTCTATATAATCTATTCAAGTCTTTCATTGGGAGTACAGTATATTCACCTGTGTCTCATTTCAATTGTTGCTCCATTGATATTTAAATTTTCTGTCCACTTATCCTTGTTACAGCTCTACTCTCTCACAGCCTCTACAAAGAACACGTCGTCCTCGTTGCTAGTGCTGTTGCTTTGTTCTAAAATTTGTACTGTTCTCCTGGAGAAACAGCACTTTGAAATGTGTTTTTTTTCTGCATTTTCGCTTTTGCCATAAGTTGGACTTTTCTTTGGTTCATGCTTGATCACACAGTGGACACAAGCCCTGTTGTCCATTTTCTGCTTTGATAACCCCTTTTGCACATTTTTGCACCGTGTCCACTGCTATCTGGAAACAATTCTGGGTATTTTGAGTAGTAATTAATTATAATTAAATTGTCTTTCCCATTTCGCTGGAACAAATTTACTCCCACCTTTCTCTACAGCTCCTTTGGTTTGTAATGAGCCAAGAGTGGTTCTTTAGGCTCTCTGTACCTAAGCTGTTGGCATGCAATTTCACATCATTGTATGAGGGTCTCAATGTCTCTATTCATCCATCCATCCATTTTCAAACCCGCTGAATCCAAACACAGGGTCACGGGAGTCTGCTGGAGCCAATCCCAGCCAACACAGGGCACAAGGCAGGAACCAATCCTGGGCAGGGTGCCAACCCACCGCAGTGTCTCTATTCATAAATGGCCAAAACATAACATTACGTGACGTCTTTTGCATTCTCAATGCCTACATGGCCTTCATGTACCACTTTAGTCATTTGTAGTCTCAATGTGGTAGGTATAATTATTTTGTTACCTTTCATCAATTATAGACAGTTCTACTTGGAAGTGTTGATAAGGGTTCAGCAGCTTCTCTTCATGTGATGAACTAATTATCTGAATGACATTTTGCAGCTCTTTCTCACTCTCTGTTACCTTTGCACTCTGCACCCATTTTCTCTACAGACACAGGGAACTGGGCTTCACACTGTCTATGTGAATTTGTGCCTCTTATTCTCTACTACTTGATCCTGTGTCACACTAGTGTGTTCTACTTAAGGCATCTACCACAAACAAGTGTTTGCCTGGAGTGAACTCAAAAGTCAGATTATACTTTTAAAAATGAAGTAAAAGGTATTGAATGCGTAGTGATGCATCTGGTAGAGCCTTTTTTGAAATGGCTGTTAGTGGTTTATGGTCTGTCACAAGTATAACTTCCCACAGTATAACTTTTCACAGCTGAAAACTGCATCCAATGTCTTTTTCAACTTGTGCATAATTTATGTCAGCTGCTATCATTGTTCGTGCAGCATAACCTACAGGGAGCCACTCTGTTCCATGTCATTGAAGTAATACAGCTTCCAATCTGTCTTTAGATGCATCCATTGACGATTTGACTGGTGTGAAAATACACAGGAAAAGGTCTGGGGCAGTCACCTGTATACTTGAATAAGGCTGCAAAGTTGAAGAATTGATAGTACAGTAGTGTACAGATTGGGTTCAAAACAGGAACTGAGTACTGAAGGAGGTTGTCTGGCTTTTAAGGCAGGTCGGTGGAAGTGACATCATTGAGACCGGAACTGGAAGTGAGGTCACTGGGGGGTCAGTGACAGAAATTACATCATCATACCCAGGCCGAATTTTCCATGTTTGGTCTGCAGGGATAATAGAGAAAGGTTTACTGTACCCCGGCACTCCCTGGACTGGCGTGGAATTGCCTTATTTTGGTCCTTCTAGCTGCCTCCCATTTGCACGTGTATGACACTAGTTTGTCTGCATCAAAAGACTTTAGCACTGGCTCTTTGATGAGATCGCTTTTTAGCATATCCCATTCTTTGGTAAACTTCTGCTTCCACTGCCATTTGTGGATTTTGCTAATAAGCTACACAAAGCCTTTGTATTGGCTGAAACATTTGGAATAAACCTTCCTGTCTAATTCACTAAACCCAGAGCACTTTGCAATTCAGTTTTGTCTCTTGGCACCGGTTTTGATCTATGGCTTTCGCCTTTACAGGACCAGGCTGTATACCTGCTGCTTACAATTTGTCGCCAAGGTAGGTGATCTCATTTATACCGAATTCACATTTTTGCTTGTTTAGTTTTAATCCGATTTTTGCGCTTGTTCCAGCACTCTACACAGCCTTTCATTGTGTTCTGGTTGAGTTTCTCCCCATACAACTACACACGTGGACAAAATTGTTGGTACCCTTCAGTCAATGAAAGAAAAACTCAAAATGGTCACAGAAATAACTTTAATCTGACAAAAGTAATAATAAATAAAAATTCTATGAAATTTAACTAATAAAAGTCAGACATTGCTTTTCAACCATGCTTCAACAGAATTAATAAAAAAAAAAAAACTCATGAAACAGGCCTGGACAAAAATGATGGTACCCCTAAAAAAGACTGAAAATAATGTGACCAAAGGGACATGTTATTCCAAGGTGTGTCCACTAATTAGCATCACAGGTGTCTACAATCTTGTAATCAGTCAGTGGACCTATATATAGGGCTCCAGGTAGTCACTGTGTTGTTTGGTGACATGGTGTGTACCACACTCAACATGGACCAGAGGAAGCGAAGGAAAGAGTTGTCTCAGGAGATTAGAAAGAAAATTATAGACAAGCATGTCAAAGGTAAAGGCTATAAGACCATCTCGAAGCAGCTTGATGTTCCTGTGACTACAGTTGCACATATTATTCAGAAATTTAAGATTAATGGGACTGTAGCCAACCTCCCTGGACGTGGCCGCAGGAGGAAAATTGATGACAAATCAAAGAGACGGATAATACGAATGGTAACAAAAGAGCCCAGAAAAACTTCTAAAGAGATCCAAGGTGAACTTCAAGCTCAAGGAACATCAGTGTCAGATCGCACCATCCGTCGTTGTTTGAGCCAAAGTGGACTTCATGGGAGACGACCAAGGAGGACACCATTGTTGAAAACAAATCATAAAAAAGCCAGACTGGAATTTGCCAAACTACATGTGGACAAGCCACAAAGATTCTGGGACAATGTCCTATGGACAGATGAGACAAAAATTGAACTTTTTGCCAAGGCACATCAGCTCTATGTTCACAGACGGAAAAATGAAGCATATCAAGAAAAGAACACTGTCCCTTCTGTGAAACATGGAGGAGGCTCTGTTATGTTCTGGGGCTGCTTTGCTGCATCTGGCACAGGGTGTCTTGAATCTGTGCAGGGTACAATGAAATCTCAAGACTATCAAGGGATTCTAGAGAGAAATGTGCTGGCCAGTGTCAGAAAGCTTGGTCTCAGTCGCAGGTCATGGGTCTTGCAACAGGACAATGACCCAAAACACACAGCTAAAAACACCCAAGAATGGCTAAGAGGAAAACATTGGACTATTCTAAAGTGGCCTTCTATGAGCCCTGACCTCAATCCTATTGAGCATCTTTGGAAAGAGCTGAAACATGCCGTCTGGAAAAGGCACCCTTCAAACCTGAGACAACTGGAGCAGTTTGCTCATGAGGAGTGGGCCAAAATACCTGCTGAGAAGTGCAAAAGTCTCATTGACAGTTACAGGAATCGTTTGATTGCAGTGATTGCCTCAAAAGGTTGTGCAACAAAATATTAAGTTAGGGGTACCATCATTTTTGTCCAGGCCTGTTTCATGAGTTTATTTTTTTAAATAATTCTGTTGAAGCATGGTTGAAAATCAATGTCTGACTTTCATTGGTTAAATTTCATAGAATTTTTATTTATTATTACTTTTGTCAGATTAAAGTTATTTCTGTGACCATTGTGAGTTTTTCTTTCATTGACTGAAGGGTACCAACAATTTTGTCCACGTCATCAAGGAAGACTCCTACACCTTCCATACCTTCAGACAGTTGCTGCACTGTTCTGTGCGATAACTCTGGAGGTAAGTATATTCCAAAAGGTAATCGGTGGAAGCAGTGTCTTCCAAATGGTGTGTTGAAAGTACATAATTTGGCACAATTTGGTAGAAACCTGATGATGCATCTAGTTCAGGGGTGGGCAAAATCAGTCCTGGAGGGCCGCAGTGGCTGCAGGTTTTTGTTTCTTAATAAGAAGCACTTATTGGTCAAGTAACACTTCTGCTTCATTTTAGTTGTCGCGCTCATTAAGATTTGGAGCCCTTATTGCTTATTTTAGTCTTAAACAGTTGGTTTTTTAATTGTTCCTTATTAGCAATAAGATGCAAATCACAAAGGAAACCAGCATTTCTCCATTTAGCTTGTTTCCATTTACAAACGTGGGTATTTGTCATGCACTGTTTGGTTTTATTAAATGCTTGGAAGGAACGTGAAGAGAAAAATGGTTAGGACTGACAATTACTCATCTACAGTAAGGAACATAAGTATTTGAACACCCTGCGATTTTGCAAGTTCTCCCACTTAGAAATCATGGATGGGTCTGAAATTCACGTTGTAGGTGCATTCCCACTGTGAGAGACAGAATGTAAAAAAAAAATTCAGGAAATCACATTGTATGATTTGTAAAGAATTTATTTGTATTGCACTGCTGCACATAAGTATTTGAACACCTGAGAAAATCAGTGTTAATATTTGCTACAGAAGCCTTTGTTTTCAATTACAGAGGTCAAACGTTTCCCGTAGTTCTTGACCAGGTTTGCACACACTGCAACAGGGATTTTGGCCCACTCCTCCACACAGATCTCCTCTAGATTTGTCAGGTTCCGGGGCTGGTGCTGAGCAACACGGAGTTTCAGTTCCCTCCAAAGATTTTCAATTGGATTTAGGTCTGGAGACTGGCTAGGCCACTCCAGAACCTTGATATGCTTCTTACGGAGCCACTCCTTGGTTATCCTGGCTGTGTGCTTCGGGTCATTGTCATGTTGGAAGATCCAGCCATGACCCATCTTCAGTGCTCTGACTGAGGGAAGGAGGTTGTTGCTCAAAATCTCACAATACATGGCCCCATTCATCCTGTCCTTAATACAGTGCAGTCATCCTGTCCCCTTCGCAGAAAAGCACCCCCAAAGCATGATGTTTCCACCCCCATGCTTCACAGTAGGGATGGTGTTCTTGGGATGCAACTCCTCCTTCTTTTTCCTCCAAACTCGGCGAGTGAAGTTTAGACCAAAAAGTTCTATTTTGGTCTCATCTGACCACATGACTTTCTCCCATGCCTCCTCTGGATCATCAAGATGGTCATTGGCAAACTTCAGACAGGCCTGGACATGTGATGACTTGAGCAGGGGAACCTTCCATGCAATGCATGATTTGAAACCATGACGGCATAGTGTTCTACCGACAGTGACCTTTGAAACTGTGGTCCCAACTCTCTTCATGTCATTGACCAGCTCCTCCCGTGTAGTTCTGGGCTGATTCCTCACCTTTCTTATCATCTGTGATACCCAATGAGGTGAGATCTTGCGTGGAGCCCCATTCCGAAGGAGACTGACAGTCGTCTTTAGCCTCTTCTATTTTCTGACAATTGCTCCAACAGTTGATCTATTTTCACCAAGCTGCTTGGCAATTGCCCCATAGCCCTTTCCAGCTTTGTGGAGGTCCACAATTTTGTCTCTGGTGTCTTTTGACAGCTCTGTGGTCTTGCCCATGGTAGTAGTTCGAGTCTGACTGACTGTGGGGTGGACAGGTGTCTTTAAAGAGCTCAGACAGGTGCTACTAATTAAGATTACTAAGTGGAGTAGAGGAGGACTTCTTAAAGGCAGAGTAACAGGTCTTTGAGAGCCAGAATTCTTGCTGATTGCCAGGTGTTCAAATACTTATGTGTAGCAGTGCAATACAAATAAATTCTGTACAAATCATACAATGTGAGTTCCTAAATTTTTTTTTACATTCTGTTTTTCTGTGGGAAACCACCTACAATGTGAATTTCAGACCCCTCCATGATTTCTAAGTGGGAGAACTTGCAGGGTGTTCAAATACTTATGTTCCTCACTGTATTTTAAACTTCAAATCATTTGGATGATATCCTTTTCTGATTTGCTAACTGCTTTTGCACATTTTTGCACCGTGTCCAATGCCACACACTCTCCATCAGGGTCAGACGTCTTTAGCTGCATTGCAGCTCTTTCTGTGGCCTGGCAAGTTTTAATTGTCTTTTACGTTTCTCTGAGTAGCTGCATTCTCACTCGCTTGTCTAAAGCGCCAATGACAATCTGATCTCATATCATTGAGTCACACAGTGTGCCCAAGTTACAGGACTGACTATTTAAGCGGAAGTCTGTTACATACTGCTCACTGGATTCTGTCTCTTTTTGCATCCTGTCGTGCAAAACAAACAGTTTATACGTTTCATTTTTTCTTGACGTGCAATATTGATTAAACTTTGCCATAACAACTGTGCGTTTATCTCTCTATTCAAACGTGTTGTAGACGTCCCTCGCTGCTTGGCCCACCAATGTAAGAAACTATACAATTTTCAGGCATTCACTTCTTTCATCCAGACCTATCACCAGCATATGCAGCTAAAAAACTTTGCCTGAACGATTTCCAATTTTCTTGAACATTTCCACTAAATTTTAACTTATCTGGCTGTCGGATGCTAGTTACACTTATCCTTATTTGTTTTTCGCTTTTAACTCCTGATACCGTGTATTTTTATGCACACTCACATCAGTAACTAATGCAATAGTAACTTTATTGAAAAGTCCTTCCAGACATACATAACATCTAGAGCAGGGCCGGATTTAGACTTGATAAGGCCCTAAGCTATTTGAGACATGGGGCCCTTTATAAGTCCAGATATGCTGTAGTATATTTAAGTATATATGACAATTGCTCACTCGGACAATTTGTTTTGGGGGCCCCCAAGAAGGCGGGGGCCCTAAGCTATAGCTTGTGTAGCTTATACGTAAATCCTGCACTGAGCTAGAGCACCCTCTACTGTTTCCTATCAGTAGACTGTAATGGTGAGAGTTTTCCTGCATAAAGTGAAAATTGTGAGTGAAATGTTGAGGAAGCCACTAGAACTGACCATCTGGTATGTTTCCATTTAAATTTGTGCGTTAGTCTTTCAACAAGGAAAAGTAAAATTATTATTATTGAGATCACTGAAGTACAAAGTAAAATGACTTCATATATACTATATGTATTAAGATCTTGCAGTAAGAAAAACAAAGAAAAATCTGAATGCCCTTTTGATTTCTGTATGTTGACACCCTTTGGGTTTTACAACAAAATCTTCCATTTGAATTGCATGTTTTGATAGATTTTTTTTATTTGTTGATTTGATATACTTTGTTAATCCCTGAGGAGAAACAGTCTTTTTGCTGAGGTTTTGGGGGTCAGAGCGCAGGGTCAGCCATTATAGAACGCCCCTGGAGTAATTTTCAGGTTAAGGGCCCTGCTCAAGGGTCCAATGGAATAGGATCCCATCTGGCAGTAATGGGATTTGATCCAATTCCAGATACCAGCACAGATCCTTAGCCTTAGCCACAGAGAAACAACTCCGCCATCATGACTTCATTTTTCTTCACAGGGATATTGTTCTTAGCAGAATCAGAAGATCAGGGAGTTGCTGCTTTCTTCTCAGACTTCTGTGTTGAAATTTATCTAAACTGAATTTGGAAAAACTTTCTTCAGCAGTTGCTATTGACAAAAGAAATGTGTCATTGATTTTTGGCAATGTTGGAAACATTCAGTTAGCGGAACACTTCTTGAATATACGAGCATTATTTGGGCACTATCCATGGGGCAGGTGTATGCACATTTAAATATCCTAAGCTCTGTCAGTAGACCCAGCTCGACTGAGCTTGAGTGGCCCTGACAAAATCATTCTGTCCATTTTCTTCTCACAGCGAGGGGACACCCATGCCGACACAGAGTCACTCTCACAGACATCTTCGGTTTACAATGATCTGGTTTACTGAAATGCACTTGAAATAATTGGCAGAAAAAGCTATGCATTATGAAAATGTCAGAGTTTATAAATCTCTAATATTATGAAAGTGGGAAGCATCTGATAACTGTAACAAGCAGACTAGAAAACCGTGCATTATAAGCAAAGTGAGCTTTTGCGGCTTGTGCACAGGCATTTCAGCTACATTCCATATTATACTTTAGTAGAAACCAACAGAGTGAGCACATAAACATTTGTTTTACATTTTTTGTGGAATTAATAGCAATAATTATCATAAACCATACTTTATTTTCATATGGGATGCTAAACAGTAGGCACCTCTACTTTTTCTCTGCTTCTTATAATGAAAAGCGGGAGTGCATGTGTGCTTGGAAGCAGTTGATTTGGGCCAATGAGGGGAAGGGGGCGGGTCTTGAGCCACTCTGATGCTTATGCCATGTGACCTGTGGCATGACTGTTCTATTGAGTAAGCATCTGAAATTTAAGGCTGTGTTTACAAGCTGTCAGGCAGATGGGGAATAAAAGATTCCCAGCCAGAGAATTCACATGACCACCCTTTAAAGAGGGAGATGGCAGCAGGATGATTTGGAAAAAGCAGTGTTACTCGAATTCTCGAATTCGAGTTGTGAGGTATGCTTGCCATTTTGCCTCAGTCAATAATATAAAAGAAAAAAACAAAAAAGCATTACCTGATCTCTCAGAAGTGTCATTTTTGTGGCCAAATTGTACAGATATGCATTGCATAACATCCATTCAGGCAACATTCGACTGCATATACAGTATGCTTCATAAAGTTATAACAGAATTCAGACATTCTGATTTCTGAAAATGAGGCATAGAGGACTTAACCGAATGTATCATATGCAACAGCTGCCTGCGCATGACACGTGTATCTCATGTCTCTTGTATAAAAAGCTATTGTACTGCTAGTACCTTACTTTCTATTGTTATTATAATGTAAACTTATCTTACTTACAAATAAAAATTTTACCATTTAACAGTGTATGCTTATGCAGTAGCACCCAATCTGACGTATCACATGTCTCTGAAGCATTGTACCGTTATCTCTCTCTGTATTTAGTTAGAACAGGTACACTAGAGTATCCCATGAAGCTTTGCTAAGTACTGTATGTAATATGATGATCATGCAGTGTCTAAATCGCATAACGTCCTATTTCACAGAATGAGTCTTTGACGTTAAGTGGCGCATACGTGTAGTTAGAGTGACGCTATACACTTTAATGTGTTTGTTTTCAAATGAAATAATTACATCTTTATCCTTTATTGCAAACCAATAGTGAGTTTGTGTTTCTCTCCAAACTCTGGTGGGAAATTCACTTGGATGCAATGAAGCAGGAAAGTGGAAACACACAAGTGGGAATTCTGATAGCACGTGAATGCAGCGTAATTATCACGGCTTGTGAACGAAAGATTGATTAAGTAAGACTTGTTTTGTTTCAAATTTTTGTTTTGAATTGCATCTTTGATGAGCTATTTGGTTTTGGTGCTGTTTAGTCAACATTTCTTGCAACAGGTCCTAGCTTTATTTTTATTTTTATTTTCAGTTTATTATTCCTTGTTACAGGTAAAATGCAAATACAGATTTTACAAAATACTTATTACTTAATGCATACACTGTGATGATATAGACTGCAGCAAACACCACAAAAGAATAGTTAGGGCACCAACTGTGTGATCCCAATTTAATGAACACAAGATTTAGGTAAGAAAACAAATAGTGCAGTTACACTAACCAAAGCCTTGCTGCCCAAGCTGCTGCTCTTCTTGAGCTGACTCACATCTATGGGGAGCTCTGCCTCAGATGTCTTACATCCAAATTATGACCTCCTTATTTTAGACCTGCTCCTTCGGACCTTGATACCCTGCATTAATGCGGATGTCGAGGTGGGCTCGGGTTCTTCTGCCATCTGTGCCTCAGAGCTGCAAGTGAAAAGATAGACGTTGTTAGCAGAAGCACGCCTTCTCGTCCCAGGGTGTTGCTGTGTACCTCTATGGAGCACCCTTAGGCACATCACGTCTGATAACACATCATCATAATCATTGGAACCACATAATATCTATCCCTTAAAATTACTGTTGATACATGTCCAGTTGGTAATGGAAGAAATGGAGAATTTGAACATAATAAACTCATGCACATCACATGTATGGTGCTTCTGAATGTCTATACCAGTCAATAATTGAACATCTACGCTCAAAGTGCCAAACAATGTCAGCAATGCAGAATAGATGCATTTTAATCCCCTCACCAAAATACAAAAAAATAAACCAATGAAAGGTAATCTAAATTGTATAATACTTAATAAGAATATAAACAGATATCCATCGAACTATTCATTTTTTCTTTTTCTGAGAAAAAAAAAATCTGGAATTTGGACATCCAAAAATAATGGAAAATACACAAATGGAGAACACAATGCTTTATTTTCATATGGGATACTAAACAGTAGGCACCACTACTTTTTCTCTGCTTCTAATGCAAATTATGTGAAGTGGTCACCAGATGTGATCCAGCCAGGGGGATGGAAAAGATGTCCACCTCTGAATCTGATGAGATCTTGATCCCGGGGAATTAGAGGCTCAGTGAAAAGTGATAAACTCAGGCTGGGCACACTCTGGTCATCTTAAGCTGATGACGGGTATGGACAGGAGTATCACCGTATGGTAAGAGGATACAGAGCCACCATGGGAGTTTAACTGGGAAACAGACAGCAAACAGGATATAACTGATTAGCTGATTGGGGGAGATGTCGGTTGTCATTGATTGGATGGCTGAAAACTCAGCTGGTAAACCAAAATAACACAATGTATGGTGGTCAGTGTCTACTGTTACAGCAGGTAATGGACAGTGAGCCATTATTGGTTTGTTGACGAGCCACTAGTGTCCTTTCACTGCCTATCTGCCTGATATTGCACTTGATAAACTGATGATAAGCCAGTCTATTGTTGTATAATATTATCATCTACAAATCAATGATCAAATGATACTGGTCAGACTTTTGTGAATTAGTTAATACTGCATAATAAACAATATACTGTATTGGCCTGCTTATGTGATATTAGAGTATGGGGACATGGCTGGCTAATATTATACTTGGTCAAATTCCAATATGCCACTCTGGCCTAATATTAAAACTTCTATTCTGACTTTTGGTCAATTATTTTCTAGCATTGTGCCTTGCTTGGTGAAGTATGTGCTATCTTCCTCAATTCATATCGCAACAACCCTGCTTTTTAACTTCATCCAGGGGCTGCGTTTGAGCTGTGGAGGTCCTCTTGATAACTTGGATGTTTACAAATGTATGCTTCCAAGCTGCTCCTGGTATCTGTCAGTGTTGCAATTGTTGTATTTGTGTTTTTTTTATTATACTGTTGAAACTAAATATTAATATTCCTTTGTAATCCTGTTTGCCATGTAAAGTGCCATGTGATGATTTCTGACATTAATCAAGTTATACGAAGTAAAAAGGAAGATTCCTTGATAATGTAACTGTGCTAATATATTGCATCAGCCTGGGAATGACATCAGTGACGAGTTGCCAACAGAATGAGCTGGCATTCCATAAAGCAAACAAGCAGCTTCAGAGACAACAGCAGGGGAGCCAATAAAATGGCAAGCCTTAAACAGCCGTAGGAATGCCAGCTAGTGAGACAATCACAAGCCACCCTACCTAGAAGTGTGATACGAAGAGTAAGAGGCCATTGGGTCAGTGCTGGCAAGCACAACACAGCACTACAGCCTATTTATTTGGTTATTACTGTAAATTTGTTAAGACATTAGCAAGCCTGTTATTTCTAATATTGTAAATTGTTAAACTGTCCAATAGCCAATGCAGATACTAAGTACCTAATATCATTAGAAAATTCATGATAAACCAACATTGTCCAGTCATTGGGTGATTTTGTGTTCAGATTGCTAGTAACAAGTCAAACTGGCTCATTGATATTACTGTTAATGAGGTTGTGATGAGCCAGTGCCAGGATGTCGACAGTTCATATTACTAAATTTCTGAGCAGCTACTTTTACTGTTTAGCTGAAGTGGTAAATGGATGATGAGCTAGTGTTAGCTAATTGTTGACTAACTGGCTCATAATTTTAAGTGACTTACCAGTAGTGTTGCAGGGAGTAAAATGACAATGTGACAACATTAGGCTGTCAGTAGCTAATATTACACTTGGTAAATTGTGGATAACCTAATAATGGGCTGTCACCCACAACATTAAAATGTACTGACTTGTACAAATTATCAGATGATTCTGCTCTTATGGGATGTATTGATAAAAGGCATGAGACAGAATATAGGAATCAAGTGGAGAAGTGTGTTCATTGGTGCAAGGAGAATTGTCTGCATCTTAACATCATCATCACAGTACTAAGGAGCCTCTATGTCTGGTCACTATACAAGGAGGTGATGTAGAGGTGGCCCACTACTACAAGCACTTAGGGTCCACATCAAAGACAAGTTGGAATGGTTTCATAACATAGAAGAACCATATAAGAAGGAGCAGAGCAGGCTCTTTTTTCTTAGGAGACTGAGTTCCTTTAATGTGGGAAATGAAATCTTTCATATCTACAACTCCATGATGGCCACTGCGATTTTCTACACTGTGGTGCGCTGGGCTGGTAACATCACTTCAAGAGAGGCCTATTGAATCAACATGCTAATTAAAATGGCAATTCAGTTATAGGACGCACTCCAGATGCCCTGGAGGTCATAGTGAAGGAAAGAATCAAAATAAAACTGAGTGCCATTATGAACAATGCTGCACATCCTCTCTGTGACACACTCACTCTGAGGACTTTCAGCCAACGGATTATTCAGCAGAAGTGTGTCAAGAAACGCAGTCGGGGCTCCTTCATACCTGCATAATGCCTCACTGGGACTGGGACAGCCAAATCAGAAGATTTCTTTCTTTTTATGTTTTCTTTTTATTTATGATGGTGTGTGTTTAGACCATATTGTGTGTGTGTGTGTGTAAGTGTGTACATATATTTTTCTATAAAAATTCATATTTCCTATTAAGGACAAATAAAGTTCTATCTTATTTTCTATCTATTATTAATAATAACCATTTCTATCTATCTATCTATCTATCTATCTATCTATCTATCTATCTATCTATCTATCTATCATTAATAATAACCATGTATCTATCTATCTATCTATCTATCTATCTATCTATCTATCTATCTAT
>JANRMT010062791.1:136148295-136177401 GCA_026402145.1 Polypterus bichir lapradei
ATCTATCTATCTATCTATCTATCTATCTATCTATCTATCTATCTATCAGTTTGCTACCTTCGACTGGGTGTCTTGATGATAAGACAGAATTGGGCTATCAACATGTAAGATTATAATTCAATTGATGATAACCAATATTAGGCCATCATTAGCTAGTCTACCGATATGGCACTTGCTTTTCTGACAATGACCAAATAGTAAGTTACTGTTACTAAGATGGCTTGCATAACAGCTGGTAAGTTAAATCAATGAAGTTGCTGTGATGAATACATATTTTGTTATTTTTATTTTATATTATAGGCTATCATGCCCCTCCAAATTTGATGATATTAAAGACGGAAAAGCAGTGAACTAACTGGTGAATATAGTGCTTGTTTATCTGATGTTGTGCTAATTCTTGCTTATTTTTGGTTATTACCTAGAGGATGACCCACCACTGGCTGATCCGCTGAAGATAAGCTAATAGTGTGCTGTTGGTGGGTGAACTGGTGATGAGACAATAGCAGAAAATCCATCCATCCATCCATTATCCAACCTGCTAAATCCTAACTACAGGGTCATGGGGGTCTGCTGGAGCCAATCCCAGCCAACACAGGGCGCAAGGCAGGAAACAAACCTGGGCAGGGCGCCAGCCCACCGCAGGGCACACACACACACACACCAAGCACACCAGGGACTATTTAGAATCACCAATGCACCTAACCTGCATGTCTTTGGACTGTGGGAAGAAACCAGAGCACCCGGAGGAAACCCACGCAGGGAGGACCTGGGAAGCGAACCCGGGTCTCCTAACTGCGAGGCAGCAGCTACCCACTGTGCCATCGTGCCACCCAGAGCAGAAAATGTTACAGGTAAATTGATAATAAGCAAAATTTGGTCTTCTCATCACCTTACCATCTGTTATGTTAGCCGTCCAGCTATTGATAATGTATTGGCTTACTATCATTTCTGAGATAGCTAATATTACACTTGGTAAGGAGATGATGAACTAATATTTGTTTTTTATTTCTTCATAATCATATTGTAGTATCTAAGGTTATCATGACCCCCATTAGAGGATATTAGATTTGATTAGCTGAAAATGAGCCAATGGTGAACTAACAGTGCCAGGATTGGCTTAAAGGGTAAGACAAGAATCAGCCATCTACTCATTGGCAAGTTCTTTGAAACAGTTAAATGACCAAAACATTGACCACATTTGCTGTCAAAACTGCCACTTGATCAAACCCTTTATGTCTCACTGGTAATTACATCAAAGTATTGATTGGCAAAGTGACTTCCACCCCATTCAGCCGAGCCCCATTCTGTGTTGCCCTATTCAAACGTGCTCCTCACTCATTCAGGTTTTAGCTGTCATTCCTGTGCTGCTCCCTTGTTTCTGGGCCTAAACATTTGCCCTCGATTTATGTTCCTGCACATCCTTGTTCATATTGACAGTTTAACAGATTCTTACTTTGACACTTTTTGCAGG
Source organism: Polypterus bichir lapradei (assembly GCA_026402145.1). NCBI lineage: Eukaryota > Metazoa > Chordata > Cladistia > Polypteriformes > Polypteridae > Polypterus > Polypterus bichir. The sequence continues at coordinate 136,149,767 of JANRMT010062791.1, forward strand.
TTCTTGCCTTTGCTTGTAGTTTCTGTTTTATCCCGATGTGTGTGACAACCCTGGTTTGCTCAGGAAGTCTCCCTGCCTTTCAGTCATTAGTCCTCCTGTCTTGGACATTCATTTAAATAAGAGCACTTGTCTCTTCACTTCAGTACTAAAATGGAGGCCCAGCCAAAAGTGAAATATGGATGTGCAAGTGGGGATGAAGACCTTTTTCTGGGTGGTGTGAGCTAACAGGGGTATGACATTTGCTTGATTTCCTGATAAACTAATGATGACTAAATAGTGGGCTATTCATGGACTGACTGAGTGGGTGATAACATGATTAGAAGGCTGTCTGAGCTGTCACTGGCAGGTTTGGAGGTCCTATGGAGACAAATCAAATAAGAATGGAGAAAAGGCAAAATAGAAATTACAGACAAAACCCAGTGGGGGGCACCACAGTCTGGCTCCATGCAGAATTAGTCAACATACAAAGGTGGGATTACAGACAGGTGAGTCCGCAGCAGCAGGCAGGCAGGCAGGCCGGCTTGATTTGGATATTCCTCATTTGATTTTATTTTTCTGTGACTCGTCACGTGGTGCATGGGTGAATCAAGCAAATTGCTGCAAAATGAAGACATAACAAAAGCAGCAGAGAGCTTTTTAATCTTTCCAATAATGACATGCTCCCCAACTGTTTCTTCCCTCCGAGTTGGAAAATGAAATGCGGAAGCAGCAGCGGCCTTGCAGAAGACAACACATTTATCTGATTAAGCGCCTTTAATATTATTATTATTATGGCCAGGGAACGTCAGTTAATTTCAAATCACAGGAGCAGCTCCATTATGGGGGTGAGAGCTTGGGAGGGGGGAGATGCTTGGCAAGCCTATTGCCAGTAGGCTTCCCAGAACCCCATGCAGTGATAATAGTACCAGCTTGCTGTGCTTTCCTTGATTGTAATGAGAACTGTCTTCCTGCACTCCCTTGGCTGACTGTTCCCTGAAGCTCCCTTTGGAAGTCTGAGGTGTCTAAATTGTGCTTAGGTCGAGACAGGCCGTGCTGTGTAGGGGAAGAAGCAATGAGGTCATGAAATTGGCAGGTTAAGAGCTAAAAGGTGGGAAGCACAGTGGCACACAAGTTAGCACACCGTCTTTGTCTGCTCTGGACACCTTGGTCCTATTCCCAAGCTGGTCAATATGCATATGGAGTTTAGATGTTCTCCAGTGGCAGTATTTTAACCCCTTTTTTACCACAGACATTTTCTAATTCCCCCCTAAGTCCCAGTGATATGCAGAGAAGACTGATATGCATTGGCTAAAGCAGGCCAGGTGTTTGTGATGCAGGTCCCTTAGTAATGGCTTACTGCCTGTCTCAGGGTCAGTTCCTGCCTTGTACTTGATGATGCCACTCTTGCTTTCATGGATAGTTGTGTGATAGAAAAGTTTCTAATTTCTGTTTTCTACTTAATTTTCCTTCATATATATTGTTCATAAGTTATGTGCCTTGCTAGTACTGTGTTTGAGTCACCGCTCTAGCCTGTGCTTAGTGAAGTGCATTATAAAAGAATAAACTCATTTGATGAGTTTGTTCACTGGACACCCATTAGCCTTATTTGGCCTAAAGAACCAAACCCAAACACCTCAAACGAGATTCCTGCCCATCCAGCTCAATTCTGTTTATTTATTTATTTTGTCACACACGTGTGATTAGGAGGCAGTCAAAGAGCCTAAAGGTGAGTGAAATATCGCGAGATAGAGGGTTGTCACGTGGTACTTACCTAAATGTCTTTTCATTAACAGAAAATCAGAGGAAAAGTAATTACCTCCACTTCCAGATTCAAAATGGCCGCGATGACGTCACTTCCGGTCAGACATGATGACATCGCTTCCGGCTCCACAAGATCACCTCACTTCCGGATCCTGTCTCTACCTGCCAACCATTTCTTGTCCCATAATTCCTCTGTCTATAAAACCGCCATCTTTACATCAGTAAAATGTTCATTGTTCCTGAAAAGACTTTGAATCAGTTTCTTTATTTATTGTCTGTACGACAATATATGGGGACGGCCCTTAAACCTTTGTAAAGTGTATACAAAATAGATTTTTTCCACTGTGTTATAAAAATGATGTTTTCAAGGTGGTGGCCATCATTAGCGATACACTCTTCTAGATGATGACTCATTCGGCCATTTTAAGGGAAATAGCGGCAATCTCGTGGCCAATAGCATCCTTGAGGGCCTCAAGGTTTTGAGGTTGGTGTGTGTATGCCTTCGACTTGAAATGGAACCACAAGAAGAAATCGCACAGAGCAAGATCGGGCGGACATGAAGGCCACCTGACATCGCAGTGCTTCCCCAGAAACATCTCCAGTAAAACATCCACGGCATATGAGTTGTTGCTCCATCCTGTTGAAACCAGGCATCCACCACATTCATTTCTTCCAGCTGGAGCCACATAAAGTTCTCTAGCATTTCAGTGTAACGTTCTGAAGTGACAGTGACCGTTGTTCCCCCGTAAGGGCCTACAATGCCAAATTCTGCAACGGTTCACCAAACTGTAACACGCTCACTGTGCAGGGATCTCTGATGAAGTTCACAAGGGTTGGTTTCAGCCCAATAGTGAAAGTTTTGCTTATTTACGCAACCATTCAAATGGAAATGTGCCTCGTTGCTGCACATGATGATGGCATCTCAATGAATGGTTTGCAGAATGTTCACGCACAACTCTCTACAGCTCTCCCAGTCTCTTTCAGTGAGCTCCTGCACTTCCATTATTTTGTATGGATGGAAATTAAGGTCCTCATGAAAAATCTTCTTCAAAGTTGTGTTGGAAATGCCTAAGGCACAAGCATGTTTGCATGCTGAACATCTAAGAGACTACAAAATGCAGCTTGGATGTTTTTAGGCGTTCATATAGTCCGAGGATGGCCTAGAGGTGTTCTGTTCAATGTTGTACCCGTCTGTCTAAATTTAGCCACCCACTGAAGAATTGTTTTCCGATTTGGAACATCACAGTTAGGAGGAATACTGAAGTGTGTTTGGAAGGCATGATTTGTAGTGATGATGGATTCGTTGATTTTGAAGAACGCTTTGACAGTGAAAGCACGGTGAGCACCAGACCAAGGCATGTTGCCTACTGAAAACTACAAGGGATCGCCTGTCAAAAAACCCCCACCCCAACCCACTTGGCTACCTCTACCTCATGCAATGACCTTGAGAAATATGGTACTTTTTTTTGGCTTACCCTGCATTTATTTATTTAAGGCTCAGGTGTCATTAAAAATGTAAAAAATGAGAGTTGAATCTGAGCAACATATGAACAGGTAAAAAAGTGCAATGAGAAATAATGTGTAGTTCAGCACATTGGTGCTTTGGGGTCTACTACCACATCACTGATACCATGTCTTGGGTTCAAAAATGTTTTTTATGTAAATTATACACAGTAAAATAGAATACACAAAGGATTGGCACCTTCTACAGGGCAGGTTTCTCTCTTGAGTCCATTTTAGGTGGGATAGGGTCCTGCCTCCTGTGACCCTGAATTGTACAAAATGGGTTTGAAAATTTCATACATTTAGTTTCTAAAATTTAGAAAGTTGATATTTCTTGTGACTCTAAACTGGATAAAACAGGTTTGGAAATGATATGTAATCTTTATGAACTTGTCATTTTTAGTGTGGTCTAGTGTGAAAAATAGAGCATCCAAAAATGAATACATTAATTAAATAACCCATTTCTTTCCTCTCATCTTTTCAACACCATCCTGGAGCCTAAAATCATCATATTTTGCCGTTATAGACTGCTTAAATGAACTTTTAATTTTGCTCACACGAACCGGGATGAACTAAATTAACAGGATCTTAACTATAGGGTCTGTTGTCATCAAAAGCATCCATTCTTGTACATTCTTCTTGCATTAAACCAGAAGAAATGTATAACTTTATTCATCTAAAACATCTCTTTCCATCAGTTTATAAATGCATTTGTTTTATTCGGTTTATAACTTAATGGTAATTGAAACAGAAAACAGTATGGAGGCCAAAGGATTAGAAGCTGTTTCAATTAGTTTATATCTTGAGAATGGAAAACAAGTCTGAATATGAAAAAAAGATCAAAGACTTTGAGTAGAGCAATTCATCATAAGGATAGCCAACCCACCAAATGTGTAGAATGTCACAAGTCTCAGAGCCCACTTGAAATTACAGCAGGGTGATGATATAGGAAGAAAGAGAGACCATTCTGTCCGAATGTTGACGAACGTAACATTTGCATCACACTGATTGCTGAACTAAAAAGCTTCCCAGGACAACATCCACCATTGAAAGAGATGATTTTTCAGTAAGCTTTTCTAAGACTATATCTAGATGTTTGCTATCTATTTTATTTTCTGTTATATTTTCTTCTATTTGGTCACATTTCTATTTTTGTCTTTTTATCTAGAGTAATTGATATAATAAAATAAATATTAGGGAACCTAGTGCAAGAGGAGTTGCCATTTGCTGATCTTTGCAGGATTTATCACAGCTGAGAGTTCACATTTCACTGGGAAGAACACGTGCGGTTGAAGTAAGACCCCATTGTTTGGTAAGTGGCACATAAACAAAGGGTGTCGAGCCATCGTAGGTCGTGAGGACACCTGCATGTGTGTTAATGGTGGTGACAGTGAGTCTCTATGTGGGGTGCATATAGTGGCAAGCATTTGGCATCACTCTTAAACATACTGTACATGAATAGAATCCTGTGTGGAATATTACACAGTAACTGGCAGTTGGGTGTCACTCACATAATCATGTGGCTAGGATCTCTGTGTGTGTATGTGAGTGTCTCTGTGTGTATGTTAATGTTAAGGTGCGAGAACCTAGTAACGAATGTGATAAGTCTTACAAATCTCAGAAAACAAGACACAATAGAATCATCAAGATGAGGCTTATGAGTCTGATTTATTAATTTTTTGTCTAACTGTTCCTTGGCATTATGTACAGTTCCTGAAGTTCTGAAGGTTAATGCGTCTATTCATAATGCAGTAGATATTATTAGTTTCCCTTGTTTTATTTTCTTTATCAGAATTAAATATTCATGTCCTCTCGTGGCACTGTTTTGTTTTCCTTATGAGATCTGCTGTTCTAGAATAGTGTGGTTGATGATTGTTATACAGTTGCTAGACTAGACAACTCAGAATAAGCAATGTGTAATGTCATAACCACAAAAACATAAGAGTCAGGTCACCCAAGATTTGCATTCACAAATGAATAACGTTCAGCATTTTACTTATTCTTAGTTTCTGAGTTATTGGTTAAGACAACCTTTTCTGCCCTCTGACAATTAATTACATTTCACATTTATTTCTTTGTTAGCTCCAGTTACATGCTCCTTTTTTGGTTCACTACATACCACGCTGTCCTTTGACCAGGATTCTGGCCACATGTCCTTATCTTTGTTTATTTAAGTGTAGTCTTCCTGAGTACGACTCCAGCTTGAATCTGATCTGTCCGTGCCATCTCCTGATTTTATTCAATCTCTCAAAATTGTCATTGCGCAGTGCAAGCAGGACAAGTTGTTCTTTCTGGCTAATGCTGGAAGAAGTGTGCAGTTTCTCATTGCACCTGCTGGTGGACCGGGACAGGAACAGCAACACCCTGTTGTTTGTTCTGCGATAGAAAAGTCGCTGACCTGTTCACATCGTAATGACTCAATTAATCGCTGGTAAATGTCAGATGACTGATAGTCCTATGCATGTTAAGTTGGTGCCACTACAGATTGAGGTAACCAGGGATGTGGCTACAGGTGAAAAATGAAAAATAAATATTTTTTTAGCTTATTTTGCTATTGCCCACCCCATGGTGCTATCATATTAACCCCACTAGAGAAAATGTAAACATCATTGGTTTTGTCACCTGCAAAAGTGAAGAAAAATGCATTGCAGGAACATCTGATGACGTATGGTGTGACAGCTGAACACATACACCTTTTTTAAGTCTCTCTTAATTGTAAATGACTTACACATATTTTTGATTTAGTTTTACATCTGGTGTTGTCAACCTATTGCACAACAGTATTGGCTCCTCTGTCAAAAAAGCAAAGGACTGATAATCCCCCACAGTGTGGTGTTTCTTATGAGTGAGGACAGAGCTAATGATGACAGACTGGATATTAATGCAAATTTTAAAGGATTTGAAGCTGTGGATGCACTTAGCCATGTCGGCCCTGTCAGTTCTACAGTCACAGTCCATCAACCAGAGACTTCAGTGAACTGATCGACAGTGGTACCATACAGCCCACACTAACAAAGTATGGAAGACATCCCTAGCAACACAAGAATACTAACATAAAGTGTCTAGTGAGTTATATTTAACATTAACTATGTAGAAATTTGCAAAAATCTGTTTCATTTCTTATTAATGACAGTTTTTATACTTGTGATGTAAAGTTAATTAAGTCAAAGTATTGTTACAACTGGTAAAAATATGTTCAAAAGGTAAAAAAGGTTCATCATGTCACATAGCCTGGCCTAAGTCATATCGGGATGTACTATGACCATTAAAAATGCAGAGTCTCAGCATTAAACCTCGATCTCTTAATATCTTGTCTAACTGAGCTGTAATGAAATTGAAACATAAATACCAGAGCAGAGAGGTTGCCTTTGCTAATAAGGTTTGACAGTTTTATGCTGTAGTGGAGTTGAATGTTCGTACAGAGTAAGAAAGAAAGCACAGAGAGATAAAGGAAAAGACAATCACAACAGAGTCCAGATACGCTGTGGGAGAAACAGAAGAGCACAAAGGGTCTGGCCATCCTGAAGCGAGTTATAACTGTTAGGAGCAGCAACATCTGCTGGAGTAACTGGAACAGAGTGACATGGGGGAAGGCCAAAGCTAGACAGTCATGGCTGAAGCAGAGTTGACATCATGTACTGGAGAAACAACAGCTTATAAGAGAGACAACACCAGGGGGATATGATGCATTCATCATTACACAATTTATTGCACAAGTATTTAATACATTTTTTCCAAGCTTAGACATATTTGGACGTACAATATGTCATTGCAAACTACAATTTGTGTCAGCCAAGGGTGGAAACTGGTCATGGAATGGGTGTTGGGGCACCAACCAGGTCTTCCCTTTTAACGTTTGCACAGTCTTTAACCAAAATTGGTGCTCGATGATGTGTTCAATAAAGCAAAAATGAAAAGCAGGTTAGCAAAAATTAAATAAGAGGCTCCTTTGATCTTTTTCTGTGGTACTTCCGTTTCAGGTAGGAGCTTCAGTCATCAGTCTGCTCTTTTCTACTGTATGTGAGACAAGCCATACCAGCAGCTCGTCTCTTTTGTAGCAGGAGGAACCTCAGGGGGAGGAGTCAGTTTCCCTCTGTGGGCGGCTTTTCTGTGAGAGAACAAGGAGATGTCGCCATCAGCGACAACGCCCCTTTGTAGCCCAGAATGGTAGAGCTTAAGTCAGAGGAGCCTTGATGGCAAACCTTAGATACGCATGCATGATATTTGGTATTATTATTTTTTACTAAAGTCACTAGAATTAATTAGATCTTTTTGTTTTTTTTTTGTTTATCGTGACATTTTGTTTTTCATATGGATGCTGCCATTTTCAGAGTGCTGTTGCTTCCTGAGCAGCTCTTCTTTTCTACACCCCAGCGCCCTGCTGGCCACTGCTGAGAGTTGATTCTACAGTAAAATAAAATAAAAATAAAAAGTGGAATAACCTTGGAGGCCAATCATCACCCCGAAGGTGGATAGTAGACGTCATGTAGTATATGTGTACCAAATTTCAGGTCAATAGATCAAATGGTTTGTGAGCTACAGGTGATTTGAAATCCTGGACAGACAAACAGACAGCCACGGTAGCGGAAGCACTTTGAGCTACGTTTTTGTATGAAAATGTGCTATGTAAATAAATGTTGTTGCTGTTGTATTATATAAGAAAATAAGTCAGATCTAAATGATACAGGTAACCAATGTAAAACTGGTGGGATGTGATCAGATTTCTTTTTCTACCTAGGATTCTTGCTGCTGCATTCTGAGCTAAAGGTGACCGATTGATGTCTTTCTTTGGTAGTCACTTGTTAAAAGTGAGAACAGTGAAGAGCAGGGCCTCTCAAGGTCACTTCTCCAGCTACAGGTCTTCACAAATCGATGGGTCACTATCACTTCTAATTCATCTCCTTGTTTCATCAACTGGCCTTTTTTGTCTAAATTTGCATTCAAAGAGTGTGCCAGTATGATATTTACACTGGAAAGAAATATGTAAATTTGTATTTTTTGCCCTGGTTTTAGATACTTAAACGTTTCTTTTTTTACAGCTTTTACAATAACTCATCTTTTCTGTAGAGTAGTTGTATCCAGACACTGACAATTAGTGGCAGGCAGTGCAGACACGGGTGCAAGTGACACTCAATGCTTAAAGGGAGTCGTACTGTATTCATTTGTGTGCTAATCTGTAAGAAAAACACTAAGGATATTAAAGAGCAAAATCTTTAAAAGCAAGGAATAGAAAAATAATTCACCCCACACACACAAATGCTGGCTACATTTCATCAAAAAAGAAACATTTTCCGGATTGACACAAAAAATGTAGAAACTGGGAAATAACAGCTTGCTTACTGAAAGCAGAAGTCCAGTTAACAGCCCAGGTTCATTGGGATGAGCACCTGTGATTACAGGGGTCTGCACCACTCAAATTGACTGCCACCAAATTGGAGTCTTTTTAACTGATTGGCACCCAATTAATCCTGAGTTTGAAGCATTCAGTGCCATTTGCACCTGTGTCATTTGCACTGCTTGTGTTGCTAATTGTCAGTATCTGGGTACAATTAAGAGATACAGCTCCACAGAAAAATAAATAAATAAATAAATAAAGTGAAGTATTTAGAGCTATCACAAAAAATGCAAATGTCTGAATTTCTTTTAAACTAAACATCACACTCTTACACTTCTGTAATGAAAGCAGCAATAGCAAAAATCCCAGCTAATGAAACACAGACACCAATTAGACACATTGCAGATCCAGTGATTTGTAATACTGGCTGAAATACACTGAACTCGGGACCCCTGGTACCTGCTGCTCTAATTCAGGGGCCTGAAACATCACTCCTGGAGGTCCACAGTGGCTGCAGATTTTGTTCTATTTTTAATCAGAAACCAATCTTGGTCAATTCTTCATTTTCTTCTTCATCTCTGTCCACTGTGCTTGATCAACCTTCTCCATACAGCTTGACCCTCAACGTCCTCGCCACTCAAGCATTTTCCCATCAAATCCATTTTACTTTATTCATCCACCTCTGCTTTGGCCTTCCTCACTTTCTCATCCCCTGTACTTCCATTCTCTTCACTCTTTTGCCAACATATCCATGATCTCTCCTCATGACTTGAACATCAACTTCAACCTACTGTCCTGTATGTTTTTAGATATATCTCTTTTATCTCAGATTATCTTATTTCTCATATTGTCTCTCTTTTTTCTCCACATTCTCATTTCTGCCACATCTAACTTCTCCTCTGTTACTGCCCAAGTCTCAGCTCCATGCATCATTGCTGGTCTTACCACTCTTTTAGGAACCTTACCTTTAACCTTCACCTTAATTCTTTGATCAAACAATATTCTTGACACCTTCTTCCAATTGTTCCTTCCCCATTACACTCTATCTCTGCATCTAATTTTTCATCTTGAGCTACCACTGATACTAGATATTTAAATGTATCCACTCTTTTCAGTAGTTCTCCTTGTAGTCTAATTTCTGAATCCTGATCATTAAACCCCATATATTCTGTCTTCTTTCTATTTTTCTTCAGTCCTCTATCTTCCAAAGCCCTTCTCCATTCTTCCAACTTACGTAATCTTTGCTGCTGCTACACAACACAACGTCATCACCAGAAAGCCTGCATTATTTGTCTTGGACTTTGTTTTAATACATATATATATTTATGTCTTTGCATATGTTTTTTGTGTTAAAGTTACTTACGTTAGATGCAAAAGGTTAGAGAAACCAACATGCAGTTCTTCCTTATTTGATACATTTTAATTCTTCTGTAGTGATTGTGCTTCTTTTGTAAAATGCCTTCAAGCTCATTTAATTTTTATATATGTTTTTCACAGTTTTACAATATTGGTGCTTTTAATATGAAGCAAGGCATTCAAGTAAAGTTTGCTCATCCTGCTTCAGCTCTTGACTCTTCATTTTTCATCTTGTTCAGCTATCTGTCGAGCTTTGCAATCCACGCAACAGCACGGGCAGAACAGACAGGTTTGGTGTCACTAAGGGCATTGGGCTATAAAACTTAATAATGGAAACAAAGCAATAAGCTTTGGGAAACTAGTCCTTGTTGTATTAAGGTGCTATATATGTGCCCGACCCGACACAGACTGACACGGAGGCACGTTAAAATAAACAAAAAGAATTTATTTTCCTTCTTCAGCTGGGGGCCCACGTCTTCCCCGTGTCCCTCAGCCACAGCACAATCCCACAAACCACAAGCACAAATAACTCTTCAAGTCCTCCACTCCTCCTTGGCAGCTTTGTCTCCCTCCTCCCAACACCAGCTCCCAGAGTGGTGGCTGCTGGCCCCTTTTATAGCTCACGCAGAAGTGCTTTAGGTGCTTGACTTAGCAGCTTCCGATTGCACCTCCGGGTGTGGCTGAACTACGACACAGATGGGCCCAGGATCCCCTGCAACGCCTCCTGGTGGCCACCCCGGATCCCAACAGGGCTGTGGAGAACTCCATCTCCCATGAAGCCCTGCAGGTATCTGAGTCACCAGAGTCACCCAGGGGGGTTGCCATCAAGTGGTCCGGGGGAGGTGCTGTGCAGCCCATGCTTGCTCCCATGGAACATATACAGAATGGGCGTCCCAGCCGGGCATTTTCAATGGCACATCTAATTCCCTTTTATGACTTGTTAGCGTTTTAACTCTGCCATGTCAGGTCATTCTTATATTGTAGATTATTTTAATTTCTAGACACGTCATCCAAATGATGAGTAATTCTCTGTCCATCACATTTTTCTCTTCAGTTTCCTTCCAGATATTTTATTAAACCAGATAGTTCACTATAAATACACACAGGTAATAGTGGATAACGGAGAACTGTTGCTTTCTTTAGTTTTGTGTCCTCTTTCTCAAAATTAAAAACACTGACTTCAGCCGTTTAAGTAACCAATTAAGGATGTAAATCTTTAACAAACGGGGCATCTAAAATGAAACATAAAAATGAGCCCTGAGCAGTAAGTGCTTCAACAGCAATCATTGACTTCTTATAAAGAAATTGGGATGGAACAAAACCCTGCAGTCACTGCAGCCCTCCAGGACTGACTTTGTCAACCCTCTGGCGTAGCTCGGTGGTCCTCAAGTGCAGACCCCACTGTGGTGGTGGGTTTTTGTTCCAATCAGTTCCACATCATTTACATTTGCTTTTATTTGCTTGGCAGATGCTTTTATCCAAAGCAGCTTACAACAGAGGGGAACATAATCGAGTAGCATTAGGCATTCAGCAAGTGTAATATGACACGTAACAAAAGTTGATTGCCACAAGTGAAAGGATGTGATAACTAATAATTTACAATCATAGATTATAATTGATAAAGCAGTTACACTTAAACAACAAATTAACCAACAACCTAAAGGATCACAAAGCAAAGGGTTTTTCCTATCAATTCAACAGATATTCACAGAATAGATGGGTCTTCAATTGCTTCTTAAATACATTGAGACAAAGATTCTGGACTGAAATTTGATACCATGCAAAGTTGGCATCACCAGACCAGGCCTGAGTGGGTGAGAAGGAGCAGAGAACCTCACCATCCATTCTTCCATCCATTATCTAACCCGCTATATCCTAACTACAGGGCCACGGGGGTCTGCTGGAGCCAATCCCAGCCAACACAGGGCGCAAGGCAGGAAACAAACCCCGGGCAGGGCGCCAGCCCACCGCAGGGCACACACACCAAGCACACACTAGGGACAATGTAGAATTGCCAATGCACCTAACCTGCATGTCTTTGGACTGTGGGAGGAAACCAAAGTACCCGGAGGAAGCCCACACAGACACGGGGAGAACAACCTCACCAGTGTCTCCATATACACTGGTGCTGACCCTCTGACTACTCTGTAGGCAAGCATCAGGAATTTGAAGTTAATGTGTGCTGATACAGGGAGCCAATGTAGTGACCCGAAGAGAGCAGTGACATGTGCCCGTCTCGGCTGGTTAAATACAAGACGGGCCACTACATTCTGGACCATGCACAGTGGCTTGATAGAACATACGGCTACTTCTGCTAGGGGTGAGTTGCAGTAGTCCAGGCACAACAAGACCAAAGCCTGGACCACAAGTTGCGCGACATACTCTGTGTAATAAGGTCTGATCTTGCGGATGTTGTACAGTGTGAACTTTCATGAACGAGAAACAGTAGAAATGTGGTCAGAAAAAGATAGCTGCTCATCAATCAGCTGCGAACTGACCTGGTGGGTGATGACGACAGTGAGCCTGTGACGGTGCGGATCCTGTTCCATGCTCCATCTTCCAGACACGGAAGCCCTTGAACCCAAACACCGTGGGTAATGTAACCGGATGAGCTGGTCTGATGGGGACAAACCAAAATGAGCAAGAGAATGGTGCAAAAGGTGCAAGTGCTTTTATTAAAAATAGTCAAAACCAAAAAGTTTTCAAAACAGTGCGGTGCAACAAAGTGTCATAAATAAATAAATAAATAATACCTAAAAACAGTTAAAGGTGGAGATTAAAATAATCCAAAAACAAATCCATTAAAACGAGGCTAAAATACTGGCTGGAAACAGTTTCATTTTAAAAGTCCGGTGCCTTCTTTTAGCTGGTGGCTCCCCTAGTTCTCCCATCGGGCTTTGCAACAGGGGAGTCGCCCTACCTGGAGGTGCAGCCGACCTTCTCCACGTCCGTTTGCCTTCCGTCCCCTGGCTACGTCCGGCCACTTTCCCGGACCGATGCATGGGTTCCACCAACGGCCAGGGCACTCACGCAGCAAGAGCAACCACTTCTGACTGTCCCATGTGTCTGCCTTACATCTTACCAGGGCTCTCCTCCCAGCTGCCAACTTCCCAGCGAGTCTGGTCTCGCTCACTCCCGCACTGTCTTCTTCACTTCGTGCCTTCTTCTCTCTCTCTAACCTCCGTTCCTTTTTTGTTTTTTTTCATCCCTTCATCCCACTTGTGCTTCTCCTACTTAGAATGGGGATGTGGCACAAGTGTGACAATTAGCAGCTCTGGCATCAGTTATGGACATGGGTGATCCAGCAACCCTGCACTTCAGTGGGGAAACAACCATGCCCATATCGCGCCAGGGAACGGCTCAGGCCACACTACCACACCCCCTCCTTAAGCCACGAGTGTGGTGATTATTTATTTAAAATGGCAAACATTCATGGACCACACTTTATCACAGAGCAAAACCAGGACCACAAAAAGCTGTTTTTGCCAGGTTGAGCTGTAGATAGTGGTCCTTCATCCAGGTTGAGATATCAGTAAGACATGCAGAGACTCTTTGTCAGGGGTGGTGCATATTTTTTATGGTTGGCCGCATGAGAAAACCAGCTTGTTGAGGAGGGCCAAATATATTCTGTCAACTGCTACTTTATGGTAAACTTGTCATATTTCTTTTTTATCACCATAATAAAATGAATGCAGACCACATAATCACATATTCTCAGTGTGGGAAGGTAAGTCAATGTGTTCATCTCTACTTGTTCCTCATGAAGGCCTTGACTAGGCTGTGCATATCATGTGCAAAAAGACATTTGCTTTGCAATTTTGAATTCAGTTCATTCATAAATGCAATGACATCAACAACAAATGCTAAATCTGATAGCCACTCAGTGCTTCTTAGTTCACGGATGGGTTTTCCTTTCATTTGACAAAACTTGTGAAACTCTGATTTCAGACCCCAGACCTGTTTGAGCACTTTGCCCAAGCTTAGCCACCTGACAGCGGTGTGGTTGCCCAGATAAGTGTGATCAGTCTCATACTCCTCAAATAGTGTAACAAACTGTCTGGGATTTAATGCCCTGATGAAATTTACAGTATTTATTACAACTTCAACTACATGATTAATTTTCAGCACTGATTTACATAGCAATTTTTGGTGAATAATAAATACAATGTTAAAACAGGAGTTTTTGGGCTGAGTTAATCTCAGCTACTTTCTCGTGAAACCTTTTTAAAACTCCAACATTCTATCTGTCAGATTAAGAAAACCATCAGTTGTCAGACCAACTAACTTTTCCCACTGCAGTCCTAACTTTTGCTTGTACCTACAGACTTCAGTAAATAAATCCTTACTTACCGGTTGTTGCCCCTTTTCAGGACTGCATAGAAGCCAACAGTTCATTTTGAAGTTAATCGTTATTCCTTTCATGAAACTCATCTGCTGTGCTAAGTCATCATCACAGCTCTCATCCAAAGCCAAGGAGAAGTAGTCGAAATTTTCTCCACCACACATTTCAGCTGTAGTAACAGATTCTCTGCAATGCCCTCAATCCATCTTGTAACCGTTCGCAGTGAGAGGGACAGTCAATGTTCAAACGCCTCCTTCTCTGGGCAGAGGATTGCTGCCAACTCTAAGAAGCACTCCTTAACAAAATCTTCATCAGAAAACAGTTTGCTTCTTTTGGCAATTTTGTGAGCTAACATATAGCTGTTTTTATTGTTCCTTCCTTTGCTGTATGAAACTTTATAAAAAGAATTTTCTGTTTTTGCAGTTTAGCTAGCAATTCATCCACAGTCTTCTTCAGATAAGTTTCTGTATTTTTCAACGTACTTGGTCTTGAAGTGACGGACGGCTCAAGTTGTAGTCTTTGAAAGCAGTGATGTGCTCTTTGCATGCTAAACAGATTGCTTTACCGCTAACCTCAGTGAAAAAATACTTAAGAGTCCAGGATTTGTTTAATGATCGGTTTTCCGCATCAATTTTCCACTTTTTATTTAAAATGCAGATGAGATGCAGATTAACAACAAATGTCGTCTTCCTTTATTCAATATAATGTGAACAATTGAACCTTCCACAAACAGACAAAAAAAAAACCCTGCAGCTTCCTAGCGGTCGGTCTCGTTCCTTCTCTGTATCACTCCTGCAATCTCCCGCAATTTCCCCATACATATCAATTTTGATCTGCGTCTTCATGGCCACATCTAGTAGCTGTGATGCAGTCTAATACACCCAGGCAAGTACTTGCCATCTATATCACTATGCAGAATCAGGATAAAGGCATGAACTTTATGAAATTGTCCTCGATTTTCCAGCTTGGTGTGAGATTTGTCTTACCTTCCACTGGCTAGACAGAACCAGACCACAGGCCACATTTGGCAAACGGCCGATAAAATGACCAGGTCTGCTCTAGCTGATAGTGTATTGTCCCCCAGAGGAAACAAGAAATACAGCTGTGTATCATCCACATATTACTAATAAGAGAAACCATGGGATTGGATGATGGAGCCCAACAAGATGGTGTAAAGAGAGAAAAGTAGAGGACCCAGCACTGATCCTTGTGGTACACCCATGCATGTCTCATGTGCCTTTGACAACTTTCATCACAAGGACACACTGTAGTATCTGCCAAAGATAAAGGGCTCAAACCCTACAGAGCAGTCTCAGTAATGCCAGTGTCAGAGAGGATGGCAAGAAGGAAGTCATAGTTGACTGTGTCAAAGGCGGAGGAGAGATCTAAGTGGATTAGGACCGATGACATGTTGGTAGATTTAGCAAGTTAGAGCTGGTCAACCATCATGAGTAGAGCTGTCTCAGTCGAGTGGTTCCTTTTGAAGCCGGACTAGATGGTATCAAGCAATCCATTCCGCACAAGGAAGGAAGAGACCTATTAGAAATCGCACATTCAAGTGTTCTGGAAAGAAAGGAAAGGAAAGAGACAGGCATGTAATTGCTAACTTGGGATGGATTGAGAGTTGCTTTTTTGAGAAACTGGGTTATCAGAGCATGTTTGAAGATTGTAGGATATGTGCTTGAGCTGAGTGTCCTGTTAATGATATGTGTAATTGCAGGAATGAGTGAGGGGGAGATGGTCTGAAGGAGATGTGTGGGGATAGGGTCAAGTGGACAGGTAGTGGTGTGATGGGAGAGGAGGTTAGAAATGTCAGTGGCAGAGAGTGGCGAGAATCTTTAGAAAGTTGGGTGATGCTTGGAAGGAGGCATAATGAGTGGCAGTGAGGGTGAGAACTGACAGCTGATAGTGGCCATCCTATCCTGAATAAAGGTGGCAAAGTCATCAGCAGACATGGAGGTTGGGGGAGAAGGTGGAGGACAGTTAAAGAGAGAAGTGAAAGAGGAGAACAAAATGTGTGTCTGTGCTGCTGCTAGTTCCAGTCTTCAAACTGGTCACTCTGTGAACAGTTTGTTCAAGGGCAGAAAAGTGTAGCACATAAACCATTTGAGGTCCCAACTAAGATATTTTTGCCTCCTCTTCATATGAAACTTGGACTGATAAAAAATTTCATGAAAGCGATGAATTAGTAAAGTGAAGGATCTCGATATTTGAGACATGCTTCCACAAAACGCTGACACTAACATTAAGGAAAACACACTGTAGATGGTTGACCCTGTCAACATCAGCTTCCTCAGAATCCCCTCCTTATTATGTTAAAATTCTTCTTCCCTCTGCTTAGCATGTCATAAACCCCCATTAATAACTCCAATAACCCTTCTTCATTAATTTTTCACGATTCTTCAAACCCTAACCTCACCCACTCAAACACTCCTCTTCAAATCGTCAAACAATCCTCTTCAGATCTAACCCCTCATTAACCTCAATCATCATCATTACTTTTACTAACTGTAACTCCTTGTTCTTCATCATCCTTGTCACTCTACCATACTCAGCTCCCATTATCCTTCTGTGGAACTCCAAACCTCCAAATGACCTAAAGACTATTGGCTGACTAAATTGGCACTCAAGCTATCTAATAGACCCCAGTGTTTTCAAAGTCTGCCTTGTCTCAAGCCCAAGGCCCCCTAACCTCTTGTGGAGTCCACCAGGAGGTGGAGTGATGGAATTGCAATGGGTGGCTGACCAATGACAATGAGTGAGACTAAAAGGTCTTTGGAAGTTATTGTCTAGGATGGGTAGATGGAGTTTTCATGATGTTCCTGTACCTAGTGGGTGCTCTCAAAGACTATAAATGGAATGTGGTGTTACATGGAGGCCAGCAGCACAGTACAGGACATCAAGTTGGAGAGAATGCCAAACTTGATGGCTGTTGTTGGAGATCTTTTCACACTAAGGATATCAGATTAAATAACCAGAAATGATAAGGGGGTGATGGATTACATGACTTGCTTGATTTCTTTGGACAGTTTCAATGTTAAAACCGTATTGTGAGCTTGTCACATATTGCCAGCCAGTTGGTATCCTGTCTAACAGCACCGGAGTTGTGCAAATATTTCCAAGGTATGTTCAGCTGAATTCTCAGCCCATCTTTCTCCATTCTGTTGTTGAGGTATGAAAAACAAGAGACACTGGACAGACAAATGTCTGTTCTGTTTGCATTTTCCTTCCATATTGTACTTCTGGATGAGCACTGTCAGTCCTTACACACAAAAGCCCACCATTATGATTGCTTCATTTTGTCATGGCAAGTAACCGACTGGTCAGACTGTCTTGCTGGTGTTGTCAATCTACACAACTGGGGGTCATGGGAGTTCGGTATGACTTCCCTGGGCTCGCTAAGATTGTGTAAATTAAGTCTGCAGCTGAAAATCACAAGTAAGTTATTGACTGGTGACTAATCAGTGGAAATTCTGAGTCCCCTTACATGGTTCTTCCAACCTGACATGAGGTGGTGAGCGCAAGCTGCCTAGTTGGGGTTTGATGCCTGCCTGGCCACACAGGGACAACAAGAAATGACACACTTTTCAGATCTTTTGAAAAGCATCCTGTTACCAATGAAGCTGTAGAGACATAAATTGAAGATGCCAGCGTTATAGAGTGACTTGCGAAAAAAAAGAATAACAAATGAAAAAAAAACTGGATAAATTGGCTGAGGCTTTCATTTCGTGCACTCGTGCCAAGTGGAAGTGCTTGATCTCGTAACTGTTTTAATATATCTTAATCTGTACGGGGGTTCACGCTGCAGCCTGCCTGAGTTTGCCATCTGTTGTCTGCCTCTACATCCCCTCAAGGCACGACTGAACAAAATTGTTACTCTCAAGAGGTTTCCGAGAAAGCAAAGAAGAAAAAAAAAGCAGCCAAGCTTAGGAATTACAAGTTTAGTGAGCCGCCTGCTTGTGATTGCATGAGCTGTTAAGGAGGGCTTATAAAAGCATTGTCAGAAGAGCTGAGCGTCACCGCACTGTGGCCAGCAGCAGGAGGATGTCACTCAGTCTCAATCTGTGGTGTGCTGATCGCCCAGTCGGCACAACTGTTCAGAAAGTATCAGCCGGGGACATGACAGAGCTGCATCTCCAGTGCCCAGCAGGGACCTCTTCTCCAGTTCAGCAGAAACCTGAAATGACCCGTTAGGACTGCAAAACCTCTGCAGCTCCACTGGGGTCATCAATGACCTTAAATTGGACACATCTTGAGAGAGCCAACTGTGAAAGCCATGGTGTCAAATTCGGATTGGTGTCTTCTGTAAAGTAACTAATGAGAATGTTTATTATTAAATTCACCATTCGATACATTAATAATAATAATAATAATAATAATAATAATAATAATAATAATAATGGTGGCACGGTGGCGCAGTGGTAGCGCTGCTGCCTCGCAGTTAGGAGACCCGGGTCTGCTTCCCGGGTCCTCCCTGCGTGGAGTTTGCATGTTCTCCCCGTGTCTGCGTGGGTTTCCTCCAGGCTCTCCGGTTTCCTCCCACAGTCCAAAAACATGCAGGCTAGGTGCACTGGCGATTCTAAATTGTCCTAGTGTGTGCTTGGTGTGTGAGTGTGTTTGTGTGTGTCCTGCGGTGGGTTGGCACCCTGCCCTGGATTGGTTCCTGCCTTGTGCCCTGTGTTGGCTGGGATTGGCTCCAGAAGACCCCCGTGGCCCTGTGTTCGGATTCAGCGGGTTAGAAAATGGATGGATAATAATAATAATAATACAGTGAGATTCATGGTAATTAAGTTAAGGGCTTGTCTTTGGAAGGGTGGAGGAAAGTCAAGAAGACATTAGAGACCAGGTAGACTGCACAAAGAAAGCACATCAAGTGGGAATCATAGGAAAGACTGGCTGCTGGGAGAGAGTAACACATGCAACCTGCTGTTGAGGATGTCTTGATTGCACTCCTAAGTCCTTCATAGATAGACAGACAGATAGATAGATAGATAGATAGGACTTTACTGATAAGGGTATTCATTGGAAAATGCTATATTAGAAAAGTTCATGTTTTGTAATAAACTTATTAAGAGTTAAATATATGTAGTACTAGGGTGTTAAATCAAGTTAGCCATTATAGATGTAGTGAGAAGTCAAGCAAAATGACACCTTTTATTACATCTTGCCTGAAGAAAGGGTCTGAGTTGCCTCGAAAGCTTGCGAGTTAAAGATATGAAAAGCTACTTAAAAAAAGGAAATTTTCTTTGTTCTACACAAGGACACAGAGTCCCCACACAGGATTAATTCCTAACTACAGAGCCTGTCAGTGATGCCAACAGGGCAGATTACTAAGAGGTCTCATATTCCTACTATGCTGGATGGAGCCACACTTGACCAGCAGTGACAGCAGGAAGGCCAAGGCAGTGCAGTAGTTTTTGTAATGTTCACTAAAACAGAGCCAAGCACTATGGAGAAGAGGCACTTTACAGGGCCCTGAGGCACCTTTGAGCGCCTGAATGGGTGCAGTGGTAAGAACACAGGTAGGAGCCTTAAGATACAACAGAACTCAAGGGCCCCCTTCCTGATTACAGACGTAATTTGTTTTCTGGTCTTCCCAGCTCAGCAACATGCCGTCATGCATTAGAAATGTAGCAGCAATTGGTGCAGACAGGCCAGTATCTGCAGCATTAATAACACTAGTGGAGCAGAGCAGAGACTAGAGGGGCGAAGAGAAGAGCACTGCCATACTGATAACCCCATTTTTATCATCACTCCCATTCACTCTACACCTACTCTACAAATCCAGCTCCTCATTTGCTAGAAGAACTAAGCTCTTCAAAGTAGCAAGACTATGTAATCCATAGGCCTGTCTGACTTCTGAACGTTCACGTAGGGGCAATGTGTGCTGATATCAGCCAACATTCGTTAAGATTATCTCTAGGTACAAAAGTGATTCACATCCTCTCTGCCCTTCCAGCAATACAGCTTCACTCTGGAAAAGTAAAACTGGATGTCTGTTGTGCCTTGAGGACAATGGGTCATATGCAGAACCACAGACACCCCCCCCCCCCCACCTTTTAAATTCCCTCTACTGGCCTCTCAATTCTGTTGAGCAATGCCAGCTCCATACTTCTAGAATACTGATCCATGGGATTTGAGGCCTAATTGTATGGGAGCGTCATAAAAGCTGGTTAGTGATCAGTTTACGCATATGTTTTAGATAGGTCACTACACTTTTTCAGCAGGCACCTCTCTACCATACACACACACTTATTGTGTATATGCTTTACTATATATTTTGTCACAGCTAATGTGGCTGCCATACCAGGTCTGATTAACAGACAGAAGAGGGTGTACTTCAGACCTCCAAATGCCCCAGGTTATCCCTTTTTCCCTCTTCACCCTGACACCCTACACTCACTTTAAGGGTTTGACCAAATAATTCACATGTGGCCATCATGAAGTCCTCAAATTGAACACAAAGTGGAACCTTATGTGATTTCCCAGTCATGTCCAGAATCAACCATCTATAAGACAGCTTATAGTCTGTTGTTTTTTTGAGTCTTGTCAGAGACTTAAAAACGGAAAAGGTAAAGGCCAACCAGAAGCCAGGTTTCCCCTTTTAGATTAAGGATACTGTAGTGGAGTCAGTGGGGCTGAAATCAATGACTAAAGGATACCCAGGAGGAGAATCTTGAGAAAATATGGCAAAACATTGTTTTCCATGGTTTTGTTGCCCAAACATCCTTTATTTGTCACCACCTGTAGATTCATGGTGCTTCTCCAGAACAGTTTTTTGCAAGGAAATTCTGGTCTGTTCATGGAGACCTGGGAGACACTGTGCAAAGGCTGTGCAGAGTGTGTATGTTAGAGTGAAAGAAAGATGGTCAATCACTTATAGACCAAGGGGCCTCATGTATAAACAGTGCATATGCACAAAAATGTGGCGCATGCCCGTTTCCATGCTCACTTTGAGATGTATAAAAATTAAACTTGGTGTAAAGCCATGCATATTCATGGCAGCCTTAACTTGTGCATATGTAAGTTTCCACTCGGTTTTACACCAGCATCAAACCAGTGCTACTGTTACTGTGAGGTTTCACATTTGTTTTTAGATTCACATCCCTGATGCAACATTATCAAATACATTGAAATTAACCGCATATAATTTATGAATTTAAGGCATCTGATTGTAATTAACCTGTAACAATATAATGGTCCACATAATGGCCAAACTATTCCAAATACCATAGCTGCTTTAGCGTTGTTACTCTCAGTGCACCACTCAGAGTATGTTAACCCAGGGTATCTGAGTGTGGAGTCATAGCTATAGAGCAGCTGATCGGAAAGCTCTACCTCAGATTGTGTTGAGAGTGCAGAGGATTATCAGGTTACAGCATCTACCCTGGAGAACATTTATAGCACATGCTTCCTCAGTCTTGCACACAGTCTAATTGAACTTCATCCATTCGGCAAATGCTTCAGAGCCTTTGCTGCACGAACCTCAAAGTTCAGAAACAGTTTCATCCCAAGAGCTCTAAACGCATTCAATTAGTCCATCAAGTGCTCCCGGTAGAACTGTTTGTACTTACAAATACAGTTATCTCAATGTAAACTTGCACTACAGTTAAAATATTGCACAACCTGAGCCACTATATGAATCATTTGCACTACCTGCACAGTACATGTATATTTGTATGTCTAGTTGCAAAGCTCACTCTCGTGACCCAACTCGTCACAGTCTAGGCCTGCTCTTGGGGCTTTTTGGAGGCCTCACACCCCTTTTGCCTTGTCTGTGACTTCAGTTCACAACATATACATTGTTTAATGATATATTTAATGTTTTGTTGTTTATAATGTATTACAGTCACTGGTCTGGGGAAGACGTGTATGTAAGAATTTCATTGTACTGACAGTAAACTAGGATTTATTCATTCATTCACTCATTCATTGCTAAAATTCCTAGTTACCCTTCTTCTCTCAGTAACAATGTGTATTGCAGTAAATGGCTTTTAAAGAGCTATTTTATTCTCTCAGGACAACTTTTAGGCATCGGGCATGCCCTGATTATTCATGGTACATGCCACTTTGGGGTAAAAGCTGTTTTCAGTCTTTGATGATTGTACACCATCTGCCTGGTCCATAAAAGAGAACAAGTTGTGTCTGGGTTGTTTGGAATATTTTAAGGCGTCCTAGTCTTACAGTTTCAGGAACAGAATTTGGAAATGAAAACAGTGGATTAGAATCTGACGCACAGTATTTCAGTGAGTGCCCAATATTGAATGAATGTGCCATGATGGACTTGCACCTTGTTCAGTGTCAGTTCCTGCCTTGCATCAGATGTCTCCAGCATAGCCTGCAGCCTTTGAATTGGATTAAGCGGGTTAAAGAATGGAAAATTCTTGCTACAACAGGCTTTGCCACTTCACTGTCCTGCACTAGAAAATTAGGTTTAGATAATGGATGAGCAGATTGACAAATAAGGGATGTCGTCTTTGAAATGTTTTGTACCTGTTGGCTGCCTGCTGAAGAGATCATTTAAGGAGCAACAGAGACGCACTACTTGGACTAAGAACTGACTAAACTGATGTATTCTGTTAACATTAGATGCCATCCTTTGAGAGCACATAAAAGACACCATATAAACAGGATTCCCTTTTGAGTTACCTTTGTAAGAGGAGAATGGGTATCCTGGCCGGGAAGGAGGAATATTTATTACCTGGACAGGAGGCCAGAGAGGAACGACAGATGGATTGGCCAGCTGGACAAAATAATCACTTTGTGCCCAGCTGGTATAAAATAATGGATGCACCAACAGAAGCCGGAACTTCAGAGCAGTTCTATCCCCCATATGGCAGGTGGCACTGGTCCTCGTGTGTCAGCCCAATCGGAACACCCACAGGGGTGCTTGGGAGTTGGAGTCCAGAAGTGCAGCCCTGTTGGGGTCCCTTGGTATCAACAGAGTTCGCTGTCTGGGGGAACACCTCCCTACTTTCTTTACGGCCCGGAAGTGCTTTTAGGGAGACATGTCATAGCATTCCTGGGTACAACTTAAAAGGGAGACTGTTGCCTTACATCAGAGAGCTAGAGTAAGGAGGAAGAGGACAAAGCTTTCTATGAGGAGCAGAAGGAAGAGGAAGAGAGAGATAGATTGAGTGTTGTGGGGTGGAAAACACTTACTGGGTAAAACCTTTCCCAAAATAAAAAGCTCATTGTGCTTAGTGAACTTGTGTCCAAGCCTTTATGTTGGGTGTTTGAAAAGATGCAGTGCCCCCTGGTGACCACAATGTATAACCTGAAAGTAGGTGGTAATGCCCCCCAAGAGCACTTGTAAAGCATAACACTGCTTAAGGATTGAATAACTAAACAAATGCATGTATTAGAGCTCAACATCCTCAGCACCCAAAGCAGATGGCATCCCCAAGGGCACTTAAAAGGCACTACATAAATTAAACTGGGCAAAGTTTTGTATCAATGTATAATCTGAGAATACAGCGACAGATAGCAGCACATGAGACAGCATAACAAACACAACATGGATTTAGGAATAAACAACCTTGCATATGCTGAATAATTAGATGTCAGATTAAAAGATAAGGACACATGAAAGGCACTATATAAGCTATAAAGAATGAGTACCTGAACAGATATTTGCTTGAATGCTTGCAGCACTAAACCAGAAACAACAAGAAGAGCTCCTCATGAATTTAAGACTAATGGTCTGGAGCTCCATGCACCAATGTTGCAGGGATGGGCACTTGTCTCTCTGATATCGTAAACTGGGTTAAGAACATTGGAGAATGTTGTGTTAGGCTATGTCATGTAGAACGTTGACATAAATAGGCAATTCAGCCCAACAAAGTCCACCTGCCCAAGCCACTGTAATAGAGTACAAAGGAGACCTAAAATGGTTGAGAAACCACAGGGTGAACTTTGTTTAATGACACAAAAAATAACAAAAAAAAAGTGAATCATGTCAGAGCACAGTCAGGAGAGGAAATGTCTTGTACAGAGACGAGTCTGTTATGACTGCTTATTTCTGGTGGGTCATTGATTTAAGGAGGTCCCAGGTAGAAGATGAGGAACTTCCAGAGGATGGCTGTAAGTGATGTCATATTCTCAAGCAGTTGTTGGATCTGTGAAAACAAATGGGAAAGATGTGAGTGGTAGTGCCAACCCGTCGTTTGGGGTGGAATTACAGGTAGCAGAGACGCCTTGAAGATGCCCCCTATGGATGTGTGTGTGACGTGACGTGAATTTCTACATTAGAACATTAAAAACGTTTTGACTAGAAGAGACCATCATTCCTGTTCTGCTGAACAGATTTTTACTGTGTGGGGAATGTTGCTGCCACACACCTATGGAGCCTTGGGTTTGAATGATGTTAGAGTAAGGGGCTGCCCTAAACTGCCCCTTTAAGAGTGAGTGTGACATTCGATGTACTGACATCTATCTAGGGTTGCTGTCCACCATCCTTTCAGATGCCAGCTCCCTGACACTCTGAATTAGATAAGCAAATGTGATCACTAGGGGGCGCATCAGAGCCCCAAACTTTTGACATGCTTGTTACTAATAAATAAAGTAATTTAATAAAAACATATGCCGTATATCATCGTGTATAAGTTGGGTCTTGAAACCCGAAAAATCGATCATAAAACCAAACCCTGACTTATACAACCATTCAAAAATGCGACACATTTTTTTTACATCTTCTTGCCTCCTCCAATCTTGCACCAGTTTCTCAGATGCATCGAATTTTGTTGCAGCAGCATAGTTACCAATTTCTTTCACCAGTTCAACAATTTTTAATTTAAAACCAGCTTCATATTTTCTTCTGATCGAACGCTCCATTGTAGTTAAGGGATGCTCCTTCGATAAAGGTGTATGAGGGTGTGATATTCAAAAAACACAAATCAGTGCAAACGTCACTTCAGAATAGTTTGGGTATTACCGTATGGTCACGTAGGAACAATAGAGAGAGAGCCAGAGAGAGGGGTTAGGAGCTCACGTGCTGATACAGCGCATTGCCACACCCACATAGAATAAAAAGGCAGTGTGCTCCGTGGTTACTCTCTCAGGTGGGCATTAGCATATCATAATCACTTGGACCAATAGCGTGAGTTTTTATTATTACGGTAAAATTATACGATAAAATCAAGCCCCAATTTATCAGAGAGAACTTAAACACGTGTATATATGGTACCTTATTACAGGGCTCATTTAACGACCAGTTCTCCTTTCAGAAATGACCAATGATTCTTTTCCTTTCCTTTCTTTACTTTCCCTTTAACACCTCCACTCCTTTGCCAGACTCCTCTCCCGACTTCAACTCAATGGGTCAAGTTGAGGTCTGTCTTTTAACGCCCAACTCGGGAGTACTTCCAGTGATCAATCAATTGCCTCTGAGAAGCACTTCTAGACTGGACCAGACTGGTCCTTGTTAATTCAATATCTAACAGCTCCCCATGACACCTCCCACAGAACCCAACAGGGTGGTCCTCATTGGACCACAACTCCCATGCTGCCCTGCAGGCATTCATATTGGGTCTCGTCAGAGGAGCTGCTACTGCCCAGTGTACAGTGGGATGCACTGCTCATAGCAGACAGTCCCTCACTACCCTGTCCTTCCAACCTGGGTGTCCCTCTGGGTCTGCTGGGATGCCAGCTACTGCAGTGTCCTTCTGTGTCCACATCCTAACACTAAAGGGAAATATCACAGCTCCCTCATTGATTTTCCTTTATAATGGCCTCCGATCCTGACAAGGGAGCAGGAGGGTCCTTTCTGACTGAGATGCCAGTTCGTTCCTCACACCAGTTAGAGATTTACATATACTTTTTTTTCCATTGGCTTACTGTGTCCTGAGTGGTTAGCAGTTTGTGAGACACACTTCACAGGAAAGGTGCGATATGAACTATGCATTGTTTAATAGCTGGACAGGTTTTTCTACTGGTTTATTGACTGGCAGGCTTCACAAAATGTTCATGTAGCAGTAAATGTTCACTAGCATCCTTCTGGTGTCCATGTCACAAAGAGGTCCAGCCTTGAGAACGATGAGCTGCTCTTAACCACTTTGATTTTTATCTGCAGTTCCCGAAATAAGCAGCACTTTTATCCATTGCATACCATCACTTGTCCACTGTCCACCTACACCATCTTATGGATTCGTCCAGCAGAGGAGTGACCTGTTGTTTTTATATGGCTCCGTGAAGAAGCTCCTCTTTTATTCATGCCAGACTGTCACCTGGTTTATGGCTCTTTTCAGTGTGGTCTATTTTTTCCCTGCCACCTGAATGTCATTTAACCTGACAAATGCAAAAATGTGCAAGGAGCTGTACTTAGTTCTGTAAATCTCAGATTTGTTTTTATTATTAGTCCAGTTCTCCTTTTTAGGTATTTGTTGTGAGCAGCAGTGGATGGACACCCACTTTCCCCCACCCCTCATTTTGGCCCAGTAAAATCCTGGATGTAAAGGTTGAATGGGATGTTTTGGGGGGGTTCCTCTGTACCACTGAGTTGGCAGCCACTTTATTTCTGGTGTCTTCTCTTCTGCTCGTCCATGAACACCAGCCATTTGAATGCACCACTTGCAGTGTGTGTCTCTGTCTGTGTGTGTGTGTGCGTGTGCGTGTTTTTTTTGGAATGCCGCGGGAACCCCGGATTAGCCTTTCGAGATAGCTTGCGAGCGAGCCACATGAAACCACTTACATTTAATCAGAGCTACTGATTGAATAATTTGCTGTAAGCGCTCTCTTTAGCAGAAAGAGAGATAGGAGTTGGGTGAACTTGAAATCCCGACATAGAAGAAGCAGAGACTGGGATAGCAAGGTGGCTTGTGGGGGGGCTGAGTGGGGAGGTGGGGGTGGCAGTCACACTGAAACAGAAAAAGAAAAAGAAATAATAAGTTTGCGCCGCTCAGATTCTGATTGTTTATTATAAAATCCCGCCGGCAGTTACATGGCTCACCGTGAATTAGCGTAGCTGAATAAAATTAACCTTATTTATGATGTCGCCTCACTTTGACAAATTTTACTCTAATTCCCCTTTATTTTTCTGCAAACCCAGTTAATTTTCTTTTCCGTAAAGGATAGCTGGAGAAAAAAAAATTCCACGTCCTTGTTCAATATCAATACAATGTAATTACATTTTTGCCCTTAAGACAGCTGCTTGTGTTAGATATGACTTACAATTCTGTGCTGGTGGGGGGGCGGGGGTTAGATGAGCGTACAGGGGCAGCTATTATCCTTCCCAGCATTCCCTGCCTTAAGTAAGAGAAGCACCAGGTATTAGAGCAATCCTTTTCATTTTTACCAAATTACCTCCCATGTTAATAGGAATTGGCATAATCAGGCATGGTGGGGGGACGGGGGGGGGGGGGG
>JANRMT010062791.1:136200823-136253100 GCA_026402145.1 Polypterus bichir lapradei
CTATCTATCTATCTATCTATCTATCTATCTATCTATCTATCTATCTATCTATCTATCTATCTATCTATCTATCTATCTATGTGGGTAAACATGGGATTAGATGATAGGGTCTATTGAACTGGTATGTAAAGTGAAGCGGAGAGGTCTTCAGTCCTTAGGGAACTCCTGTTCTTACCTGATGTACCCCTGGCATCTCTCCTTGCCAGGACATGCAGTAGTTTCTGCCCAAGGTGAGGGCAGTTCCAGTGATGCTGAGGTCAGAGAGGGTGGCAGGGATGATATGATGGTTGACTGTGTCAAAGAGGAGCTGGATAGTGTGGACATCAGGTGGCGCAGCAACTCCCCAAACCTGACACAGATCGACACAAGGCACAAGTCCAGCAAAACACGTCTTTATTTAAGTAGGAAATGCTTTTTCTTTTGTTTTGCACCTGCACCAAGCACAGTACAAATCAGAGCAACAAAACAGCACTTCTTATCTTTCTTCCTCTGTTTTTGTTCTTCTTCCTTGTCTGCTTCCACTCTTCTTTCTTCAAGCTTCGTCCCTCTTCCTCCCGACTCCATTGCAATGGCCTCCAGGCCGAGAAAGGGTCTTAGCCGTCTAGATAGATAGATAGATAGATAGATAAAACATAAGTAAAAAAAATCAAGTCATCAAAGGAATTCTTCATACTTGCTAAAGCATTTGTGAGGCTCTCGGTATGAAAGACACTTAATACATTAAACAAATGAATAGCATTCCTGACAATTTTGTAAAGCACTTTATGAGCCTTCTGACTCAGTGATGAGCTCTATAAAGTAAATAAAACCATACAGGATTTACAAATGACTTCAGAAGCACTTAGTAAGAAAGGTGCCACATGAAAGGAGATGTTAATAGTTTCCCAAACGGACTTTATCATCTATAGCACCTTTAGGAGAAAGTCTCAGTGTAACTGTCTTTATACATGATGGATCTGAAATTCTATTGTTCCTTGAACCACATCTAAGTTCTAATTCCTTGATGGCCATTCATTTACATCTACATGTAGTCATTTAGAAGATGCTTCTATCCATCTTAAAAGTTAACCTGCGACATGATGAAGAATCTGGAAGAAAAGGCACCCACACATCACTTGCCATTGGTATTCACAAAAATGTGTGCAAAATCTTTTGAGCTTGGAGTAAAAAGTCTGTCATCATTTATATTTCTACAGTAAACAGACTTTTTTAATTGTAAATACAGGACGTGAACTTATGTGCCTTCACACACACAACCCCTGCTTTCTGATGTCAGATACCAACTGCAAAGCTGATTAGATAAAGGTGAATGACACCATAGCAGTAATGAGGTGCCATCAGATATGACTCTTTTATATACTTATTGTACATATTCTGTATTTTTCCACTTGGAGCACAAACAAATTCAGTAAGTTGCTCGGGTCACAAATTGTCAGATGTGTGCTCAGCTAGTGAATCTTGTTCCCTGCACAACCACTTTTGGGTTGTGCTCACTACTGAAGGTTTAATTTGAAATAAAATGTGAGGAGATACTCTAGCACTCCATTTATTATCTGTACCCACTTTATCCATTTAAGAGTCACAGGGCCCAGAGTCTATCCTGGAAGAAAACCAGAAAATCACATAGTGAGACAATTTAGAGTTAACCTATCCTGGGGAGCACACAGGGAAACACACAGACTCTACATGAACAAGACGTTAGTGTGTACTCACACCAGCAATTTGTTTGTGCACAAGTAACCTCCCAAAGTCTAGTTTGTTTCACTAGTGTGATCGCTCTGTGCCGTGCCAATCGTACTGTGCCCTGGCCCACTTGGAAGAGGTCAGCCCAGGGACAGTTCAGTAAGATTCAGGAACAGTGTGCTTGATAAATATGCCCAAGCACGGAAAGCAGATATGACGTCAATGATGAGACAAGTCAATGCAATTCTCATTTCATTCAATACCATTTGAGTTAAAAACAGGTTTTTATTCTCTACTTACACATAAATGTGAATTGTAGTTAGCAAGAAAAGCTGCAAATTCTTCCCTTAACATCATTTATCTCCATAAAAATCTTCTCATACAGGCAGCACGATTAATGGCAAAACACTGTGCTGTACACTCATTAAATCTGTAAGAGGGCATAGCATTATCCTGCCCTACATGACTCCAAAACAACCACAAAATAAGTGAAATCATTTTGACATGCATGCTGTCACTTTGTGTTCAGATCTTGTTTTGGCTTTACACAAAGTCGCATGGTCATGATAAAAGTGTGCCCGGACCCAGAATGTTAAGTGCAGTGTGAGTGTAGGCCAGCAGGGGAGGGGTGGGGGGCAATCGCACTGTGGCACAGTACAGAACAAACTTGCCTATTGTGAATACACCCTTAGCCCACACCAATGGGCCTCTGAGGCATAGCATACAAGGGCTATCATTTCAATTTCATAACTGTATTTTCTGGTGAGTGTTGCGGTGGCAGCTGGTCAGGTTGTTTGAGCCAGACTTTCTTGATCTCAGCCATAGATTCCGGCACTTCCTGGGAAATTCCTAGGCATTCACAAGCCAGCCTGTGTGTTCAGGGTCTACTTTAGGGTCTCCTCCCAGTGCAATGTGTCTGGAGCAGCTCTTTGTAGAGACATCTAGGGGGATACTTACAACCGGTCCACACCACCTCAGCTGGTTGCTCTCGATTCAGAGGTATAACTACTCTATTCTGAGGCTCTCCCAAATCAGCAAGCGTCTCATCCTATCATGGTACGTATGTAAGCCTCATTTCTGCTACTTGTACTTGTGATCTCATTCTTGTGGACATTACCCACATCTCGTGACCATACATGAGGATAGGGATGCAGATCAACCAGTAAACTGAGAATGTTGTCTTTAGGCTCAGAACCGCTTCACCACCATGGACCAGTACGGTGCCTCATGTTCCCTTTGTCCAACAGTTGTTAACAAGATCCCGAGATACAAGTAGAACTCCTCCACTAAGGGCAGTTGCCAACACCTAGACAGAGGAATCCAATTTTCTCTGAGAGAGAGAACCATAACCTCAGACTTGGAGGTGCTGATGTTCGTCCCAGCACCGAATCACTTGAGTGCATGCTGAAGGTCACAGTTAGATAAGATAAGGAGGACAACATCATCTGCATGAAGCAACAATGCAACCCCTAGCCTCCTGAACTGGATATTTTTGGCTGTGCGTTGATATCTTGTCCAAGAAAACTACAAACAGGAGAGGTGACTGACATCCACAGTGAACAAATCTGACTTAACACCAACTATTTGGCCACAGCTGTCAACTGCATTCAGATAGGGAACAATTACCATGCAAGAGCGGCCCTGTTACCCCATATTCCTGCAGTACCTGCCACAACGCATACTGAGAGACACAGCCATAACATTTTTTCCAATTGTACAAAACACATGTAGATTAGGGTTATGACACTCCCATGCATAAAAATTGACAACTGAAAACACTGAACTCAGTTCATTTCATGCCCTTAACTGAATAAAGGTGTGTAACACCTTAATGCTTTTGGATAACATCATACGAGTATAAACCACTGGATCACTGGGTTTTGAGCGTTAAGCATACGCCCTGAGAGGGATCTCTGTGGCAGGTGTTATATAAAATAAAGACATGATTACTTGAAGAACTCTATAGGATTAAAAAGCACTATACACTGCAACACAATCAACACCATTTTTAATGGTTATGTAAGGAAGTGACCTTAATGGTGAACGATTTTCAATGGTTTGACAGAAAGATTCACAGTTAATGTTTAAGTGAATGAACAAGAAAAGTGACAAAATAAACTTGCCTAACCAATTTGGGGTCACAGAAGGATGGGGACTATCCTGATCGTATCACTTACAAAGCAGGAATTAAGCCTGTCCATTTCACAGACATGTATACAATTATGGTAATTAAATAAATGACCCATGACATCTTTGGATCAAACCTCACAAGATTTTTAGCCAAGTTCATCACGCCTGCAGTTGATCCAGAATGTAGTTGTGAGGCTTCTTTCTAAATTACACCAAGAAAAGAGAGAGTATCACTCCTGTGCTTGTGTCCTTGCATTGGCTGCCTGTTAAATACAGAGTGGAATTTAATTATTATTCGTTTTGAAAACTCTCCATGGTATAGCTCCAAGCTATAACTCTGACCCTATCAGCCTCCATTCCACCTCTCAAGCCCTATGGTCCTCTGATCAGATACTTCTAACTGTTCCATACTCTCAGTTGAGGTTTAAAGGTGTCTGGGCCTTCTCTGTAGCTGCCCCAAGACTCTGGACTAGTCTTAAGTCATCCCCCACATTAAATATTTTTAAGTCAAATTTATTTTCTCAGGCTTCTGAGTTATTTTAAAGACTATGTAATCAGCTGTCTGTTCTGTCTTGGTTTGATTCATATTGTTGTCAGATGATCGTCGTTCTCTCCTTCTATTGCTTTCTTAATCTGTTAAGTCATTTTATTTCTTTGAAAATGTGTCTTTCTTACAATTCTCTTTTATTTTGTTCAGATGTTTGGTTTGTTTTAATTGATTTTATTGTGCAGCACTTTGGTTGACACTTGTCTTTTAAAAGTGCTTTATAAATAAATATGAAATGAAATGAAAAGAAAGGAGCAGGCTGAATGAGCAACCGAGGCAATTAGTTAACATTGGGACTAAAAGTTCTCGTCACTATTGTTCTGAAGTTCTAGCACAGAGCTTGTGAGGCAGCAGCACGAACCACAGCACGCGTTTCTCAACCTTTAAGTATTTGTGACCCAAGTTTTCATAACAGTTTTAATCGCGCCCCCCTAACATTTTTTTGAAATGTAGATGCACATTTTATTATACCTACTTAACTTTTATCGACATTTATCTAACTCTATATTTATTGTTCTAGTATCAGAATGTAGTTTAAGTTAATTTGTTTTGGTTTCAACAGATGTTTTTTTCATATTTTTGATTCTTGTTTTTTTTTTTCACATCTTCGCGCCCCCCTTTTTGTTACTTCACACCCCTCTAGGGGGGCCCACCTGACAGGTTGAGAACCACTGATTTAAAGTACTGAATTCAATTAATTTGATTTTTACATAGGCCTCCTCACAGAACAGATTCACATAAGACATTTTAATGCCTTTGTGAATAATTTCCTATAAAATGCACGGCATTCTCTAACTGCTGAATTGAATGCTTAGCCTGAAAGGTGCCATATAAAAGTATAAAAGTGTATGAGTGCACCCTATGAAAGACACTATATGCAGTGATGTAATAATGTAAGTGAACCCCATGAAATGTTTTTTCTTTTTGAAGATGTGTGGACAACATCTGGATTTGATCTGCATTTAAAGAGCATCTTTAAATAAAGGTGATATAACATAACAAATGTCAGTCCTCATTTACATTTTGTAGTACAATTTAAATAATCATAAATGAAAATTTCACATGTGGAAAAGGCAAGTAATCCTCTACATTTATCATTGTTTTTTGTTCTTTATTTTCAACTTATACAATTTCTTGTATTAGGATTTTGTTCATTTTCGCATCTTCTTTGGGGTCAGAGCACAGAGTCAGACCCCCTGGAGAAATCAACAGTGCTATACACTGCAAAACGCTCAACACCATATTTAATGGCTATGTAAGGAAGAGGCCTTAATGATTAATAAGTTTCAATGGCTTGATAGAAGGATTCACTGCTAATATTTAAGTGAATTAATACTTACCGTGAAAAGGGGCCAGCAGAGTAAGGAGCCCCCTTTGGAAGTAATGGGGATTTCGAACCAGCAACTTTCAAGGACACCAGTGCAGATTATTAGCGTCAAAGGCACCACTGTGCACAAATTACCTCAAGTAGCTAAAATTAGAATTAGGTGCAAATAATTAGAACATCATTAGAGAGGATATTGAAGGGACCTGTCTTATATAAAACTCATTTATTTTGGTTTTGTGTTTGTTATTGAAGTGTCAAGATCAAAAGTGTTCTCTGAGGCCTTCAGAAAGAAGGTTATAGATGACTAAAGATCACCAGACAAATGCAAATAATAACCATTCTTTACATTTATATAGCAATTTTCTTACTACAAAGTGAGTGGGGAGCCACTTCAACCACCACAAAAGTATAGCATCCACGTGGGTGATGTGACGGTAGCCATTTTTGCTCCAGTACACTCAACACACAATAGCTGAAATTTGGCAAAGTGGTGAGAGAGATAGCCAATTAGAGACTGGGGATCATTAGGTGGGCAGAATGAATAGGCCATGGAAGGCAATTTAGACTGGACAACGGGATGCAGCCATTATTCCACTGTCCATAAGTTCATCTACAAGTGGAAATGATTTCAAACTGCCAGTTTGTCCAGGTCAGGCTGCCCCAGCAAATTCATCCTGAGAGCAGACACAAGGTGCTGAAAGAAGTCTTTACTTACCCAAAATTTCACCTTGGGACCTACAGGTAACTCTTTTCACCGCTGATATCAAAGTGCAGTGAGTCTGTCATTTCAAAGAGGCTGCACAAATTGTGTCTACATGGAAACTTATGCTGTCCAAAAAGACTAACGTTTGGGAATGATCACCTAGGCAAAGACCAGGGGCCTCATGCGTAACACTGTGCGTAGAATTCACACTAAAACATGGCGTACGGACAAAAGCGGAAATGTGTGTATGCACAAAAAAATCCAGATGCAGAAATCTGTGCGTTTGCCAACTTCCATGTTATTCCACTCCATAAATCTCGGTCAGCGTGAAAAATAACACACGCGCCTGCTGCCACTCTCAAACTCCTCCCAGAATTACGCCTTTTTGAATATGCAAATCAATATAAATAGCCGTTAAGCTCAGCGTTCTGTGAAAAGGCAATGGCAAAAGCACGGGGAAAAATAGAATAATTTCAGCAATACCAAGTGGACGCAAAGAAAAATATACTATTTGTTGGTTTAAATAGTGGCATAAACAACAAAAGGAAGTTGACCAAGTGACATAGAGTGTCAGAGAAACTCGAAAGCTCAAGTTTACAAAGTCGTACAGTGCCCGAAATAAAAAAGAAGTTGTCAGATATCATAGTCGCCGTGAAAATGTGAGTCGTAGCCCACCGTCTGAGTGTCATATGGAAGCTTATTAGGATACAGAGAAAAAAAAATAAGCACACAGTAGAAAAAGAGCATGAAATGTCAACTTTAATCTCGAAATTTCCACTTTAATTATGTAGTTTATTTTGTCATTAAAGTAGAAAATCATAAACTTCATCTTAAAATCGTTTAATTTACTAGTTTCTCAAATCCCATCGTAACTAAAGTAGCACGTTAAATGCTTTGTTTTGTATGTGTTCTTCTATGTGCTCTATGTGTGTGAATCACTACTTGCTTCTTAAACGGGCTTTCTCTTCCTCCGACAGGACACAGAATCCATTACATTCGTGATATTACGGCTCTCTGAATAATTAAAATACTGAGATGTATACTTGATATAATTTTCATGATGATAGGAATTAAAGCATGTATTAAACATGGGGCCATGATGGCACAGTGTTAGTGACAAGCTGGTGCCTTGTGCAGAGATTTTTCCTGCCCCCCCGCCACCCGCAAGATGCAAGCTGCACCGTGTGCGACCTTCGATAAAATCATTGATTACAGCAGTACTGCCTCTTTCAAACGTACTAACTCCCAATTCTTGTCCTTCCTTTTCATTCTCCAAGTAACCAATCGCCACACAATCAGCTCTGTAATAGATGTAAAGCCATCTGTAAGCTGAGAACGCCGATTCTTCAAAACTTTTAAGGAACATTGAAATATCTTCATAGTACATGTTTAATTATTCCATCCATCTATCCTTCCAGTGTCGCGCTGGCCCCAGCAAGAATACAGCACAAGGCAGGAACAATCCCTGAACGGGGCACCAAATCGTCGCTAGCGCTGCAACACTGTGTCCTCACATGTTTAATTATTAACAATATAGATTATTTAAATGATGTTAATATTTTATCTGTATAATCTGTATAAATAAACATATTTTGCTGCATTTCATCTTAAAAATGATATCGTCATCATATGTAAATACACGCTTTATAAAGTGGCTCAGGTTGTGCAATATTATAACTGTATCGCAAGTTTACAGTGAGGTGATTGTACTAATAAGTACAAACAGTTCTACCAGGAGCACTTGATGGACTGATTGAAACTGTTTGTGAACTGCGAGGTCCGAACAGGAAAGGCTCTCAAGCGTTTGCCATTTGAGAGCAGTTCAAATAGGCAGCATGGCTGAGGTAGCGTGTGCTTCATGCTGTATACTGATAATCTGATCAGCTGCTGTAGAGCTGTGATTCCACGCTCAGATACAGTGATATAAATACTCTGAGTGGTGCATTGAGAGAAACAACGCTAAAGCAGTTATGATATTTGGAATAGTTTGGCTATTCCGTGGACCATTATATTGTTACTGGTTAATTACAATCAGATGCCTTAAACTAATAAACAATATGAGGTTAATTTCAGTATATTTGATAAATTCACATCAGGGATGTGAATCTAAAAAAGAAAGGGAAACCACACTAAAACAAAAGCACTGCTTTGACGCTGGGTGCCACCAGTTTGCAAAACCGAGCGGAGAACTTGCGTACACCAAGCACTTACCTGATGTGAAAATGTGTGTGGCTTTACGCCAGGTTTATGTTTTATACATCGTGATGTGAGCGTGGAAACGGGAGTATGTAACATTTTTGTGCGTACGCACCATTTATACATGAGGCCCTAGGACTTCTTGAACAATATGCTCTGGAGTCTGGACAGATAAAGCAAAGTATTTGGCCACAGTACAAGATGCCATGTTTGGTGGAAACCAAAGACCCGAAAAACCTGACAGCAACTGTTAGGTTGAAATGTTATCATGTGGGGTTACTTTGCTGCATTACAGGGTCCACTAAGAATTCTTCATTGAGCCTGAGTGTAAATAGTGAGACCCCCTGTCCGAAGAGTGAAGCTCAGTCAAAACTGGACTTTGCAACAGGGCAATGACTTTAAAAACATACCAATAAACCCACCAAGGAATAGCTGAAAAGAAAGAAATGGAGAGCTCTGGAATGGCCAAGTCCAAGCCCAGATTTGAAAGTTTTGTGGGGGATTTAAAACGGGTTGGACACACAAGACACCCCCTCAAAAATCACACAGCTGAAAGAATTCTGCATGGAGGAGTGAGAAACACTTCCTCCCAATCAATGTCTGAACCTGGTAGACAGTTATAGGAAAAGACCACTTGAGGCGCAATGCCAGATATTAGTGCCAAGGGTGCACTTACTTTTTTGATAAATGGGTTTGGTATATTTGATCATTTTTTTATTGAATAAATTATTGTAAAGTCAAATTTTCATTGTTAGGTTTTCATCTGACATCACCTTTACCTCAAACCATTGTTTAAATGAAAGTCTTGCTGTGTCCGCAATATGTTAAAACAGAAAAAACATGTCGTTGGGTGGACTTACTTTTTCACATGACTGTAGCTAACTTTCTTTGAGCTCCCGCTGTCTAAAATGCCTTACTAAATGAACACATGAAGGACATACTGTACTTCATTTTGTTCAGGAAAAGTCTTTAGAAAAGTCTGAGGAGTTACTGGGAAAGGTGTGATATAAACTAATGCCTGCTTGACTGGATCAATGCAGCCCCCTCTCTTCCCTGCCTTCCAAAATATGAAGAAATACAGTAAAGAGGAACAGCAGACATACCTCCCCCCGCTCCCCCACTCCACTAGCATTTCAAAAGGAACATATGTAGAGGCTTAAGAAAAAAAAAAAAAGAAGAGGAAGAGGCAACAGTTCAAAATCTGTCAACACCTCAGTATTGAAAAACAAGGTGCAAATTAAACAGTGTCACCCGAACATGATGTGTGGGGTTGCTCATCAGTTGAACACCTGCGCATTGAAAGAGCGCAGACGTCTCACCCGATGCTCCTTGGAAAAGCGACGACATTGTACAGAGAAGCAGTGAGAACAGTAGCTGGCTTATCTAAGCAGCCGCCGTCCAGACGTGGGATCAGCGGCACTTGCTGACAACATCTGGCTCATCACCTTATTCTCTGGGGCGGTTGATTTTGCTCGCGAGTTATACTCTGGGTGGGGATGTTAAGTATGGGAGAGCCAAATGAAAATCAAAAGAGTGTGGGAACTGTAAAGGCACTATATCGAGTCAAGACAACTGGGCTTCATTGTTATACCATCTCTACATGTACCTTGGTAATTATACAATGGTATGAAATTATGTTCATGCTTAGGCAATAAATATGACAATATAACAATACAGAGGGAGAGTAATTTTACATAAAGGAATGCAGAACAAGGAACAGCATCTGTACAAATGAACATCATATTGACATATCAGTGAAAACAGGAGATGTGCAAAACAAAACAGTCATTAGATAAGGGACACACACACAGACAGGGACATTGTGTTCAGAAGCCTGATTGCCTACTTGTTGTTCAAGTAAAGCTTTCTCTTGTGGAACCACCTGAAGAATGAGCACATGGGGTGATATGCTTTGTATAAACTGTTTAGGATGTGGTTTACCCAGTAGACATTTTCACTGTAGTGACTGACCCTGGACTTCAATGTGACCACTCAGGCAGGGCCATTGATTTTCTTTGGCTCCCACATCAGTGACTAACAAAGCATTCCGATAAAGGGCTAGATGTCACCAGAAGGTGGCGCTAAAGATCCACTGAAGACAAGTAAGTGATGTTCAGGATGGATTTGGCCAGCTACTTTGGTCAGCTATAGGGAGAGCTTGGTAGGATTTCATGGCGAGTCTTGTTTGGTCTGCTGACGAATGGTAAAGATGGATCTCTTAACATGATGAGCTGTGTCAAAAGACTACTGCTGCTCCGTTTGTCTGGATGTAACCTTCTGAACAATAAGGAATCATCACAATCATGTGGACACATGATTATAGACCTGGGGACTGGGGAGGATAGCCAAGCGCCTATAGACAACCATCACAATCTGACATCCCCAGGATCATCCAGGGTGATCTTTGAAAGTGTTGAACACTCGTATGGTTACTAGAAGTGTAAAATTTGTGATCATTGCAGAGAACAAGTACACTTCAATAAAAAAGACAACTAAAATGAAATCTGGCTTCAGGTGGGCTCTGCTGTTAGCTAGTGGAGTTGTTTCTTCCACAGAGGCAGTAAAGGGTTAAATGGCTCAGCTTCCACTCATTTCTCATTAATAAATGCCCTTTAAAAAAAGAGAAGAGTAACACAGGCCTAGTTAGAGCAGCGTGGGCTCTGCCGGCTGTTTGCTCGACACACACAAAGACCCCGCCGTCAGACAAGAGACATCGCTGTTTGTCTGCCTGTCCATCACTCATTTGCATGCAGCTCCTCTGCCATGGATCAGGGCGACACACACACCCCTTCGACTCCAGCTGCTGCCTGCTAGGCTCGCTTTACAATCTCAGCAATTAATGTGCCATCCAAGTGCTGCCTTAGCATAGTGCCAACACATCCCAACGCCATCTGATCTTCACATTCTGATGCTGTCCGTTTTTTTGCACCACCACATCCCAGAACTATGCCATCCAAGTGTGACCACTTTATGGTGCTACCAAGTGTTATTGCCATTTTAGAAAAGCAGCTGTCTGACAATGTACAATGGTAATAAAATAAAGTGCCATCACATTCAAGGGTCTTGTCACTTTGGCACTGTTGGGCTTACAATGTCACCGCAATCCTGAGCCATGTTACCCAATTGCAGCCAGTTTAAAATGTCACTAAATCAAAGCATCATTTCATTACAGTGCTGTTGTGGTGTCTCCACATCCCATCCTAGTGTCTTGTCATCTAAGTGCCACCTCTGTACGGTGCTGTCCACATCTAAATACAATCACTCTCAAGTGTCATTTCATTCAGGTGCCTTCAGTTTTTGCTTTACATTGTCACCACATCCCAGTGCAATGTTATCCAAGTGTCACCTGTGTCTGGTGCCATCAGTTTATAATGCCACCAGATCCAAATGTCATCTCATTTGTGTGCTCTGTTTCTAGTGTCACCAAATACTATTGTCATCTCTATTAAATGTCAACTCTTTTGAGTCTTGTGATTTTAAAGTGCCACCCAATTCCATTGCCATCTCCCTCAGTTCATAATGGTCCAGCCATTTTACATTGTTACCACATCCAATTGCTATGATAAGCATGTGGCATATTTTTCAAGTGATACCATTTCATAATGCAACCAAATCCTACTGCCTTCTCTACCAAGATTCAACTCAATTTAATCTGTCATTTTTAAAGTGGCACCAAATCCCATTGCCATCTCACCCAGCTGGTGCTGCCAGTTTACTAGGCGTCCACATCCAAGCACCTTCTCACTTCAATGCTGTCATTTTATAGTGTCAGCAAGTCCCACCGTCCCCACACTCAGCCATCACCTCATTCTGATGCTGTAAGTTTACAAGGCTTCCACATCCAAGAGTCATCTTAGTCAGGTGGTGACACCTCATAGTGCCACCAGATCCCACTGCCAACTCACTAAGGTCCCAACCCATTCTTAAACTGTCAACTGTTACAAGCCTTCCACATCCTAGTGCCACCCCAATTTGGTGGTGTCACTGAATTCAACTGCCAACTCACTCAGCTGCAGCTCCATTTTGATGCAGTTAGTTTCCAAGTATCATATGTTTCTAGTGATGTCATTTTAAAGAGGCACCAAACCCCATTGCCATCTCACCCAGCTCATTATGGACTTGTCATTACACAATGTTACCATATTCAAATGCCATGACCACCAATTGTCATTTTTATTCCAGTGATGTCATTTTACAGTGCAAACAAGCTCTACTACCATCTCCGACTCAACTCATTCTAATCTTGTGTTTTAATGTACCACCAAATACTACTGCCATCTCACCAAATTGTGCCTCTATACATTGATGGCAGTTTACTAGACTACCATCATTTTATAGTGCCACCAAATCCAACTCCCCCCTCACTCAGGTGTCACATCATTCTGATGCTATCAATTTATAAGCCTTTTGCATCGAAGTGCCTTCTCAAACTAGTGCAGTCACTTTGTAGTTCCAGCAAATCCTATGGCCACCTGTTGTCAGTTTCAAGGATACCATATGCAAGTGTGATCACAATCAAGTGTTATATGCTTCCAGTAGTGTCATGTTGCAGTTCCACCAAATTCCACTGTCATCTCACCTGGCTGCCACCTCATGCTGGCACTGTCCACATTCTGGTGACGTTTTATCTAAGCATCCAAGTAGATAGATGCACAAATAAATAAATGTATTGTGAAACATGTCAAAAAATTAATATAAATACAATGATTCACCAATTAAAACACAGGGCCCACCCTCAAAACTCTGACTGGTGGAAATGAAAGTTTTCAATTCATTGCATATTTAATGATGTGGCCCTGTTGGCTTCCTCAGCTGGTGACTTCAGGTGCTCACAGTTTGTGGCTGAGTGTGAAGCAGTAGAAAATACTGAGGCCATGGTTCTCAACTGGGTGCCCCCTCTAGGCTAGTGAAGAGATAGTGTCTTCTTATTGAGTGAAGGAAGAAGGGAGCGAGAAATCGACAGGTGGATCAGAGTGGTGTCAACAGTTAGGCAGACGTTGTACCGGCCAGTCGTGGACATCTGGAAACCTAACATATAAGCCAATAACAAACGAGGAACATGGATTAAAGCAGATAAAACTTCCGAAACATTATCATCTGGGAAACTTGACTTTCTCTTTTGGTTTATTAGTGTGTCACAATGAACGTGATAAACTATTTGATGAGTGTAACATCTTGGTATATCCGTAGTTATCTGGTTTATTTTTTTTGTGTTTTATTATATGTTTTATTTGTACCCTTTGTTATATTTACCCTGCTGTTCTTTCTGATACTCTGTGCAGCACGTTGAGCATGGGAAAGGCGCTATATAAATAACCCTGCCTTACACCTAGAGATTGCAGGGATAACCCTGTCCTAGATAAGTGAGTTAAGAAGATGGATTGTGTTAAATAACATGCAACTCACGGCCACTCTGTAAAGCTGAGAGATTTGCCCAAGCCAGCTCCTGAGCAAAAGTGTAATCTGGTATCAAGAATATTTAAATATTATACACAGATTTAAAAATGACCTGATTCTACTGTCCATTGCAATCGGTCTATTTCTAAGTATATTATAATTCCTACTAATATCTGACAATCCTACTTTGCGATGTCATCAAGTCACCTGCTAGACACCTGCTCTGATCGTGCACGATCCATATCAACCAACCTAAGCAATTGTTTCTTTTTTAAAAGCTTTTTATTAATGGCTGGTTGGACAGGATTATAAATCTTGAGTGCCTGTTGGAGCACAGGTGTCTGTGTCTAAAAGCGAGGACTCTTCCCTTTACCCGGCATTTTCTTCTGTCGTGTGCTGAGGTTGCTTTGCGAGCAGAGCCCGCCCCAGGGTAGATCGGGCCACGATTCCTGCAGAGTCCACTACACTTCTGCGGGAGAAGCGCCTCACTTGACCGAAGCCATCATTCCGGATTGGAGCGCCGAGTTCCCCGTTTTCTTGACACCTTTCCCATCTTTGATCTCTGTTATCGGAGGTGGGTGGACAGACAGCAGGAGGCGGGTAGGCTCACGTCGACAGGTACAGTGATATCTCAATC
Organism: Polypterus bichir lapradei; assembly: GCA_026402145.1. Lineage (NCBI taxonomy): Eukaryota > Metazoa > Chordata > Cladistia > Polypteriformes > Polypteridae > Polypterus > Polypterus bichir. The sequence continues at coordinate 136,215,444 of JANRMT010062791.1, forward strand.
CGCACTAGAGACTCTTGCCCCGGGCAGCCCGTGTCTCGGCAATGGGCGGATGATTCAGTGGGGAGGAATGCGCACGCCTGGAGGGTTTGCGGGCAGAACAGATGGAACGAGAAGCCGCACGAACGCAGCCCTGCTGCCATATCCGTGGCAAGTGGCCGTCTGAGAGTTTTACAACACTTTAGTCATTTCTGGTTACCTGCGTGGCAAATTGTGGCCTGGCAGCGCACACCCATTTCAAGTATTTTATTTTTTCAATTAAATCGGGTCACGCTGTGCTGGATGTGAATAAATGGCATTCCTGCTACTTGCTACCGCATTACACCTGTCCGAAAAATTAAAGAAATCAAAAAATCCCTCCCCGCTATTCCCTGTTGCACACATACTTTTCCATATGGGCTTTTATTCATTAACAATTCACAGAATAGATTTGTCTCATTAAATATTAACCGCTCCGCCTGCCGCGGTACAAGTTAAAGTGATCCCTTATCTGCGCTCCTCGCGCCCGCGCCGCTCGCGCCGCCCTCTGACTTCAGGAGCCTCGCTTTGAGGGACCAGCTGGGAAGGACTGGCTCTAAAACGGCCGTGACATTTCATGCGAGATCGCTTATGCTGCACGTACATTTGATAAATCAATCAGCTCTTTATTCTATTGAAAGTTCTCTGGAAAATCTGGAGTAAAAATGATGAAATATCTTTAAACTGGATGTCCCTATTGATTTATTTTTATGTCGATATATTATCAGTTTATGGTTACAAAGAATCAGAAGCAAATTACTTATATAATGCATGGAGCCATTGGTTTCATCAGAACCCGATTATATGAGATCCACCTTCATTCTTTGTCCACGAGAGACATTTGCTTTATTTTGTATACAGCGGATGTAGAAAGTATTCACCACCTTGGAGGTTTTCACATTTTTTTATTATACAACATTGAATCAAAATGAATTTCATTTGCATTTTTGGACAGAAGCAGAAAGCAGACTGAGATGTTAAAGTGAAAACAGATCTCTGCAAAGTGGTCTAAATTAATTACAAAAAGGTTGGGAAAGTAAGGAAAATGCTGATAAAACCAAAAAGGAGTGATTTTTAAATTCTGTTCACTCTGTGCTATATTGAAAACACTAAAGCACAAAATCTAATGATTAACCTTGTTAGTTTAATTTAAAGATATTCAGTCAGGCCAGATCCAATGACTGCAACACCAAAACTTTGATGCAGTTGAGCGTATACCATTATGTAACATCATCAATTCTCTTAATTATATTTAAGCATTTGAGCACGGAATACACATGTTAAGTTTAGCAAGCGGCATTTCTCCCATTCATCCATTTGTCAAGTCTTCAACTGCACTGTTGTACAGGGTCTTCATTGCTATATTCTGTGCTTTAAAATAACGCCACACTAGGCAGGATTACCAGCAGGCCAGTCTAGTTCCCACACTCAATGTAATCTGGGCAATATGGGGTTAGCCATTGACCTGCTGGGAAATTCAGGGAAATGACGGCATCTGGATGGCATCATATGTTGCTCCAAAATGTAAACATTTCTTTCTGCATTACTGGTGCCTTCACAAATGGGACAGTTACCTGTGTCATGGGCACCGATACACCCCTACATTATGACAGACATTGAACCTCAAATTGATAACAGCTTGGATGGTATGTTTTCTCTTTGGCCATAGGATCCAGTGGCTAACTTTATTAAAAAAAAAAAATGTTTGGAAGTTTGACTCATCAGACCACCAAACACAATTCCACTGTGCTACTATTCATCTCAGAAGAGATCAAACCCAGAGAACATGGCGGCATTTCTAAAAACAGTTGATGTGTGACTTCTGTTTTGCATAATAAGCCCTGACTTGTGTCTGTAGCAGCAGTGGTGAATGCTGTTGACTGAAATATTACCAAGTCCATTTCATAATATCCATCCCAGAAGTATGACAGTGACATCTGAGGAATTGGCAATCATGCACTTTCAGAACAGGTTTTCAGCCTTACCCTTTACACACTGAGATTTGATGGAATCCTTAAATCCTAACATTAGAACAATCTAGATGAGAACAAGCCATTCAGTCCAACAAAGCTTGCCAATCCTATCCGCTTAATTCTTCCAAAATAATGTCAAGTTTAGCTTTGGTGGTCCCTAAGGTTCTGCTGTCTACCAACACTACTTAGTAGCTCACTCCAAGTGTCTATGGTTCTCTGTGTAAAGAAAAACTTCCTAATAGTTGCATGAAATTTATTTAAGTTTCAAGCTGTGCCCCTGTGTTCTTGATGAACTAATTTTAAAGTAAAAGTTTGAATCCACCATAATTCCCTTCATAATTTTAATCACTTTACTCATGTCTTCACTTAAACTCCTTTTGATTAAACTGAAAAGGCTCATCAGCACTGTAGCCCTGGAATCAGCCTAGTCACTCCTCTCTGGACTTTTTCCAGTGCTGTTATGTCTTCTGTGCAGCCTGGAGACCAAACCTGCACACAGTACTCCAGATGAGGCCTCACCACTGCATTATAAAGGTTGAGCAGAACCTCCTTGGACTTGTACTCCACACACCGTGCTATATAACCTGACATTCTGTTAGCCTTCTTAATGGCATCTGAACACTGTCTGGTAGTTGATAGTGGCGAGTCCACTATGACTCCAAAATCCTCCTCATAAGATGTACTTTTGATTTTCAGACCTGTATTCAATCCTAAAATTTTTACTTCCTATGTGTAATACTTTACATATAGTTATATTAAATTTAATCTGCCACAAATCTGCTGAAGCCTGCATGCTGTTCAAGTCCATCTGTAAAAATACAGTAGATTTCAGATTATGTGCCAATCCACCTATCTCGGCATCATGTGCAAACGTAACTAGCTACTTATATGTATGTATATATATATATATATATATATATATATATATATACTTATACTATATATGTATACGCATAAGTATATAATATATATATATATATATACTCATATATATATGTATATTGTCACAGATGACCGGGGACACTGCCCAGCCGAGACGCCTGGATAGTCCCTGGGTTGGACAATACTTCTCCTTGGCCATGAGAGGACAGCCGCCGGGGCTATTTGGGGGTCACAGGGACGGAGCTGGGACGCTCTGTATGAGAGGACGTGGCCACCGCCAGGGGGCGCCCAGACAATTAGAGAAGCCTGGATGGCAGCACGAGGACACCCGGATTGGTTCCAGGTGCTTTCCTGACACTTCCGCCACACCAGGAAGTGACGTCAAGGGGAGCACCTGGGGCTCATCCGGGTCATAATAAAAGGGGAAGCCTCCGTCCAGTAGACGAGCCAGAGTTGGGAGGAAGAAGACGAAGCTTGTGAGGAGGAGAGAGGAGGTCAAGGAAAGAGAAAGAGAAAGAGACAGAGAAGAGAAGCAGAAAAGAAGAAGAGAGTTGGTGCTTGAAAACATTGTGGTGCAGAAAATATAAATAAAGAAGTGTGTTTTGGACATTCTGGTGTCGGTCTGTCTGTGTCTAGGGGTATGCTTTCCACTATATATATATATATATATGTTGTGATGGGTGCCACAGCCACTACCTGGCTGGGACGCAAACAGAGTGGAAGGAGCAGGGGACATGGCATTGGTGAGGAAATACCTCCCGTGGGACACTAGAGGGCTGCCCTCCTGGGTGGCTGTGGCACCACAAATTCCTGCAGGGCATGTCGGGAGCTGGAGTTTGGTGAAGCCCTGTTGAGTTTCGTGGGGGCCACTAGAGGGAGCTGAAGAGCCCTATGAAGGACCTCCAGCACACCTGGGAGTGATTCCAGGTAATACTGATGAGCCACCTGGAGCACTCCCGGGACCTGAATAAGAGGAGCCACCTCACTCCATTGAAGGGCCAGAGTCGGGAGGAAGAAGACAAAGCCTGAGGAGGACTGGAGGCGGATGGACTGGTGGCAAGAAGTGACTGTATATAGATGTGTTGCGCTGTTGGTAATTTGTGCGCTTTTGCTGTAAATAAATATGGGTGTTAAGTTGGACCTGTGTCCTTTCTGTCTGTGTCTGGGTTAGGGTAGCTGTACGCCCCCTGGTGGCATGTGACAATATAAATATATATATCTCCATAAGACATGTCATATATTAATATGTATACTGTATATATATATATGGTCATATGAAAAAGTTTGGGAACCCCTCTCAGCCTGCATAACAATTTACTTTCAACAAAAAAGATAACAGCGGTATGTCTTTCATTTCCTAGGAGCATCTGAGTACTGGGGTGTTTTCTGAACAAAGATTTTTAGTGAAGCAGTATTTAGTTGTATGAAATTAAATCAAATGTGAAAAACTGGCTGGGCAAAAATTTGGGTACCTTTATAATTTTGCTGATTTGAATGCATGTAACTGCTCAATACTGATTACTTGCAACACCAAATTGGTTGGATTAGCTTGTTAAGCCTTGAACTTCATAGACAGGTGTATCCAGGGCCGGATTTAGATGAAAAGAGGCCCTAGACTATTCCACTTATGAGGCCCTTTCACCTCCCATTTTTAAGTTTGTTCAAATTGCTAACAATTTGAATGTAGGCTCCTCTTGATCTTGAGGCCCTAGGCTGAAGCCTAGTTAGCCTATAGGAAAATCCGGCCCTGGGTGTATCCAATCATGAGAAAAGGTATTTAAGGTGGTTAATTGCAAGTTGTGCTTCCCTTTGACTCTCCTCTGAAGAGTGTCAGCATGGGATCCTCAAAGCAACTCTCAAAAGATCTGAAAACAAAGATTGTTCAGTATCGTGGTTTAGGAGAGGGCTACAAAAAGCTATCTCAGAGGTTTAAACTGTCAGTTTCAACTGTAAGGAATGTAATCAGGAAATGGAAGGCCACAGGCACAGTTGCTGTTAAACCAAGGTCTGGCAGGCCAAGAAAAATACAGAAGCGGCATATGCGCAAGTGCAAGAACATCTTGCTGCAGATGGTGTATCTGTACATCGTTCTACAATTCAGCGCGATTTGCACAAAGATCATCTGTATGGCAGGATGATGAGAAAGAAGCTCTTTCTGCACTCACGCCACAAACAGAGTCACTTGTTGTATGCAAATGCTCATTTAGACAAGCCAGATTCATTTTGGAACAAAGTGCTTTGGACTGATGAGACCAAAATTGAGTTATTTGGTCATAACAAAAAGCTCTTTGCATGGCGGAAGAAGAACACCACATTCCAAGAAAAACACCTGCTACCTACTGTTAAATTTGGTGGAGGTTCCATCATGCTGTGGGGCTGTGTGGCTAGTTCAGGGACTGGGGCCCTTGTTAAAGTCGAGGGTCCGATGAATTCAACCCAATATCAACAAACTCTTCAGGATAATGTTCAAGCATCAGTCACAAGGTTGAAGTTACGCAGGGGTTGGATATTCTAACAAGACAATGACCCAAAACACAATTCGAAATCTGACTTGAATATCATTGAAAATCTATGGGATGATTTGAAGCAGGCTGTCCATGCTCGGCAGCCATCAAATTTAACTGAACTGGAGAGATTTTGTATGGAAGAATGGTCAAAAATACCTCCATCCAGAATCCAGACACTCATCAAAGGCTATAGGAGGCGTGTAGAGGTTGTTATATTTGCAAAAGGAGGCTCAACTAAGTTTTGATGTGATATCTCTGTTTGGGTGCCCAAATTTATGCACCTGTCTAATTTTGTTATGATGCATATTTTCTGTTAATCCAATAAACTTAATGTCACTGCTGAAATACTAATGTTTCCATAAGGCATGTCATATATTAAAAGGAAGTTGCTACTTTGAAAGCACAGCCAATGATAAGTACAAATCCAAAGAATTAAGATGGGTTCCCAAACTTTTTCATATGACTGTATATAAAATAGCTGTGGCTCCAGCACTGACCCCTGAGGGACACCACTCTTAACATCAGCCAATTCTGATAAGGTTCTTTACACCATCACCCTTTGCTTCCTGTGTCTGAGCCAACTTTGCACCCATCTACACACCACACCCTGAACCTCCACTTCTTTTAGTTTGATGTCCAACCTCTGGTGTGCCACCTTATCAAATGCTTTCTGAAAGCACAGATAAATAATTTCATAAGCTCCACTTTAATTGTATCCTTTTGTTGCCTCCTCATAGAATTCCAGCATGTTAGTTAAACACAACCTCCCTCTCCTGTACCCATGCTGACTGTTTCTCAATCTTATCCTTAATAATTCCTCCCATTAGCTTACCTGTGATACACATTACATTCACTGACATATGACTTTGTGTACTGTTTATCCCATTGAAAGCTTATGCTAAACCTGGACCACATCAAAATGTTTATACAACAGTAGACTCAAACATAGAGAAAAATGAACCTAAATAAATAATACTTTTCCAGGTTATCCCAGTGATTAATGCTTTAATCTCATGAATTAATTTCCCTGAATTCATCTCCCAAGTTCTGCCATCGTCTGTGTGTTGTCTCCACATTCTTGACTCTGACTCCTAACTGAGATCTACAGAGACAAGGCCTTGCCTTGAATTCACTTTGCTAAGTTCATGATGGTGCTGTGAACAGTGACAAGGTGTCTGGTCACCACTAAGTATGTGAATGTAGTGTTCAGTGTCTTTTCTAGTTTGTTGTGTGCAACCTAACTGCTCTTTGTCTGTTTTTACCAGTGACATATGCTTAAATTAAAATGATTTGTAAAAGTGCCCTCCTTCATGTCTCAATCTTAGTGATGTAAAGAGATCCTATTTTGCCTCGACTTCCCAGCATGGATGACTCAATGTCACTTCACTATGCACTGTCCTCTCCGTGACCTTAATCACGCCTGACAGTCAAGAATCTCATGTATAGGTTCTGGGTCCCTGGAATTGAATTAAACAAGTTTGGGAACGTCATATTATGTTAGTGAAGGGTCTGGAGGTCAGAGGCTGGATTTTCAATACCCTTGAGCACAGAGGTTCTCTCAACATTTTACCTTCACAACTGATCAAAGTTTTTTTTGTTTACAATACACCCTTGCCATTTTATCATCCTAGTAGACATATTTTCCTGCAGCATCAGGGCAATCCAGCTGTACATTGAATTAAATTAAGACTTGAAGTAAAAGTGTTTTTTTTAAAGTACACACCTTCATGTGTTAGTTTCACTTTATGAGTTTATTAAATACTGGCCATTTTGCTGTATACTGAATGACAAATGCTACACATCTACTAGACCAAGTGATACTGTTGATGCCACATTCTACTTGCCAGACACGATCACTTGCCTACTGCCATCTCTCCACACTGCCTACCAGCTGTAGTCTGCATCTGATTCAACTTTCTGGGCAATCAGAAGCTGTGGCACCAACCCAGTGCCTTCACGCTTTACTTAACTGGCAAGCCTGACCCCCTGAAGTATGGACCTGTGTGCTCACCAGAATTTCTGTCTTGGCCTACTACTGTATATATATTATACTAGCTGTCCCCCACGGCTCCGCCCGCATAGTAGTGAAACAGGACAAACTTTAAAAACCAATAAAAAAATTTAAAAAATGTAATAATTTGTATTGGGAAGAATTTATATTGATAGTTCTCATATCTGAGGGCATCTTAATATACAATATTTTTAGTTTTACTATCAGGGGTGAGAATGTAGCTGTGATCTCTTTGCCAAAAATGTAAAAAGTTACCAAAGTATCTCTGGCCAAGCTCCAAACATCCACACTCTATCTGATTGTGTTCAGCTTTGACGGGAGAGCATCCCCTACGTGGGGAGAAAAGCACTTGGCTGTGATATCTCTGTCAGTGAGCAGGTACCCAGCAGGTAGCTGTGATCTCTTTTTTCAAAAACATCAAAATTTACTCTTTAACAATCTTTAGGTGATACAAACAGGTATCACTAGCTATGCTCCAGAGGTATTGTGACTCGAATGGAGGCTGGCGCATGAGTGAGGATGGCCCCGCCTGGCTCCCTACTCTGGAGGTCCCGCCTCCACCTCCCCTTGGCCCACAGCCTGCCTCTTGGATTTGTGCAAATAAATCAGTGCCGCAACCAAACTATAAGACTTAGCGCAATGAGAGAAGTTGCAAAATCAAAGGAACGCTCAAGCAGATTATAGAAAAAAAAAACCTGATCTAAATCCGTTAATAATTCTCTCATGAAAAGCAGACAGACATACAGACTGACAGACAGATGTTGGATTTTATATATAGATATATTGTTATAGGGCATTTTCAGGTCAATACCTCCCCCAGAACATGTGAGGGCAACCCCTCCCCCCCCGGCTCACAGCAGGGCCACGGGTTTGGAGCTTAGATGCTCAACCCTGTTGGGGCCCGTGGCCACCGCCAGGGGGTGCCTGGACAGTTCCTGAGCCCTGGGTTGTAGCACTTCCGCCACACCTGGATGTGCTGCCGGAAGAAGATCTGAGAGTACCTGGAGCACTTCTGGGTGCCCTATAAAAGGGGCTGCTTCACTCCATTCAGGGAGCAAGAGTCGAGGGGAGGTGGACGAAGTTTGCTGGGAGAGGAGTGAAGGCGGTATAGGAAGAGAAGAAAAAGGGACTATGTTTGCTTTGTGGCAGGCGGCCGGGGTCCATGCCCAGCCGGGATGCCCCTGCACACTATATTCAGGTGGAGCAGCCCTGGACATTGCAATACCTCCCCCTGGATGCTAGATGGCTGCCCCCCTGGGTTGGAGCGGAGCCTTGGCTTCCCGCAGGGCTCCATGGGAATTGGAGTTGGGTGCAGTGCTGTTGGGTCCTGCAGGCACCGCCAGGGGGTGCTGTAATAGGGACTCCTGAGCCCTTGTGGGCAAAGTATTCATCACACTTGACGATCAAGCACCTGGAGCACTTCCGGGTGGACTATAAAAGGAGCCAGCGACCACCACTCAGTGGCCAGAGTCTGGAGGAGAGGCCGAAGCTTCAAGGGAAAAGTGGTGGTGCCAGAAGGGCGTGTTTTGGTTGTGTTTAGTGCTTTGTTTGGGACGGTGTTGTGGCTGGAGGGATTACCGGGAAGACGTGCCATCCAGGTGAAGAAAAATAAACGTTTATTGGATTTTTATACGTGCCTCCGTTTGAGTCTGTGCCGGGTCGGGTGCAAAAAGGCGCTATATTGGTGCAGGGGAGAGCGCTGTCCACACAGAAAAGAAGAAAATATAAGTGTGTGTACTGGACAGTAATTGTCTCTGCTTGTTTGTGTCAGGTAGGGTGGCTGGTACGCCCCCTGGTGGTCCACAATATATTATGTTCTGCAAAGCCTCTAATGTGGCCATCTTCATCTCCTGCTTGTTTTAGTGGCTTTTACCTTTACGTTTTCTCTTCATCATACAGAAGGCACGCCCAATTAGATTTAAATTGCATGACTGGCTGGGCCATTCAAGAATCTTCCATTTTTTAGCTTTAAAAAACTCCTGTGTTGCCTCAGCAGTATGTTTGGGATCATATCTTGTTGTAGAATGAAGCACCGTGCAATGAGTTTGGAGGCATTTAAGGAACTTGAGCAGTGAAAATGTTCTTATACAACCCAGAATTCATTATGCAACTGCCATGGGCCATTCCATTATCAATGAATGGTCATCCTGTTTTTGTGGCTAACTAGTGATTTGCATCTTGTAGTGTAGCTTCTGTATTTTTGTTCATGAAGTCTTCTGTGGATAGTTGTCTCTGACACATACACATCTGCCTCTTGAAGATGGTTTCTGATCTGTCAGACAGGCATGGGGGGGGCTTTTTCTTGACCATAGTAAGGATTCTTCTGTCATCAGCAGTTGAGGTCTTCCTTGTCCTACCAGTCTCTTTGCGATTATTGAGCTCATCGGTGCGTTCTTTCTTCTTAATGATATTCCGGACAGCTAATTTAGGTAATCCTAAGGTTTTCTTGATGTCTCTAATGGTTTTATTCTTGTGTTTCAGCCTCATAATGGCTTCCTTGACTTTCACGGGCACAGCTCTTGTCCTCATGTTGAACAATGGCAACTACAGATTTCAAAGAGTAGAAGCAAGCTGAGGTGTCTTATACCTGCACTAATGAAGAACACACCTGAGGAATCACAAATACCTGTGATGCCAATTGTCCAAAACAATATGGGGCCTGAAATGGGGGAGTCATGTCTAAAAAGTGTTGTCATTTCTACTTGGTGTGACTGAAATGTAAGCAAATACCCTTAAAATGAAAGTCTGCAGTGTGCACTTAATCACATCTGATTTGTTTTCATTTGGAATTTTAAACTGTGAAGCAGGGGGATAAGTTAAGAAAAAAATGTGTCTTTGTCCTAAACCTTATGGAGGGCACTGTATTACATCAAACTGCAAGAGGTAGGGGTCCCCTTTGCTGTTAAACATATATATATCAAAAGCATTGGGTCCACCTTCATGTTGAGTGCAGAGATATATGTATGGTGGCAAGGTCCACAAAGAGATTAGTTTAGTTATAGTTATAGTTATAGTATTTTATTCCTAAGCTTTCCATTCCTACCAGGAATCATCATCAGAGGAAAATGATTAGACTTACAGGAATCCAAGGCAATATATGGCAAATAAGGAGGGGAGGATAGGTGGATGGGCGGAGTATTGATGAGGCAGGGTTTGGAGGGTGTTGGTCATAATGCCTTATTAATTTTTTAAAATTTCTTCTTTTCAAGCCTGCATATGCTGGCAGACATTCCGACATGAACCCACCTGCCATGGCCTCAATTCAGTTTGTCATTTGAAAAGGTATACCCACCTTCTCTAAGGATTCCCTTTTCTATATTCATTGTTTTACATTTACCCAGTCCAAACTCCATGTGTATGTCTTGTGAGTATATTTCAATTATTATTATTATTATTATTATTATTATTATTATTATTATTATTCCACACCCTGTCTTTTTATGTCATTTTAAGTCATTCTTTGTCATTTCATGTCTTGGTCCACTATTGGTTATATGTCTCTGCTGCACATATACATTTAACACTCGTTACTTAACTTGTAATTCTTTTATCTGACTTGCACTTGTAGAACCATTTCTGCAAAATACAAAGAGACTAATTACATCTTGAATGGCTTCTTGCCCATTGATCTTCTTGCACTTGTAAGTTACCTGATTTGAGAGTGTCAGTTTGATGAATTGATGTAAATGCCGCATTTCTGTGGTGTGTGAAGCCCAGGGTACAACTCAACAAGCATCCATAGACGGAGAGGAAGAAAAGGGAGATAAATGCGAAACAAAGAAAGCTAAATGAAAGAACAAATGAGCACCACCTGTCACCTAACATGAGTTAAGCTTCAAAATGGGGTTCCCATGGCCCTATACTTAGAAGATAAAATTGTCTGCTAGGCAGGACAGGAAATATGGCACAGCAGTAAGAGAAAAAAGACAACAAAGCACTTGTGATGGAGAAGTTAACAAAGCTACCTGGCCTCTCCAGAGACCTGAGCTCAGATCTCAGCCTGGCCACTTCATGTGAGTAGTTGTCATGTTCTCATATATACAAGTATTGTCTAATCTAAATGATTCTAAAAAATCATTCATGTAAGGCTAGTAAAGTGACCATGAGGAAGGGTGTCCTGCGCCCCTGCATGGCTGGCGCCTGCCTTGCATCTCATGTTGACTGGATATTCTATTTGCTGGAATGTGAAGTTTTAGAAAATAAACAAATAAATACATACACTAAAAATGTGCTGCTGGATTTAACTGGCAGCACTGTAGGTTAATATACCATCAATCAAACTTAAATGAAAAAAGAATGGCACAAACAATGAAGAGTATTACTAGAGTCGAGAGTTGTACAGTGCTGTGAAAACAAAATCTGACAAGTACTACTACTAAGGTTTATGTTGTGACCCACAAAGAAATGCATGGGACAGACACAATCACAGCTGATACTGTTGCAACCTTCATTGTGAGCAAAATGTAAAATGTAATGTAATGCGTGTATGTAATGTATCAATCAAGCTTTAAATAATGTAAGATCTGACACAAGATGGATGTTCTATTAAAGGCACTTATGAAGAATCCGAAACAAGATAAACATCATTGCTGCTCTTTATTTTACATTGTGCCAATACCAACAGAACTGTGAAATGAATCATGACAAATATTAGAATCAATGAGTTGTATTTGTAGCTGCGTTTTTCCAAAATTACCCAAGTCCAGCAGCTCTAACTCAAAAAATGGGATTCAACAAAAGCCTGACGCACAGATATGATTCCACAGACAAAATATCTTTGTTTTTAAAAGTTTAGTTAAAATTCAAAGTAAAACTGTTCACACAAAAAAGAAAATTAAAATAGCAAAAAAAAAAGAAAAGAATTCTTATTAAGAAAAGTTCTGTTCAAAGCTTAAATCTTGTTACATCTCAAATCGTTAATATTTACTTAACATTTCTGAGCCATTTCAAAACGACGTTCAGAAAAGTGTATGCCTACCCCATTTCTGAGTTGAAAATGGGTCTTTCAAGTCCCTGTTTACTGGGACCTATTCTAAACACAACTGAAGCTATTATCACACTGTTTCTCAGTTATAGCAAGAAGGTTCTATCTCTTACTAACTTATAGGGGGAAAAGACTATACCATTCTCTATGACTATGGAAGAAATTTATATTCTATTCAAATTAAGCAAACATTAATATGAGTTTAACTCAAAACTTTAACTTTCTAAAATTGGCTCTTACAGTATTTATTAAGTTTCATAATTCTTCCTATCATAAATTATTATAAAAATCAAGCTTTATATAGCGATGTTTATGGAAACAACTATGAGAGAATGAAATACAAGATGATTATCTAACAAATGAAGACAATCACGTGGAATATGTCAGCCTCTAATTTTTCAGGGAGCAACACTTCCAAACTAACTTTATCTGATTCTGGGTGGTGGTGGGCCGGATACTTTCTTAACAGTATTGGGTGCAAGACTGGAACCAACTCTCACACACACACACACACACACACACACACACAGGGTTAATTCAGAAACACTGGCATCATCCCAACTGACTGGAAAACGGGACTTGTCGTCCCTATCTGGAAAGGGAAGGGTGAGTGCCTGGATTGCAGCAACTACAGGGGGATAACACTGCTCTCGGTGCCGGGTGAGGTCCTTGCTAGAGTTGTCCTCAATAGGATCTGTGATCACTTGCTCACTGACTGGAACAGTCTGGTTATACGCCTAAGAAGTCTAACATCGACCACATCCTGGCACTGAGGGTTCTCATGGAGCAGAAATGCGAATATCACCAGAGTTTCTTTGCAGCCTTTGTCGATTTTCGCAAAGCGTTTGACTCAGTTGATCGAGCTGCCCTGTGGGACGTGATGAGGGTTCACGGGATCCCCTCGAGCTTGCTGGATATCATGTACCTGTACACTGGTACTGTGAGTGCTGTGCAGAGTGGAGGCAGGACCTCTGTGTTTTTCCTAGTTGATTCTGGGGTTCATCAGGGGTGTGTTCTTGCTCCTACTCTGTTCAATGCTTGTATGGACTGGGTGTTAAGCAAGGTCGTGGGGTCCAGCAGCTGGGGGGCATCTGTTGGTGAAGAAAGATTCACAGATCTTGACTTTGTTGACGATGCTGTGATCTTCCTGTGAAGTCAGTCGACGGATTGAGAGAACATGGGGGGTCATGAGGTTGCTGAAGAGGGGTGTGTGGCACTCCCGATATCTATGCAAAAGGACGACGGTGCAAGTCTTTAGAGTCCTGGTGCTTCCTGTCTTGCTATATGGTTGCAAGACATGGACGCTATCCAGTGACCTGAGATGAAGACTGGACTCCTTTGGTACTGTACCTCTCCGGAAAATCCTTGGGTACCGTTGGTTTGACTTTGTGTCGAATGAGTGGTTGCTCATGGAGTCCCAAATGAAGCACATTACCTGCATTGTGAGGGAGCGTTAGTTACGGCACTATGGCTATGTGGCGCGTTTCCCCGAGGGTGATCTGGCTCGTAAGATCCTCATTGTTGGGGACCCAAGTGGCTGGACCAGGCCAAGGGGTTGCCCATGTAACACCTGGCTGCAGCAGATAGAGGGTCATTTCCGGAGGGTGGGACTGGACTGCGTGTCTGCCTGGGGGGTTGCAAACTGGGATCCCGAGTTATTTCGCCGTGTAGTGGGTGCGGCAATGCACTGTACCAGTGCATGCTCCCCAACTTGACTTGACTTGATTCCCTTAGCTGGTGTGTATTTGGGATGTGGAAAGCAAAAAGGAAACCTGTTGAAAAACCAACACACACAGAGAAAGAATGTGGAAACTCCACACCAACAGTTACCCCGGCACGGGATTCAAACCAGGGATGGTAGAACAATGAAGCAGCAGCATTAATCACTGTGCCAACATGGCACCCAGTTATTTCATGATGTTCCTATGAAAGCACTCTAGAAAAAAGCAATCAGTACCAGTAACAATTAAGCTTTAACAAGTATGGTGACTTCACTAAATGCACCTATTATCTAACAAGAGAATGAAGAGTTGCGCATTATGTTTCTGGCTGCAAAATCAATTAGTAAACTGTACTACCATGGACACTTTACTGACAGTAAATAACTTGTATCATGAGGTGCCCCCATCATTGACTGAAAATCACAAGAAAAAGGGCCCAGAGAAGGTCTACTGACCGCAATGAAGGTCAATTGATACAGGGGGTCCTCGGGTTACAACGTTTCGACATACAACGTTTTGAGTTTACAACGCTCACTCCCATAAAAACTTAAAAAAATTGAGACATGAGAAGGAATAAAGGTAAGGATTTTTTTTACACTCATTTTTTCTGTTACTACACTACAGTGTACAGTACAGTATATTTATGTCCTTTTCCTTTTTCTGAGGCTTAGATTTTGTGTTTTTATGCTCTGGATTATGATTTTGCAAATGTGTTAAGATAAGTAAGTTACTTAGGCTAGAGTGTGTTTCGACTTACATCACTGTTGTAGGAACGGAACTGTGTCGTAACCCGAGGACCCCCTGTATTCAGTTCGTCACAGTGGTCTTTTTCTTTAAGAAGCTTTGCACTCAGAACCTGCACTTAGGAGGCAGTCAACAAGCCCTAAGGTGAGTGAAACATCGCAAGATGAAGGGCTGATTTATGGTACTAATGCCTCTCTCTCTTTTTCATCAGACCAAAAGAAGAAAAATAATCCCATGTACTCACCACAGAAAGTTCTGGATTCTCAAGATGGCCACCCAACGTCACTTCCATCTCCAACTCCAGATGATGACGTCACTTCTGGCCTCCTGATGATGACGTCACTTCTCTCCACCCCTTACGACGTCATCTCTTGCCACGTCATTATTTCTCTCTAGAAATGCCATGTCACTATTACAATTTGTCAATTGCTTTTTTGAGTTATTGATCATTTTTTCATATATTTCTTTGCAACGTCAGCTGGACATTACACTGGGACATTCCCCAACTCTTGTGTTTTGTGGAGAATCTTTACTTTACGATACCTGCTTATGAAATATTATTCTTTTATATAAAGTATATTTTATTTCTATGTATTATTACCTTTTTTATTATGTTGGACTGCTTGATTTTCCTGTTTTTGGTGTGCTCGCATGTAATGCAAAAAGTACGTACAGTACTGTGATTTTCCACGTCTGTCTGTCTGTCTGCATGGAACAACTCAGTTTCTGAGGACCAATTTTGTTGAAATCTGGCACACTTATTCTTCAAGGAAATTTGTCTGAACAGTTCGATTTTCATTGAGATGTCAAACAGAGTGCATTGTACAAATTTTGAAAAACATTGGGTTATTTGCAGACTCGTCTGTCTAAAAAGAGAGAACCACTCTGTTACGATGGAAGCAACTATGTATTAGTTTACTGCTTCAGGTTTGCCCTGTAAGTGGTCACTTCATTTTGTATATATTGTAGATTTTAATTCAATAACCACTCCTAACAGCAGTACATTTCCCCAAAATGCCGGCACTCCTTCTCAAGCCGCTAATACACCAGCTAACTTCTCCCTCTGTTTGAAGTAAGTTAACCATAAAAGTAAATAAAAAAAAATAGTGACTTATCTAGAAATGAATGTAAGAAGAAAGGAATCACATAAGCATCACTCTGTAAGTGTAGAATAACTGCATACATACTCTGTATTTATGTTACACTAAAAACAACCTGATGGCTGCACTATCTGCAGGTTACAATGATTCAGAATTTCTCTGCCATTCTTCACAGCTCTAGACCTGCTCTCCATCATGATTTGAACAGCCAGCAATTTTACCTTGAGAATTAACCAGAGATTTTAACTCTCCATCAAGTAGTTCATTCAAAAATGTTTAAGAAAGACTGGACTGGCCAAATGTTCCATTCTAGCTTTACAAAGAAAACTAGAGGTGTGGGAATTCTTATACACAGAACAGTCTCATTTGTAGCATCGGATGTAGTATCTGATCCTGAAGGGAGATACATGATTGTTATGGGTAATTTATTTAATTGTAAAGTGATTTTAATAAATGTTTATGCACCAAATGTCGATGATAAGGAGTTCAGGTAAAATGTCTATGCAACCATTCCCAATGTGAACACTCATAAAATTATAATGGGTGGGGACTTTAATTGTGTTTTACATCCACTCTTAGATAGGTCTCCTGTCACGGGGGGATGACATCTAACACTGCAGAGACAATTACACAGTTTGTAACTGACCACAACTTATCAGACCCCTGGAGGTTTCTAAACCCAAACTCAAGAACATATTCGTTCTACTCACCAGTGCTTCATTGCTACTCAAGAATTGATTATTTCTTTACAGATAATAATTTCTTGCCTACAATTAAATCTTGCAAGTACGACACTATTGTTATTTTCCGACCATGCACCTCTGATCTTGGAGCTAAAATCATTACACCCCACACACTCACCTCGCAGATGGCGTCTTAACCCGCTTCTATTAGCAGACAAGAACTGTACAGAATTTATATCCAAACAAATCAGTTTCTTCCTAGAGACAAATACATCCTCAGAGGTTTCTGCAGGAATACTCTGGGAAACTCTAAAGGCCTTCTTAAGAGGACAGATTATTTCATATTTCTCCCACAGGAATAAATTAGAAACCAAGAAAGTATCAAAGCTAAGAAGCGAAATTACTAGAATAGATGAAGAACATGCCAGATGTCCAAGCGAGGCTCATCATAGGAAAAGGCAGGCTCTGCATTCAGAACTCAACCTCTTGGCAACTAAAGAAACTGAACAACTTATTTATAAATCAAGACATCATTACTAAGATTTTAGCTCAACAAATCCACAAGCAATAAGTTTGCAATGCAATCCCAGTAATCACCAACATGAACAGAGATGAAATCATTGACCATAAAAATATGATGCACACATTTAGAGACTACTGTAAAACCTTATATTCTACTAAGTTTAAAGAAGACAACATGCAATCTAATGCATTTCTGGATACATTACAGATACCACAAATAGATACTTTTAGTGCTGAGGAACTGGATAAACGTCTGGTGCTATCAGAATTACTAGATGCTATAAAGTCAGTTCATGGCGGGAAAGCAGCAGGCCCTGATGGCTACCATGTAGAAGTTTATAAAAAATTCTCCACTCAGCTAGCTCCCTTCTTATTAGCAACATTTACAGAAGCTAGAGACAATCAAATTCTACCTCAAACTTCTTGTCAAGCATTAATCACCATTTTTCCTAAACAAAATAAGGACTTGTTACAATGTACATCATTCAGACCAATTTCACTTCTGAATAATGATGTTAAGATACTCTCAAAAATCATAGTTAGAAGGATGGAGAAAGTGCTGTCTTCAGTAATATCACAAGATCTAACTGGATTTATTAAAGGCCGACACTTATCTTCCAATCTTCGATGCCTGTTTAATGTAATATATTCACCAGCAAAGTCAAACACCCTGGAGATATTATTATCATTGGATGCAGAAAAAGCATTTGACATGATTGAATGGAACTACCTTTTGACTACATTGTAAATGTAAATTTGGGTTTGGCCCGAACATCTGTGCATGAATCAAATTACTGTATACCAATCCAGAAGCTTCAATTTGTATTAACAACATTTGTTCAGACTAACTTAAAACTAGAACATAGTACCAGACAAGGATGCCCCTTGTCACCACTGCTGTTTGCAATGACCATTGAACCACTGGCAGTTCACTGTCGAAATGCTTATCAGATAAAGGGGATTATTAGAGAAGGACTGGAACAGAAAATTTCTCTATATGCAGATGATATGGTACTGTATATATCAGACCCACAAAATACTATGCCTGCAGTCTTAGCAGCACTCACAGAATTTCAAAAGATCTCTGGTCTCAGAATTAATTTGAATAAAAGTGTACTCTTTCCAGTGAATTCTCAAGCATATAATATTAGATTAGACACCCTACCTTTTATCATTGCTGATCAGTTTAAATACCTAGGGGTAAATATCACAAGTAAACATAAAGCTCTTTATCAACAAAATTCCGCCATCTGTATGGAAAAAATTAAGCAAGACTTGCATAGATGGTCAACCCTTCATCTCACTCTAGCTGGAAGAATTAACGTTGCTAAGATGAATATCCTTCCTAAGCTCCTTTTTTTATTTCAAAACATTCAAATATACATCAATAAATATTTTTTTAAGCAATTAGATTCAACCATAACCTCATTTATTTGGAACTCAAAACATCCATGTATCCAAAGAGTGACCCTACAAAGACCTAAGGCAGAAGGTGGCATGGCTCTACCTAACTTTCAGTTTTATTACTGGGCAGCAAACATACAAGCTATAAGAACCTGGACACAAATAGAGGAATATATGCAGGCTTGGTCCGCAATAGAAGTAAAATCCTGCAGTACTTCTTTATATTCCCTGATTTGTGCCCCAATAAATGCAAGTTATTGCCAATATACTAACAACCCAATTGTGCTTCACTCACTCAGAATATGGAACCAATGTAGAAAGCATTTTAAGATGGAGAAGCTGTTATCTGTGGCACCTCTGCAAGAGAACCACCTTTTTCAACCCTCGCAGACATATGCAGTTTTTAATATCTGGAAAAGATTTGTGATTAAATTGCTTAGAGATCTTTATATAGACAACATCTTTGCATCCTATGAACAATTACATTCCAAATTTAACTTTCCAGCTACACATTCTTTCACTATCTTCAAATTAGAAACTTTGTTAAACAGAACCTGCCCGATTTTCCTCATCTCGCACCCTCCTCCATGCTGGAAAAAATATTGCTCAATTTCAAGGACTTAGACAGCATTTCTGCAATATGTAAAATTATTTTACAGTCCCACCCTTTCAAAGATCAAAGAGGACACTGGGAAAAAGATCTCTTAATCAATATATCAGAAAAGGAGTGGAAGGTAGCAATGCAGAGAATTCACTCAAGCTCCGTATGTGCAAAGCATACAATGATTCAACTCAAAATTATATATCGAGCACATCTGTCTCGCCTAAAACTGTCCAAAATGTTTCCAGGGCAAGATCCAACCTGCGAACGCTGCAGTCAAGTTCCAGCCTCACTGGGTCACATGTTGTTGGGCCTGCACCAAATTAACATCATTTTGGACCAATATTTTTAAGTGCCTTTCAGACAGCCTTGCTGTCACAATCCCTCCTAACCCATTAACAGCTGTGTTTGGTGTTCTTCCAGATGGGTTTAAAGTGGAGAAGGACAAACAAACTGTGATTGCATTCACTACACTTTTGGCACGCAGACTTATTTTGCTAAACTGGAAGAATCCTAACTCTCCTCTTTTAAGTCAGTGGGAAACCGATGTTTTATACTATTTGAAATTGGAAAATATCAAATTCCCAATTAGAGGATCTGTACAGAACTTTTTCAAAACCTGGCAGAATCTAATCAATAATATTTTAGAATAAGCTCTTAAAGCACCAAGGAAGTAACTCTCTCTGCATTTCTTTTTCTTCTCCATTCATCTCTATTGCCCTATTAAACTCATCAATTTAGGTATGTTTTCAAGCTTTAAGTTTTACTCAGTTGGCCATGCTCTCTTTCTCAGGGGTGGGAGTCGATTTGCTTTCAATCCTATTTTTTGTAAAAATTGATCTGTTTGTATGGAATGATTGCAATAAAATCAATAAATTAAAAAAAAAATGTTTAAGAAATTAGAACTACAATTAGTCATAGACTCTCTCCACCAATAACTACCAACAGCACATCAGTCAGTGCCATTTTTACACACCTTTGAGTTGGAATCTGCTGTCCGGAAATGCTGCCGAGCCACCACAGGCCTATTTGGACTGTTTTTAACTTTATGACAATGTAAAGTGATGTTAAAAAGTCTGTAGCTCTACTAATGTATGTAACTGCATTCTGTTATCATTGTTATTTTTTAAATTTAACTTAGCAATCATGCAATAACTTAACTTAGCTCTTAGGTGTCAGGCAGGAAAAATAAAAATAATCTATTTGTACAAATTAGGTCAGGTAAGAAAAATAAAAATAACCCTGTTGGAACAAATTGCATACTTGTGTTTGCTGTATGACAGAAATTTATATTTTTCCTACCAGACATAATTCGTTTGAACTGATTTTTTAATTTTATTTTTCCTACCAGACACCTGTGGGGCTGTATAGGCAATTGAGTCTTTGGTGAAGTAACTACAAAGACAGAAATCTTCCAACTGTCAAACCATTTAAGTAAGTCCCTAATCTTGCGGGGCCAGATGTGATTCTCAAATTGGAATACATGTCTGGGGACAACCTGTTAAAATGTTTGTAGTGCAAAGGTTACACCTACAGGGCCTCTTCTTAAAACAGTCATCTCCACTTTCTCCAGTCTGTGTGTTTTAAACCACCGCCAGGGTTTTATGGAAAGAACAAAAGTTGCTGAACGAAAGACTTTGCAATGAGAGAATATCCATTGCATTTCTAATTAGACGGTAATGTTAATTTCCTTTAGTTACTCATTTAGATGTGCAGTCAGAAGGTGGATGTTGTGCAGAATAGTCTGCTTTATTGGTGTCTTTAGGCAGATTTGCTGATTTGGGTGTACTGAAATATGCATCTCCTGTGACTCTCCAATATCACCTCTCTTAAAAGCAGTCCTTTTGATGCAGTGTGACACATCATTCACTTCAAATGCATATTTTGCTGTTCATATTTCCATGAATATAGCTGCCAATTCTTTCGTCCTTGCATCAGCCCCTGAACTATCACTGTAACTAAACAACAGAGGGCACATACAGCACCTGTGACAACATATTGTTCATGTGTACCATTCAGTCCAACAAAGCTCATCAATCTTATCCACTTAACCCTTGTAAAATAACATCAAGTCGAGTTTTGAAAGTACCTAAAGTCCTACTGTCTATCACACTACTTGGAAATGTGCTCTGTGCACACATGACACACATTTAAACTATGTCTAATAGAGTATTTTTAGGAGTTTTATTGACTGTAGACACTGATTGGTTTATTGTACCCAAACAATATTATCTTAAAGTTACAAAGAGTGTTACCATATTCTGAAGCTTGAGCAACTCTCTACCGCTGAACTCCAGACACAATGGTGTTGTCCCCCAGGTTGGGGCTAAAGCTGCATCACAACTAAGAAATTACAGGTGCTTTGTTTTCCCCAAATTGTCCAAGTTTGTAGGGTGTTCATGTGGAATTTACAACTCGGAAATCAGAAATAACCCTCTGTCCAATAGCACGTGAATGTAGCATTAGTCAGTTGTAAGAAATAAAATGTATAACCTGGTCAGCCAGTTTCTGTGATTGAATTACATTTGGAGAGAAGTGAACTGATACACATCTACTAAGTTTAGTTTACTTTTTATTTTCATGAAAAAAAAATAGTTTTAATTGTTTTGTTTTTGAGACCAAGTAACAAATCAACAAATCAACTTGCTTCTCTTGAAAAACTCCAACTGGTGAATGCATTGAAGTGGAAAGGTGAAGCATTAAAAGTCAGAACTGTAAAAACACTGATAGTGTGAGCATAGACTGATTGATATAAGGGATCAGGATGAAAGAAAAGTCATAAACAAAGATGGAAGTCGACCTGTAATTTTACACATTTTGAAATCTTGATCAAAAGAACTTCAGACTTTATTTAAAGGAGTATACCATTGTCATAGGTGCAGTTCCTGATGGTGTACACAACCCTTATGAAAGCTAAACATTTCAAAAATCGTTTAATACATGAAATCCTTGGGAAAATTTCTGTTAATGGAATTGGAATAACAGAATAAAAAATGAAGTACAAGTTTATTAAGGATCGATTCATTCCAAATGCTCCTCCTGCTGTGCAGTTTAAGTGGGCATCAAAATGGTAGACTGAAAAATAGTATGGCCACCATTTTGTCAAATAAAGTAAAAGAAGTATCGTTCATAAGATCATTCCTAAATATTATCCATGCAAGGGTTTACTGTGTCAAAGACAAATCAAAGGAGACACAAAAAGGTTTGGGGCAGCCACCTGTATATTGTTCCTGGCTGCAAAAAGATAGAAAATATTGTACAGATGTGTACAGGTTTGAGTCCAAAACAGAACTGAATCAATTAGGCAAAGATGGCGGCTTTAAGGGAGAGTAGAGGAAGTGAGGTTAGCAGGACTAGAACTGGAAGTGTCGTCATCAGGGCCGGAACCAGAAGTGACATCATAGGAAGTGACGTCATCAGGGCTGGCACCAGAAGTGATGTCATAGGCAGTGGCATCATCAGGGTAGAATTTCCCATAACTGGTGTGCAGTGGAAAGAGAGAAAGGATTTGTATACTTAGCCACCCCCTGGTCTGGCGTGGAATTGCCCTCATTCAGGCCATTTAGCTGCCTCCCATGCTCATATGTGTGACAACTGAAATAGCTAAAATGATTCCAAATCTATTTGGTGGTGTGGTATAGTGGGTCCACAGCTCACTGGGCAAAGGCCATTTTAAATAAATAATCACCGCACCCGAGGCGGCTTCGTGAGGGGGGCGTTGTTGTGGCGAGCCGCGGGACGCTCAGAGGTGTGGGCATTTCTCACCGAGTGCACAGGTGAGGAACTGCCCACATCTGTGATTGCTCCCGTGGCTAATGCTACAGCTGTGATGGCCCCTTGCGTTATAAAGAAAGAAGCGTGAGTTGGTTAGGGGAGGATCAGAAAAAACGAAAGGAAAGAGGACGGAGGTTACCGGGAGCAGGAGAGGAAGCAGGTCGGTGAGAGAGAGAGCCGCGAGCGAGCGCTCACAGGCAGCTGCGAGGGTCTGTGGTGTTAGGCATACACCGAGGCGTTTGAGTTGGATGTCGCTCCCGCTGAGCGATCAGGTAGCGGGAGTGACCAAGGGAAGGCGACTGGCCGCAGAGAGGCCGCGGAAAGGCAACGGAAGTCGGGAGACTTGGTGCTGGAATCCCCAATGTGGGCGACCTGGCCGTTGTGGGTATCCAAGTCTCCGAGGCTGGGTTGAGTGCCAGACCGAAGCCAGGGATCGGGAGGTCTCCAGTCTCGTGTGAGAGTGAAGGGACGAGGGCAGCTGCAGCATGAGAGTGGCTCCCCTGTTGCGAAGCCTGGACAGGGAAAAGCAGGGGAGTCACAAGTTAAATGATGCACCGGGCTTGTTGTTTGTTTTAAAGACTGCTCCCAAAGAAATATTTTACCTCGTTTTAAAGGACTGTGTTTTTTCCTATTTGATTTTAACCTCCACATTTTATGGATTATTTATTTATTGAAGAACTTGGAGCACTGCACTTTATTTGTTTATGGACACTTTGTTTTGATTGTTTTAATAAAAGCACTTTTGCACATTTCAACCATCCCCTTGCTTAGATGTTATTGCCTTCACTGACTGGCTCAATCGGTAGCATTATCGACGGTGTTAGGTTCAAGGGTTCCCAAACAGCAGATGGGAGTGTGGAGCCAGAACCCACGTCATCACAGGTGGTGTAAACAATTCATGCATTGAACATGTTTTTTTGTAATTGTATATGTAAGAGCCAATCTTAGAAAGTTAAAGCTGTAAGTTAAACTTATATTAGTGTTTGCTTAAGTAGAATAGAATAACATTTTCTTTCATAGCTATTAGAATATGGTATAGTATTTTACCTCCTGTACGTTAATATGAGAGAGAACCTTCTTAGCTATATCTGTGATGCACTGTGTTTTAAGTCAGTGTGTGTGTCTGGAATAGTCCCATCGCTAGCATGGACTGAAAGACCCATTTGCAGCTTTTAAATGGGATAGACATACAGTTTCCTGGCCATTTAGAAATGGTTCAACTAAATGAGAAAACTTAAAGAATGAAACAAGATATATAAGCGTTAAACAGAACTTTTCTTAAACAAGAACTTTTCTTTTCCTTGCCATACCAATTTATTCCTCTATTTTTGTGTGAACTGTTTTACTTTGAATTATTCGTAAAGCTTTTAAAAACAAAGATATTTTGTCTGTTGAATCATTTCAATGCATCATGCTATTTCCAGAATCCCATGAAGCAAACTAAAGCTACAGAACTTTCCAAAATGTTTTAGCTTGCTTTAATGAAGCACTTTAGAGAAAAAATGAACAGAATGCTGACATCCTGCTATGTTATAGAAAAAGAAAAAAAAGAATGTAGCTTTATTATACATTTGTTCATATTACTTGAAAAATTCTTTTTCCACAAAATAAAATTTGGTGACAGAATTCTAATTTATAGTTTATTCATTGATAATGTATTTGTATACTTATGAACAATTAAAAATAGCAAGGCAAACAAAGCAGTAAATCTGTTATCCAAATATAAAAGTATTTAATCTGTACTAATACAGTTGGCCTCTGTGTTATGTGCTATGTATTTTAATATTCCCCTGGCATTCTGCAGCTATGTTATATCTTCATTTATATTATTTGCAATCTATTGTTACCATATACAAAATGTATTATTAACACTTTTACTGAATTGTTAAAAAAAATAAACTTAGAAAAAATAAATATAAAGTTGGCAGTTGTTTGTATAGAAAAAGACATACAGTTTATAATTTCTACACTCAAGCACACATTAATAATAATAATAATAAGACAGCAAAACAGAAACATACATGGGCATCAGAAACATTGTGGGCCCATTGCCAGTGCCCATTGTATCCAAATTAAGACGGCCCTGATGATTGGGCGCATAAACTCACCCCCACCGGCCAGTTAATCTAATATCATGACTTTTAAATGTAAAGGAAAGCCAGCAATGACAAGGCTAGAACTCAAACCAAACTCCTTACAGCTGAGAGGTAGCCGTGCTAACTGCTGTGCCACTGTGCTGCTCCACACACTCAGACATACAAACAGGGATCAGTTGCTGCTGCCTCCTACTATTGATAATTAGTCCAGTGCTTTGGCATCTTTTTTTTTTGTTCCTAATCTCACTGTACTGCCTGTGCTTGCTGGTTCTATTAAGCTGCACACACCGTGGCTTTTCAGACAGCTATGTGCTCACAGACCACTTGAGAGTGTGAGGTGACACAGCAGGGTGTCTCATTGGCAGTGACAGAAGGAGAGGAATGAGGCATAGTGTCTTTGTCTTTCGTGTCTGCTCGACTCGCTGCCTAAATCATAGGTGTTATATCTGCAGTATCCGAGCATACAGTATAAATGATCGAGTGTTCATCACTTTCAAGTGTCTTTCTCAAAAATCAAAGAATTTAAATGATTTTCTGAGCCTCCCTTAATAGGAAAGCATTTGTTTTCCATGCAGCACAAGGAGACTATAAGGATGCTACCTTTGTGGAGTTTTTATTAGGCTGACACCTTTATCCAAGGTGACTTACAACATTTAAGATACAATTGGCTACATTTCTTTTGTTTTTCCAATTGAACCACAGGCAGGTGAAGTGACTTGCTCATGGCCATTGAGCGTCAGTAGTGGGATTCAAACACACAATATCAGAGCTTTAAGTCCAAAGCCTTAACCACTACACCACTCTGCCTGCATCACCACACTGAGTTTGAACTTCAAAGTTCTCCTCATGTCTTTGTGGCTTTTGCCCAGGGTACATTGGTCTTCATCCCACTTCCCAAGGTTAACTTGTGATTGTGGATAAGACGATAATAAACTGGACTCTAATCTGTTGGGCTGTCAGCTCAGTTTCTGTCAGGTCATATATGGAAACAGTCATGCAACAAAGCTGTAATTGTAAAGCACCTTTACCTTTATATATTTAATCCAATTAGTGAAGAACTCTCTTGTACTGTACTTGCTACTAAATGAGCAAGCCAGAGACCTCTTCGTCAGTTTGTGGAGAATGCTGCACTACTTCCACTCAGGACATTGGGTTGGTTTCTGCTTTAAGTTTATCTCTACACTAAACAGATGAATGGCTTTGACAAAGAGCATCCTGACATTTTACATAACAGATTTGTATAGTGAGATGGCAGATCTACATCTACTCGGCTACATTTTATTTATTATTATTGCATATCTGCAGTCATTTTTTATGTCTGTATTGTTGCATTCAGATAGTTTATTGGTATATTTTTACACTTTTTACAGGCAAGATTCTTTCTGTAGGCAAGAACTTCCTTGTCCTAGCATACGTGATGGCCACTGGAAAGAGAAGACAGAGCAACATTAAAGAGTTGGGGCACCACCTTGCGACCCCCATATAACTGAAAACATGAAATACATGAAAGGAAAACACAAAAATACAAGAAACAAGTTATGGATATATCTTTCAAATAAAACTGAAGTCAGCATGGCCGGTTTTGGGTTACAGCGGATCCAGGATGGTTGAAAACGGGAATGTTAGCAGTGGAAAAGCTGTCAGTCATTCTGCAGAGGGAGAAAGAGAGAAGGCCTACCCCTGTTTCAGCGGGTAATTACCATCACTCCAGTCCTTAAGCTGCACATGCGTGTGACACTAGCTATGACAATCATGTCAAGTTCAAGTTTAAACTTGCTGCGGTGGTAATACTGGGATGCTGGGATAAATATGCTTAAAAAAAGCCATAACTTTATTTTTCCTGATTTTTCAATGGGTGGTTAGATGACTCTTTTGGTTGGGCACCAGTCAGCCCTGCCCAACAGTAGCCATGCGTCTGGTTTACAGTGCTTAAGAACCCCTTTGGACAAATACAGGGTCTTAGATATGAACCCCACACACAGCTGTTGCACGTTCTCCTTGTGTCACTGTGTTTTTTATGTTTTCTACCTCCATCCCAAAAACCTGCATGTTAGGTTAGCTGCACGTTAGGTTAGCTGGCCATCCTAAACCTTTGTGCAAGTGAATCAGATCAGCAATGGACTGGCATCCTTACCAATGTTGGCTACTTCAGTTACTAGGATAGGCTCCGTCCTACCATGTCTGTGTATTTAATTATTATTATTATTTGGCTGATGCTGTTCTTTTTCCGGTTTTCTGTGGTGGCAATCTGCGCCACCACACCTGATCAAGGCACCATTCAGTCCCTACATTGATGGTTTGAAGGCCAGATGTCCATATGACCATCATCATCAAATTCTTCCATGAGAACCTTGAATACAATGAGGACTGATTGAGATCATTTATTTTAGGTAGAATGCCTAGAGGGGGCTGGGTGGTCTCGTGGCCTCGGAACCCCTGCAGATTTTGTTTTTTTCTCCAGCAGTTTGGGGTATTTTTTTGTTTTTTGCTGTTCTCCCTGGCATTGGACCTTACTTTATTCTTTGTTAATTAGTATTGCCTAATTTTATTTTTATGTATTTTTTCGTTCTTCATCTTGTAAAACAATTTGAACTACATCATTTGTATGAAAATGTGCTATATAAATAAATGTTGTTGTTAATGATGCTGTTTGTGGGGTGTTTTTAAGGATTTGATGCTATCAGGTTCCTAGCCCTCCTAAAGGGTATCTAGGGGCATCCTTCTCCAAGTTCTTCCATTCTCATTTAAAATCAAAACATCTGAATCAGTGCTTGAAGTGGAACCAAATTACTCTCAGTGCTCCTTGTTTTGTTGGCATCTTGTTTCTCCTCGTGATTTATTTTAAATTTTACCCACGTTTTTAGCTGAGTGTTTATCCTCTTCTCTGTTTCCAGCGTGTTTATATTTTATATGGATGGGGATTCCCCCTTTGAATTTCAAGTTCACCCCTTAGGTGAATCGACAGTAGTTAAATAAATACACTCTGCCTGGTGGGCAGTTGCAATTATGGTGCTACCAACCTGGCAGCAAACTAAACTAAGGCAAAAGGGTGCACTGAGGCAAACAGAAAAGATGGCTGGCCAGACAATGAGCACACATACAGTTCTTTTTTTTTCCTCTGCATTCTTGCATTGGAGCTCATTTAGTATCAACTGCTGGTTATGAATGAGACGCTACCTTCTGGGGACATCCCAACTAGAAGGTGTAGGTCCTGCTCTGGGCATCACAGGAAGGGTTGGGTGACCTCACTGGGCGTCTTCTTGGAGCTATGAGTGAAAGAGGAGATACCATTAGCAACAGCGCCTCCTTTCATCCTGGAGTGGAATCACTTGCTTCAGTCGAGCAGGGGATATGACCCCAGATGCAAATGTGTCACATGACCCCACCTTAGTTCAACCTCACAAGGGGCAGGTGGACCTAGCTGGGAGGCCGTGAATCAGCATTGGTGTATAGTGTACCTCTCTGCAGCTGGGCAACAAATTGGCACTGTTACAGACTCAAGTATGAGCAGGTCACCTTGAGGTTGGAGTCCTTATGGGAAAAGAACCAATATAGGGGTACATGGTCGGTCACCATGATGATCTTCCATCCCAACAGGTAGTACCTGATCTGGGTAATTGCCTATCTAATGGCCAGTGCCTCTTGTTCAATTTGCTCCATACCTTCTTTCTTGGTCCAGTTCCAGTTAAGGTGCATAATGGGGTGTTTGAGTCCATCGATGACCTGGTTCAAAATGACTGATGTCTGGAGGAGAAAAGGCAAAACAAAGTTAGGGGTAATCAACATGGGAGCTGACATAAGGGCTGTTGTTAGGTCACAGAACACTGCTTTCACCTAGGGACCTTGTGCCATGCTGGTAGGTGATCACTTTCATCTCAAGTCAATCAAAGGAAAGGTAAGGTGCAAACCTCCAATAGTATCTGGGCAGTCCCAGAAAAGCCTGCACTTGCGATTTAGTTTGAAGTCTTTTTCTCTTGATGTCACTATGCCTTTATCCACAGCATTTGAGATACAATTAATTACATTTTTTTGTTTTTCCATTTGCAGAATAGGCAGGTAAATTGACTTGATCATTATCACACAGTGTCAGTAGTGGGATTTGAACCCACAGCTTCAGGGTTTGAAGTCTAAAGCCCAAAACATTGACCATTACAAGTAACAGAGTATGGAGTAAAAGAGAATGTGACATTTATGATTTTTTTAAAATGAAAATGAAAATCACAAACTGTTGTATTATGCTTCGTGACTTAATGTTTTTATACATTTTATAGGATTTATGGGTTTTGAATAATGGAGAATCTGAGTAATGCATTAGTTTCTATTTTCAGTTTGTATATAAGATTTTAAATATTTTTTGTTGCTTTTTCTGATGCTATTTTGATTTGCTACTTGAGGTTTTGGTGAACATTTCTCTTATAAATGAACTGGATATACCCAACGCATGATCGACAAGATAAAAGGTCACCACTAATGTTCTGTCTCTATCTGAGAATACGAATAATCTGAGAAAAACAAACACTTGTGACCTTAGTGTTTATTTACTTGTCTGCTTTCGAATTTTATAGGCACATCCTTTGCCTTCAATTTCTCTTTAGTGTATTAGACTTTGCAGTCTTTTCTATCTACTTTCCAATCTTGCCAGCCTCTTTTCTGCTGATCCTTTTAATAAAGCAGTACATAAAGTCACTCTGTAGCCCAATTGTGGGACAAAGGCTTCAAAGTCAACCGTTATGAAATGGTCTGTACTTACAGTATGTGTATTTTATGATTTACCAGCAATTATTACGAATACATTTAAAAAGTATGTTCCTCTTATGCCTTTCCTTGGTATTCTTGAGTGTTACAACCTCTCTTGCCCACTGTTTCCTCTTTTAAACTTGTTCCCATACACCTGCATCTCAGACTCTGTCAATTTGACACAGACTCTCTGCTTTTACAACCTTAAACAAAACAGACAAGAAACATAACTGTGAACATCAGCCATGGAGAAAATGCTGGCTGAAACATAACAGGCACACATTGTATTTTTAATTATATATTATAGATTGTCATTTTGAATTATTATTATTATTCATATTTTATGTGTTTTCTGTTATGTTAATGATTGTGTATTGTGTTTTTAATTGTACTTCCATTCCTTGTGTTTTGTGAGTGGAACCACCGGAGGCAGGGCCATGCTTCAGAGCCCTCTAACTGGCTATTTAAGACCAGAGCTGAGTAAACTTGGACCAAGAAATCATTGCTATTTTGCTTAGCTTATATACTGCAAATATTGCCATTTTTTTCTGGAATGTTCTCATTTTTGTGATTTCTTGCTTTGTTTAAGAATTTCATCATCTTGTTTTGTGTTTTAGACTTGTTTGCTTAGGATTGCCATATACGCAACTCCTTTTGCCTGTCTTTACTCTTGAGCATATTGCTTGTATTTTTTCTGTTATTTATAAAAAAATCCTTAATTTATAAAGAGGATTCATGGTAATTTCTCTTGTTTTGATATATTTTGAGACTTTTCTTCTTATTTAACCATTTTCCTATTATAGAAGCCTTCTAGGCAGGAACCAAGAGTTAGTTAGAGTGGGATGGGCCTCTTTTGAGCAGGTTGGTCAAGGTCTTGACCTGCCTTTTTGTGGAGCAGTTTGAAGGCCTCACACCATTTTCTGTTGTGTGTGTGACTCCTAATTACAACATCCACAAAAGGAGAGAGGAAAAACTATTAAAACCTTTGGCCCCAGAAAACAAAAAAAAAGTTAATTTAACATTTAACACTAGAATCCCTTAAGCATACAAAAAAACTTGTAACCCTGGGCCACCTTAAATTCCTTTGCACCTTTCCATTAGCGTCTTTTGCTTTGTAAACCAGCCAGCAGCCTGCTATCCCATCCTCCCCAGTGCTGCAGCTCAACTTGGGCAAAAAGTTCTCCCAGCTCAAATCTTGTTTATCTGGGTGTGAGGTGCCTGGAGTTGTATAGGGTAAATAATATATTGTTATTTGGAACACATGCATTTCATGTGTGTTCTGTGTCTACGATCTATGTAAATTTAGGATGACAGGAAATGCAAGAAATGTTGAACACATACCTAAAACAAACTTTTTTCATGTTATAGCACTAACAACAAAGTTTTGACATGAAGTGTATAATGTGTGAAGTCTGAAGTCCAAATCAAATCAACACTTTCACAAAAGGTGCACGTATAACAAGCTGAGCTTATTGGTACTATTATAGAGTAAAAACATACATTTGATTTGAGTCTGTAACAGCCGGTGTAAATTTATGGTACTTGTAAATGTAAATGTACTCCCTGCTCTGACAATGCTGTTTTCAATTAAAGATGTGCTATAGGAGAGGTGAACTCAGATGAGGATGAGGGTTCTACATCAGAGAAGGAGAACAGAAGCCCTCTCCGCAAGAAACATCCAGTCACACATAAGAGCAATGCAGCTGCACCAGGCGTAAAAGTGAAAGATGGCACCGTTTGGAAGCAGCAAGAGGTCGGGTGTCACCCTGCCATGGATATTATTGGTCAATCTGCCATGAATGTCCTTCAACGAAACAGCAGGGCATGCCAAGCTCGCCAAGGTATCAGGCAAAGTTCTGTTTGTGATTATGTTTTGTGATGGTCTTTATATGAAAAACACTTACTGTATATGTTACTTATATAAAAGGCACATCAAATGTTATTTACCTTGATTTATTTACTTATCTTCCTACAGAGTAAAGTCACAAGTAGACTGCAGAGCATCTTGTGTTTGATCAACACGCTACTTCAGTACACGATTGACTTTAGCTGCAGGTGGAAGCTCCTGTCGTACTTAACACAATTGTTGTTGCAGTTTTATAAACTTTATGACCTTAGTCTCGGAAAATCTTTCTCCTGTGGGATGACTGGGATCTTTTCCTGAATAAGGAGTGGCAGATAGACCAATAATATCCACTGGCAGGAGAACGCCCGACCTCTTGCTGCATCCAAACAGTGACATCTTTTGCCTTTACACCTGGTGCAGCTGCGTTGTTCTTATGTGTGAATGGATGTTTCTTGTGGGGAGGCTCCTATGAAGAGATGGGATAGCAGGTTGCTTGCTAGTTGTGCTGATCAACACATTTACAAAATAAAAATTGCTAATGGAGAGGTCCGAAGGAATTTAAGGTGGCCTGGGATTACAAGTTTTTTCATAGGCTTCAGGGATTCTAGTGTTAAAGACATATCAGTAAGTCAAAATTATGTAAGCAGAGGGGTCTGAGTAAATAAAAAATAAAAGATTTACATTAAAGGCAGAAATGAAAGCCAACAAATCCAAAATCTAATCCAAAATACAATACCAATTCAAGAAGCTGAAAAGCTAGGGAATCTAATTACAAAATGCAAAATCAAAAGCCAAAGAACAGGAAATAAACCAATGCTGCAGCAGCCATTCCATGTTCTGCTGGCTTTGAAATGACCCTGGAGGTTGTCACCCCGACTGTAGCTTCAGGTGGTCCTGCCTTCTGGACTCCACATTACTTACTTACTTATTGTACTTAATAGCCTATTGACAACAGTCCTAAAACATCTCTTTTACTTCACTGCTGTCACCAGTTGCCCTCATGTCATCTTAATTTTGGCATCTTTGTTCCTTTTCTGAGTGCTTTTTTTTCTACATCATTTTCTTTGGGGAGTCAATCTGTGACATGTGATTTTAAAGGTGTTTTTTTTCGCAGGGTATAGTCAAGCCATCCCCATCTCCTCAGAATTTCCTCTTTTATGGGATGCTGCTATGATCTTTACAGCAGGTCAGCATTACTGATGGTCATTCCCAAATGAATATAAGGAATCCTCTGTAGGCGCTGGTCTAGATCTTTCTTATTGTGACCATGTCCATTCCTCCTTGCTTGTCTGCCACACTGCCAAGGTACTTATCAGCTTATGCCTTCTTCAGGGTTTATCCATCCACTCTGATTTGGTCTTTTCGTTTTGTGTTTACCTTCAGAACCTTTGTGTTTTCTTTGTAGGTATTAAGGACAATCCTGGCTGATGTTACAAGTAGTTTGTATTACATCGATTGGTGTCTATGAGAGCACAGCCTCATCTGCAAGGTCCAGGTTTTCAAGCTGGGTCCACGGTGACCACTGGATTCCATTTTGCTTGTCTTTGGACACTTTCCTCATGGTTCAGTTGATTACTAGCAGGAAAAAACCCATGAGATCAAATCTCCGTGCCTAATGCTGGTCTTGGCTTCAAAAGTTCTTGTTAGCTGTCCTTCATGAACCACTCTGTACATCATGAGGATTCCATAGTGCCACATCAATGTCCATGGCATCTCTCTGCCCACATGCTTTCTTATGGTCAAAGAAGTTGACATACTGTAAAGGGATGAGTTCCACTCGATGGACTGCTCCACATGATCCGTAGAGTTGCAATCTGATCTGAAGCCTGTATGCTTGTCCCAGAGTCTATAACCCATTGGTTTGTTCAGTTTCTCCTAGATTATCCTATTGAATATCTTGCCTGGCACTGGCAGAAGCGTAATACTTGGTAGTTCAAGGACTAATTTAGTCCTCCTTTCCTGGGGATATTGATTACATGACCATACTTCCTGTATCCTGGGATGTCCTTTTCCTCTCATATTCTCTTGAACAACTTATTCAGCTGTGTTTGGATCTGTCCTAAGTGTTTTGGCTGGAATTTAATCAGGTTCTTCAGTTTTCCCATTCCTGACCTGTGCAAATTGCTCTTCTGATCTCTGCTCTTGTTGGCTTGTTACAGTTGATGAGCAACTCATCACTGCATCTTTGCTCTCTTGTGGATTCTCTGAGGTAGGACTGTTTAAGACTTCTTCAAAATATTCTGCCAAGCTATCAGTCCTCTCCTTTAATTGTTTTGCCCTGTTTGTCCCTTTTTGGCTGCTCTGCTTGCATGTACTTCCCCTTGAGCTTTCTGGTAATGCAGTAGAGCAGTATGATATTTCTACTTGTTGCAGCTTCATCTGCCCCTTGTTCTGGCTCCTCTGCAAAATTCATCTTCTCTTTTTGGATGCTCTTTTTCACTTCTATATTGGCTACTGAATACTCTTTATGGACTACTGCTTTTGCTGCTCTTGCTCATCTGTTGTTTTCTGCTACATTCTTCTCTCTTTTCTGCTGGATCTTCACATACATCTCTTCTATGATCCACTCTTTTTATGTGGCTTCCTTCTTCCCAGTACTTCTTCATTTGCGGAATTGATTTTTTCTTTGATGTTCTTTCACTAGGACTCAATACTCTGACTCCCCTCTTCCTTGTACAGTCCTTGGATGATCTGGAATCTGTTGGCAAGTACTACCTTGTACTCTTCTCTTATGTTATCTTCTTTAAGCAGGTTGATTTTGCATCTTGCCTTTCTTCTCTCTTGGTCTGTTCATTTCTTCTTCAGCTTTAACTTCAGTCTTGCTGTGTCACAAGGTAATGACCCAAATCCAAGACAGCCCCTTTTCTCATGCTATTATCCAACAGAGACGCTTCCAAGGCCTACTGAAAAAAGATGAGGGTAGGGTGTGGGACTAACAATCCAACTCTGTACTATTTTGCTTCCTGGAGATACCTGAACATTGTATGAGTTAGAAAAGGCAGCATAAGTGACTACAGAGATAGTCCTGCTTGGACCCTACAAAACCAGATGAATGCATTCAGGGCAGCATTGGCAACTTTATACAGTATTCCAGATGTGAAGAGGAGGGTGCTCCCCATATGCAGGTTATAGCTTTTACAGCTTATACAGACACAGAAGTCACTCATTGGATAGAAGGCAGGGGCATCAAGATACCTTGCAGTGACTTTTGCCACAATGAAGAAGATACTGAAGATGAACATGGATTTGTGCCTGGCACCTGCAAAATACGATAGTGAAAAAGCCAAGGAGCAGTTCTATCAGGACTTGCAAGCCATCTTAAACAAGCTGAGAAGTAGAGACATCAACATCTTGATGGGAGATATTAATGCAAAGATTGGAATAGACAACACTGGATCTGAAGAAGTTATGGAGCATCATGGAATGGGTGTTATAAATGAAAATGATGAACTGCTTGCTGACATCTTTGTCAGGAATAGTTACGTGATTGGTTGAAGCATATTCTCACAAAAGAAGATTCATAAAGCACAACGTTGGTTGCTCCTGACCATGTGATAGTTTATCAGAGCCACCACCCACCTCACTCATAAAGAACGCAGGACACACAATTTACAAGACAATTAATGATGATACCACTGTAATAGGTCTGATCAGCAAGGACGATGAGACAGCCTACAGGGAGAAAGTCAGACTCCTGTCAGAATGGTGTCAGGACAACAACCTCACCCTCAACGTTAGCAAAACTAAGGAAATGATTGTGGATTTCCGCAAACAGGCAACAGAGCACAGCCCCATCTACATCTGAGGTGAGGCTGTGGAGCAGGTCAGCACCTTTAGGTTCCTTGGAGTCACCCTCACTGATGACCTTAAATGGTCAAGTCACACTACGGCAGTTGTCAAGAAACCCCAACAATGCCTCTACTTCCTCAGGAGACTGAGTAAAGCCCGGATGTCCCCCACAACCCTGTGCAAATTCTACAGGTGTACTGTGGAATCCATCCTGACAGGATCCATCACATCCTGGTGCAGCAACTGCTCAGTTCAGGACTGCAGAGCTCTGCAGCATGTCGTGAACACAGCACAGCAAATCACGGGCACACAGCTCCCTGCGATCCAGACATCCACACTACACGCTGTCTCAGGAAAATGAACCGTATCAGGCGGCATCCCAGTCACCCTGCACTGTCACTTTTCACACTCCTCTCATTGGGGAAGCAACTAAAGTCCATTCGGACACGCACCTCCAGGTTCAGGAACAGTTTCTACCCAACTGCAATCAGACTCATGAACAATCAGTAACCTTGTGTCACCTCCACTGCTGCCGGCACATATACTTCTGCCACTGTGTCTGTTTAATTCTAGGATTCTGGTTTTATTTATTTACTTATTATATTCTTTTATTTATGGTGTGTGGGTTTTTTTTGTCTATGTTCACTGTCTGCAGGGGCACATGCAAGCAAGCATTTCATTGCACATGGTACTTGTACTTGTACATGTGACAATAAAGAATTGAAATTGAAATATACCTCATCCATCCATTCATTCATCCATTTTCAAACCTGCTTATCCTGAGCAGGGATGTGGGGAAGCTGGAGTTTTACCCTAGCAAGTAGTAGGTGCATGGAAGTAACAATCCCTGGACAGGGTGCCAGTCCATTGCAGGGTGATTACACTGACACACCGACATACAAATACACTCAGTAGGGCTAATTTAGCCATGCCAGTTCACCTAACCTGCATGTTTTTGGACTCTGGAGGGAAATCATAGCATAACAATATAATAATAAATAGATAAAATAATATTCATAATGATGTGATTCATTTCAAAATGCATCAAAAGGAAGAAATAAAAAGAAAACATTTGATCCAGAAAGAAAGAAATTTGAATCTAATATTTCCAGTTCTTGTGCTCAAAGGGTTAAAATACACCAGGCAGTGTGAGGGGGCCCCTTGGCAACATGGAAATCATTTCACAAAGTCATGCCGCACCATGTCTTTTCCCTATGCACGTTTCAAAAGAGCCCCTGCCCCCATTGACTACAATGTAACAATTTTTCATTTGTATTCTTCATTTGTCCTCTCTGCCGCCATTCCTTTGTGTTCAGCTCAACCTGGACTTTTCTGATCTGGGCCAATGAATCATATATGAGCAACATCTTGGAAGCAGTGGGGCATGAGGGCCTCTTGTGCTTTTGCTGCTGTGTGCCTTGCAAGATTGTGATTGAAAATATTTGGAACTGGAGTTTCCGATCCACAGGGGTCTGAGCTGGGAAAAAAAGCAGTGTGAAAACTCAGATGGACTAATGGATACCCATGAGCTTACTAGAGATCACACAGGAGTAACCACCAGCTCCCTGGCCACCCAAAACATTCACCGCTTCTAAATGTTTCTGCCTCTTCACAGCGCTGCCAAGTAACTCAGACTACTGACTGTCTTGTTTTTTGCTCACTTTATTGGTTTTTTTAATTCTGACTGGTTGCTAAGATGTTTACAGACTTTACCCGAGTGGTCTCATTACTTTCTCATTTTTTCATGCACCTTATCTTTAGAACTTATTATTTTTCTAACACCAAGCCAATAGTAAGTCTATAAAAGCAGCACCTGCACTTCAGAACAAGTAATCCGCCTGAAGCTAAGCATTTTTGGGTCTTGTCAGTGCCTGGAGGGGAGAACATCTTGGGAAAGTTTGGGTTGCTGTGGAAAGAGATGTTGCTGAGGCCATCATGGGGCACTTACCTTGTGCTCTGTGTTTGTGTCCCAATGCCCCGGTAAGCGACGGGAACACTGTGCTGAAAAATGGTGCCATCCTTTGGGTGAGACTAATGTCCTGACTCTCTTAAGATAAAAGATTCTTGGGCATTCTTCGGAAAGTGTAGGTTGTACCCTGATCTCCTGGCAAAATTTCCCATAATAACCTTGTACATTCCAATTCCCTAATTATCCCTTGTCCCTTTTTGGCTAACTGTCTCTCTAACCCCTTCACCACATAATTACTATTGTGTGGTGAACGTACTGGTGCAAGAATGGCTGCATATTGCTGCATACTGGTGGTGGAT
>JANRMT010062791.1:136253110-136263169 GCA_026402145.1 Polypterus bichir lapradei
ATCTATCTATCTATCTATCTATCTATCTATCTATCTATCTATCTATCTATCTATCTATCTATCTATCTATCTATCTATCTATCTATCTATCTATCTATCCAATTTCAAACCCACTCCTCCTGTTTAGAAGGAACTCATGCCACAAGCATGAGCTGGGAACCAGTCCTGCACAAGATGCCAGCCCATCAGTTTTTAGAGCTGTGTGTTCTAAATAATTGAAAGACCGAAACCTTTCCTGGCAGCCTAGCGTGAAAAGCAGAAAGCAAACCTGGATGGCATGCTAGTTCATTGTGGGGCACACCCATACCAGGCTAATTTCATGTCACCACCAAGCCTTAGCTGCAAGTCCTTTGGATATGAATGGTCAGAGAGAGCAAAATGATGACTTGGATGTGTAAACTCAATATGGGCTTTTACTGACCTGGAAGATGAACCCAGTGAGACCAGCAGGCTTTTCTAAATTTAGATGAATATAATTTAACTTTCTACATAAAGCATTTTATGCTGGAATTGTGTAGTGAAAAACAGCATTTTTACTGGACACTCTCAGCTCTTTACATAGACAGTTGGGAGTCACTTCAACCACCACAAATGTGCAGTGTCCAACTAGATGATGTGATAGAAGCCATTCCTGTGCCATGGTGCTCACCACGGATTCGGTATTAGGTGGTCAGGGAGTGAGACAAATAGTTAGCCAATAAGAGACACAGGGGATAATTAGGGGACCAGAATGGAGAAGGACGAAATGAACAACTTTGCCAGGACATCAGAGTACAACCAACACTTTTCAGAAGATCACCAGGGATCTTTTATGACCGCAGAGAAGCAGAACCTTGCTTTTACATCTCATCTGAAGAACAGTACCAATTTTTACAGCATGGTGTGGCCGTCACTGCACTGGGGCATTGGGATACATGCAAAGACCACAGGTTAAGTGCCTTCTGATGGCCTCACCAACAACTCTCCCAGCAGTAACCCAGCCTTTTCCTAGATGATCTGCCATCCAGTTGCTGGCCGGGCATGAGCATACTTCGCTTCAGGTGGATTACCTG
The DNA here is from genome assembly GCA_026402145.1 of Polypterus bichir lapradei. Lineage (NCBI taxonomy): Eukaryota > Metazoa > Chordata > Cladistia > Polypteriformes > Polypteridae > Polypterus > Polypterus bichir. Next base: position 136,254,163 of record JANRMT010062791.1, read on the forward strand.
TTTGTTCTAAATAATGCAAAAATGCTAGTGTGGACAGAAAAACATTTTGGAATTTAGCCTTAATTTTCTTTTGCTTAAACTGAAAAATTTTAACTTCTTTAAGGTTTCCTCATAACTTATCCCCTGAAGCCCTGTAATCAGCCTATTTTCTCTTCTCTGGACCTTTTCTAGCACTGCTATGTCCTTTTTATATCCTGGAGACCAAAACTGCACCCAGTACTCCAGATGATGCCTCACCAGTGCATTATAAAGGATGAGCATAACCTCCTTGCACTTGTACTCCACACATCAGGGCGCTATATAACATAACATTCTGTTAGCCTTCTTAATGACTTCTGTCTGGCAGTTGATAGTGACAGGTACAATGCAATCTCCTAAATCCTCCTCATAAAATAGTATTTAGAATTTTCAGATCTTCCATTGTGCATTTGAAATCTAACATTTTTATCTCCTGTATGTAATACCTCACATTTACTTTGATTAAATTTCAAGTTTTATACACAAGCAGTCTGATTCTAACATTGACATAGATGTGAGCAACAAAGTGGAGGACAACGAGGCCACTGCAGGAAATAAGACACACTTTTAACAACGTTAATGTTTGCTAATCGTGCTCTCTGATGGCAAGTCAATTTCCCAGATGTGATGTTGCACTCATTAGTTTGTTGAAAAACACAAATAAACAAAAGAGAGCGGAGAGTCTGACTTGTTATAAACTTTGGGATTTTTTCCTACTTCAATCACTTTACGTGATGAGTTATTGGCATGTGTGGTGTTCTTAATGTGTGAGTAGAGATGTGTGCCTAAAGGGATAGTGAGGTGAAGTGGAGAGGAGGATCTTTGGGCCCACTGAGAGTCCTAATCTGGTTTTGGTCTTTGGAGAGTCAAAGGAAATTTGAGATTGGTGATGAGGTACAGGAACAAAGGGGGGCATACCCGGGGCTCAAGTGCCATGAGACAGTGAAACCCTATGCTGCCCCAGCCAGCTTTAAACATCTCTATTTACTGTATATATAAAATCCAACGTCTGACTATCTGTCTGTCTGTCCGCTTTCACGAGAGACCTACTTAACAGATTTAGATCAAGTTTTTTTCAATAATTTGCTTGAACATTCCAATTAATTTTATGACTTCTCTCATTGCGCTAAGTATCACAGTTTGCTTGCAGGAGCAATTTATTCACGTGAATCCGAGAAACACACAGCGGACCGAGGGGAGGGAGCAGCAGGTGGGGCCGCTCCGTTCCAGTCGATCTGATGTGGCATTGGCGAGAGGGTTTTAATCCCTCGCATTCCTCTAATCGCGATGGGCACACCCTTTCAATTCAAGCGATTACTGTTCCCGGTGAAGCTTTTCTTTGCAATGTCAACTAACAAGACCCAGGGACAGACGCTCAAGTAGGCAGGGGTTGATCTTAGCTCACCATGCTTCTCGCATGGTCAGCTTTATGTCGCTTTCTCCCGAGTTAGTTCCCCAAGAAACCTATATGTTCTTGTCCGTGATAGCAAAACCAAAAATATTGTGTATCAAGAGGCCCTCGGATACAAAATTTATCAATATAAATTCTTCTCAATACAAATGACATTTTTTAAATTTTTTTAATTGATTTTTAAAGCTTGTCCTGCTTCACGACTATGTGGGCAGAGCCGCAGGGGACAGCTAGTTTAATAATATAAAATATCGATTATCACATTGTGTGAGTCCTAATGTTGTCAGGACAAAGATGCTGGGTGTCATTGTCAGCAACAGAACAGATGTGAATCCAATACCGAAGTTCAAGCAGTTAGCCTTCCTTTATTTTTAATATCCTTCCAGTAGTCTTCTTCACCTCCCGCATACTTTACCCATCAAGTCATGCTCATATATATATTTAAATCATAACACAGATTATCCCACACAGGGGGCTGGGCAGGTGAGTATTTGAGGTGGCCTGTGCACACACTGAAAAATCACATCCTAATGGTTAGCAACAGTGAAATAAGAGATGAAATTAAAATGTCAAAAAGAAGCATCTTCCCCCAGGAGTTTAATTGTGTGCAAACTGGGCTGCATGTAGTTAGACACTCAGGAAGAGAGTTCGGACGTCTGCTCGCATGTGTTCAGGGCAGTTAGCTGATACTGCGCACATTAGACAAGCAAAGTAAAATACGCCATAAATATTTATGGTGCCGTCTCTGCCTGGCCTTCCACTTGTGATGAAAGTCTGTTTTTTTCTTCAGATGCTGCTTGCTATTCCACACGAGGAAGCGAGAGGAAGTTTTATAATGGGAACAAGACAGTCAGATTTGTGTTTTTAAATATGCTGTTGACCATGCGTTTCAAATTACTGTCAGCCCCACTTAAGATCACATCGGCGAAGATCAATCCTGCTAATCATGCGGCTTTGTCAGGGCCCTTTAAGACTGGATGATCGGTAAAGATCAGTTCTGTTAATGGTGTGAATTGGTAAAGCCATTTGGGACTGGATCAATCCTGTTAATGACATTGAAATGTCCCGAGTAAATGGAAGGAGATCGGTGAACATCGATCCTGCCAATTGATGTCAATTAAGGGAATCGGGCTGGGGTGAGACCATGTGAATTGTGTAAGTGACACTGTCTGGGATGAGATGGGGAAAGAGGGGTCTTGGTAATGACCCACATTAGTAAGAGTCTTCTAGAACTAACCATCAGGGACCTGATCTGAACAGATGAACACTCACAATAACACACATTAGGGAGTCAGTCCAGAATGAAATAACGAAAGGTGAATTGTGTAAGAGGCATGCCTTAGAGAAACCATCTGGTATGAGATCAGGAAAAAGGGGGTCTTGCTAATGACACAAATTAGTAAAATTGTAGATCCTTTTGAATTAATGGACCTATCTGGAATCAAGCAAGAATGGACAGGCACTCACAGTAAAACAAATTAGTAAATCAAACCAGGATGAAATCAGGAAATTTGAATTGCATAAATGACACAGATTAGTGAAAGCCTGGAGGGATGGGATTAGAGAAGAGGGATTTTAGGAAAATGACACAAATTAGTAAAGCCGTCAATTCCTTTGAATTAATTAATCTGTCAGAAATCGGATGAACATTCACAATAGCACAAATTAGAGAGTCAGTCCAGGATGAAATCAGGAAATTGGAATTGTGTAAATGACACAGATTAGGGAAGCAACCTTGTATTTTATTAGGGAAAAGGGCTCTTTGCTAATGACACAAATGAGTAAAAACATGGATCCTTTTGAATAAATGGACCTACCTGGGATCAAACAAGAATGAATGAGAACTCACAATAATGCATATTACAGGAGCAGTCCAGGATGACATCAGGAAATATGAATTGTGGTAATGACCCAGATTAGTGAAGCCATGTGAGATGGGATTACAAAAAGAGGGATCTTGGTTAAATGACATAAATTAGTAAAGCTGTCAATTCTTTTGAATTAATTAACCTGCCAGGAACTCAGATGAAATCAGCAGATGAGAACTGTGCAAATGGTATGCTGTAGATTAGTGAAATCGGGTCGAGTGGGATCAGGAATAAGGGCTCCTGGCAAAGACACAAATTGGGAAAGCCTGAACTAATAAATCCTTCAGAAATTGGATCAGATAGGATTAACACTCAAAGTTACACAAATTCAAGGAATGGTGGGGGATGAAATCAGGAAATTCGAATTATGTTCTCTCCCAAACTGAACAAGAGATGCAGGGAAAGTCTAGTGTTATTGTGGACTACTCTGCTGTCTTGGGATTTAACATCCATAGAGGGAAAAGCAAGGTCCTCAAGGGCATTATGGTGGAAGGTGTAGTGCTAGAAAAGCTGCAAAGCTTCACCCACCCTGGCAGCATCATTGACAAGCAGGCTGTGGTGAATGCTGATGCTATTGCAAGGTTCAGCAAGGCAAAGTGAGCTTTTCTCCAACTGAGAAATAGCTATAGATCTAGGGATCTGTTGTGTGCCACCAAGATCAGGTTCCTACAATTCCAACGTAAAGTCAGTCCTCCTGTACAGAGCAAAGACTTGGAGGACCACCACAAACACCACCAAAATGTTCCATACATTTACTAACACCTGTCCGAGAAGCATCTTCCAGGATTTACTGGCCTGATACCATCAGTAACCAAGGTGTGTGGCAGCAAATAAGTCAAGAGCTGGTAGAGGAAGACATTCTCCAGTCATGTTTGAGGCCACATCCTCTGTAAGCCAGTTTCAAGTATAACGTGGAATCCCCAGGGAAAGAGGAAAAGAGGCCAGCTAAAAAACATCTGGTGCAGGGACCTAGAAGCAGATGCCAAAAGGGTGGGTCACACCTGGGGAAAATTGGAGAGACTTGCCCAGGATAGAGATGCCTGGAGACCTCTTGTCAGTGGCCTATGCCCCAAGAGGGGCAACAGCCATAAGCAAAGTAAGAAGTAAATAAGTGACGCAGACTAATTAAGCCATCTGGGAAGATGTTATGAAAAAGAGAAATCCTATTAGAGTCACAAATAAAGTGAGTCCATCTGGGATGAGATCAGTAAGGATAATTTCTGACAGTGGCATGAAATAGGAATTCTATTTGGGATGAGATGAGGAAAGAATCTAAGCAGTCAGCCCATACGGCTGGAAAGAAGAATCCATTTAATGATACAAGTCTAAGAAATTAGATCAGCAAGGACACAAATTTTCAAAGCCTCTAGGATGAAAGCAAAAAATTAAACATGAAACCGTGAATCAGTCTGGAAAGAACTGAGCAATGACAAACACCGTGAATCACACAAAAAAGTAAATCCTTCTGGAATTTAAGAGACTTAAATACGTTTAGCGACATGAATCAGTGAATTTATTGAGGGATGGAAAACCTATTAATCATATGGAATAGGGAATTTGTCAGGAATGAGATCAAGAAAGATTACAAAAGAAAAATCCATCTTGGAAAAGATTAAGCTTTTGAAAGTTGATTTCGTAATAGCATGGATGGGAGATGTTATCTGGAATTGAAATCAGGATGGACAAATCCTATTAATGCAGAGATTAGGAGCCTGTCTACAGTAAATTCAGGGAACAAGGATTGTGTTAATGACACAATTAAACCTATGAGATGGATGCAAACAAGAGTAAATCTTATAGAACAAAATTAAAAAAATATATATATGGATCGCAGCTGAGGTAGATTTTAATGATGAGAGACATTGAATCTTTTTTGTCCAAGATCATGAAAAATCAATCGTTTTAATGAGTGTATTTAGGAATGACATCCTGTCCAGAATTGGTTCCCATCTTACACCACAGTTGTACAGATGGCTGGCTGGATAATTGCAGACAACATGTAAAATGGACCAGAAATTAATATTTGTTCCTGGAAGCCTTGGTTGCAGAGCAGAAAGCAACCCTGGACTGGATTAGTGGGTTAGAAAATGGGTGGATACTTAATTGTATGAATTCATTAATAACATCTGTCTCTCTTATAATATTTTCATATCTATCTAGAGTCATGTGAAAAAGTAAGCACACCTCATGAAGTGTTTTTCACTTCTGTATAAATTGAAGCTTGGAGATGGGGTCGAAAATTCACTGTCGAGTTAAGTTCAGATTCTGATTTTACAATATTCAAAACATCGAGAAAACCTGATTTTAATATTGTGTCTGTATGTGTGTCTGTGTAAAATTAAATTTAATTTTAAGTCTTAAATTTACAATTTCCATTGGTAAACTATGCATTTTTCTATGCTGTGGAGAGCTCCTGGTTAACTACATCTTAACAAAGACAAAACATTTTAGAACTTGAAATCTACAGTATGTACAACTGTGCTCGTATGTAACTTTGAATTGTATGGCAAAATCTTACTTTGAGTAATTTCCTGAAATATTACTAAAGTATAATTTACAAAGAAGCACTGAAGTGAAATTTACAAAGAAGTACTGTATAGACCATACCATACTGATATTTTAACCTATGTGGACCTATTAAGATCTGATTTTCATTTAAGCAGTATCTTTGGATAAAGGTGCTATAATTGGAAAAAAAAGAAAATTTGATGTTTTAATGATGTATCCAATGAAAAGCAAACATATATGTCATTTCTGTCTGTGGAAAAGGTAAGTCCACCCTTGGCTCTAATAGCTGGCATCGCCCCATTTGGCAAGTAGGTGATTTCTACAATTGTTTACCAGTCTCCGACATCAACTGAAAGTATTTTTTCCACTCCTCCAGGCAGAATTCTTTCATTAGTAAGATGTCTGAGGGATGTCTTGTATGAAATTCATACCTGGGCTTTGACTTGGCCATTCCAAAAGCTTCCATTTCTTTCTTTTCAGCCACTCCGTGCTGGATTTACAGATATGTTTAGGGTCATGGTCATGTGGTAAGGTCCACTTTCAGCTGAGTTTTGATCTTCTAATAGATAGCCTCACATTACCTTTAAGCACTCTCTGGTAGAATAAAGATTCCATTGTGGATTGTATGACTGTGAATTACCCAGCAAAATAGCCCTGAACCATAACATTTCCACCACCGTGCTTTTCAGTTGTTATAAGGGTTCTTCTGATCAAATTTTGTCTTTGGTTTTTGCCAAACACGTCTTCTGGTACAATGGACAGACAAATGACCTCATCTCCGCCTTGTCTGTCCAGATTTCATTGTTCCGGAAGTCCTGGTCTTTTTGCCTAGGTGTTTATAGGCAAGCTTTACTCTTGCTCTGATGTTATTTCTGGACAGCAAAAGTTTTCATCTGGCACATCTCTAATCTGTGAAGCCTTTTCCTGATGGTAGACTCAGGACCTTTGAAATTAACAGTGGCAAGAGCAACCCGTAGGTCCTGTGATAAACTCCTGAGGTTCTTAGAGATTTCTTTCAGATTATTATGTTCTGCTCTTGGGCTGAATTTGTTGAAGTGGCTTGGCCTGGACAAGTTGACATTTGTCTGAAATCTTATCCACTTGTAGATGATCCTCCAGACAGCAGAATGGCTGATTTCCAGTTGTTTGGAAATCTTTTTAAATCTTTTCCAAGACTCAAAAGTATTAATGACCTTCTATCTGAAGGCCTCAGAGATCTCTTTTAATCTCGGTATGTTGATAACAAACTTCACTAGCAAAGAGCAAACCAAACTAAATGTCTGAAGTTTAAATAAGATGAAAGGTTTTGACAATATACTTTCTAATGATGTTCTAAATATTAGCACCCGATCTGAAGTACGACACAATCAGCAAGAGTGAAAGGGAAGGTCTACAGGACGGTAGTGAGACCAGCTTTGTTATATGGGTTGGAGAGGGTGGCACTGAACAGAAAGCAGGAGAAAGAGCAGGAGGTGTCAGAGTTAAAGATGCTGAGATTTGCATTGGGTGTGACGAGGATGGATAGGATTAGAAATGAGTACATTAGAGGGTCAGTTCAAGTTGGACGGTTGGGAGACAAAGTCAGAGAGGTGAGATTGTGTTGGTTTGGACATGTGCAGAGGAGAGATGCTGGGTATATTGGGAGAAGGATGTTAAAGATAGAGCTGTCAGGCAAGAGGAAAAGAGGACGGCCTAAGAGAAGGTGTATGGATGTAGTGAGAGATGACATGCAGGTGATGGGTGTAACAGAACAAGATATAGAGGACAGGAAGATACGGAACAAGATAAACCACTGTGGTGACCACTAACAGGAGCAGCCGAAAGAAGAAGAAGATCTGAAGTACAACACAACTGCTCCTGCATATAGGATTTTGTATAAACCTCAAATAGAGAGTAGACTGGGGTACCTGCAGTAGGGGATTGTACATGTTGGCAGTAATTACTACCAATTATTTAAAAAAAATATTGGTTACTACCTCACTCATCACTGTCTCTTTTGCTATCAAGGTACCAGGCTAATATCTTGGATTAATTGTGTTAGAATATTGGTTGAGAAGATAGGAATGTTTTCAGTGTACTCGATTTTATATTAGGAAGTTCATTTTCTAGAAAAACTAAAAAAGAATGTTAACTTGGAAACTTTGTGTTCGGTCCCATTAAGATGGTGATTCTAAAAACACCAAGAAATTGGAATAAACACAGAAGCTTCGTGATTGTTCACAGCAGCCTGAAGGCTAAATTTGCATATTATTAATGAACCATTGAAAAAGACATATTTAACAAAATATGGGGTAAAAAAGATGCTTTATTTTTACATAAAATTAATGTCTAGTGATAAATATGTGAGTAACAAACCTGTGAGTTGTATTTCTTATTTATATGTAACAGACTGACTTCTATTAATGTACTTGAAATATGATTGCAGATAAAATCCAGATTCTAACATTTATGTATTTCTCTATTGTAAGAATTGACTGGGCAGGTAGACAAATTGGAGAAGCTAAATAAGGCTGGGGTACCACCCTGGTAACCCTGTTTAATTGTAAACTGTATAGACTGTTGATAATGCCTGAAAAAAAGATATTTCTTAAAGGCAAACATTGTGGTTAGCAACAGGAGCTTTGTCCTCTGGGTTAGTCAGCTTGACATCTTATAGAAACAAGCAGATTTTATATTATCACAGAAAGGGCGGGACTTCTCAGGTGTGTGTGGGGGGGGGGGGGGGTCAGTTATCCCACTTGGGCACTTTTTCTTGGCTTCAGAGGAAGAAGAAGATAATGGTAGTATCTACAACCCTTATTGTCCCGGGGTGGTATTGCTCACCACGAAATCTATCTATCTATCTATCTATCTATCTATCTATCTATCTATCTATCTATCTATCTATCTATCTATCTATCTATCTATACTTGCTTCATTATTATCTGCTTTGCAAAGTGTTTCAGCATGACTACTAAACAAAACAATGACACAGATACATTGCACATAACAGCAGATACAGACATTTCACATGTTTCCTAGTGTGGGGTTCATTTAATGCACACTAGGATGTATGCAAAAACAATTTTTTCTCTCTCTCTATCTATAAGAAAGAGTATAGGAATCAGGTGAGGAACATAGTATAGTGCCTTTCATATCTATCTATCTATCTATCTATTTATCTATCTATCTATCTATCTATCTATCTATCTATCTATCTATC
>JANRMT010062791.1:136263269-136295690 GCA_026402145.1 Polypterus bichir lapradei
TCTATCTATCTATCTATCTATCTATCTATCTATCTATCTGTCACTAACTAATCTACTTTTTTGCATTGTCTAGTGGCCAAAGAAATTAAACTATAAGCCTTTCACAGTCACTATAATCCCTTTCTTCAATTCCTTTCCTAATAATCAGTGACTTTGTTACCTGTAGATCTATACTGTATTTGTGGAAAACTTTGAGAAGGTGAACATATGTAAAATGTAGTCTGTATAATCTTAAAACCTACATGAGAAAGCAATGTGGAAGCATTTCTATCGGAAAAATTTAGAGACAATATCTGAATTTTTATTTGATTCTGTTGTATTTATTTTATATAGTACATTTCTTTCTTTCTTTCTTTCTTTCTTTCTTTCTTGAAGTATCTCCCCCTCAGCCCCCATTTCTCTTTCTGATCTGTAGTACCCCCCCAACACCCCCCTTTTTTAACTTTCAGATGTTGCAAAGTGCCAAGCTTTTAAATGCAGCCATCCCCTCCTGAGATAATGGAGGCAGATTAGACAATAACAGGTTGACGGTGCCGTTGGCGGGAGCATGTCGTAGTGGCTACTCTCAGCACTAAAATGCTAAAAACACTTTTTATTATTGTGATTCATCTAGGCTTTCAAAATACCAGAGATATGAAAAAAATATTCATTGCCTTTTTTCCTTCTGCTTTTTAAAAAATAGAAAAACTGCATTCGGCAGGAACTCATAATAACACCATGCGGCCCAGCTAATGGGAGAGACACAACGTTGCCGTGGAAACGGGCAGACACATGGTGGTGTGTACGTGTGTGCGTGTGTGTGTATGAAGGGTGTAGGGGGGCTAGGGGGTGTGTGGATCGCTTTTGAATTCAGAATTGGTAATCTACATTTATTTAATACATACGAATGAAAAAGCAATCTGCTGTTCATGAACAAGAACGGCTGAGTCTGGGATTCATTGTGCGCTTGTCATGCGACTCCAGTCGGCTCAGTCTGTTCACCTAGTCGTGAATTTACCCAACTGTTGCTTCTGTCCTTAATGAAGTGGACACTCAAATGGAGTGTCTTGCGCTTAAAACATTATGAAGATGTTTACCCTTCACAAGACAATGTGACCGTGATACTTACTTTTTCAAAGCAAACCTCTAAAACTGGATGAAAGTCTGTAGAAAGCACACAAGTCAGATGAAAGACTGCTGCGGCCTTGCATGCACTCCAATGTGGACGTGCTTCAGGGAGACCCTTGCTATTGTGTCTGGCCTCTCTTGTGTTGTTTCTTCCAAACTGTGTCTTTGTTCATCATCTGCAGGTTTTTACTGGCAGTCTGCACTTCCTTTGATCAGTTTTGCCATGAGCTGAGGTGCAGGTTGCAGCTTCAGAAGTGCATGTGTGTCATAAAGGTGGTCCAAGTGGTGGTGGGGGTACTTCAGGATGCAAGTTGTTACTGTCTACTGGCCCTCAGTGGGCACTGTCTCCCCAGCAACATAAGATCACTAAAACAAAAATCATCACAATTACGAAAAGAGGCACTAACAAGATGTGCACTGGCAATGAAATGCATAGCAAAAAATGAATTCTCAAGGCACACGTCAAATACGCATCGAGAATGGAGAGGTTAGAGATGTGAAGTTCCCTCTTTATTAATATTCATGTTGTGCTCCCATTATAGATATTGTTTGTGACATCTGTCCATCTACTGTATATTCTTAGCCATCTATATTCCATAAGCGGGGCCAAGGGAAGTCAAAGTCTATCAAGCGTATGGATGGGGTGCCAGTCCATCACATGGCCCACTCAGACCTAGAGTCACCAATTAATTTAAACTGTACAACTGGACATTAAAGGAATAGTTTGAAAAAACTGGGGATTAGAAATTGGGCGAAGCTCCGCCCATAGCCTGGCCCCTCTTACCTGTGTCAGTGGTTATGCAGAATATATAAGAAGTTTGACAAATGAGAGGAGACCTTTCAGTCTAATAGTTAAACTGTTCCAGTATCTCATGTAGATTCTTCTTAAAGGTTGCCAAAGTTTCTGTTTCAACAACATGCCTGGAGAGTTTGTTCCAGATTCCCACAACTCTTTGCATAATGAAGTGTTTCCTAGCTTTAGTCTTAAATGCCTTTTCCCTCTATGTCCACTGTGTTATGATTCGTGCATTCAATACATTTTGCGTCTTTTCTGGGGAGTTTTTTTTGTGCACCTTTGATTTTGAGTTGTATATCATTTCCTGAAGATGCCATAAATCTCTATTCTCTTTCCACAATGTCATCTTGAATTCAACGTGCAACGCCATTTTGAGACTTTTGCATCAGCCGTTTCCCAAGGTTGCTTCTCTATAAGTCGTCATATTTATGCGCCATTTGAATTATCTCAACCCTTTTTTGATCAAATAATTTTTGTTGTTTATTCTAAAGGCTTTTGAGCTTTCATTTTTATTCTTTGATTTAGATTCTTGATTAGCATTTCTGGCTTGGAAAAAGATCATTTTTGTCTTTTTGGTTCTCTGCTTGTATTTTTGACCTCCCTTTACCTCTTGACCTTAAATTAACCCTTTGAACCCTGCAGGCTAGTTTTTGTGCCAACCACAAAGCAGTACTTTCCTGAAAGGCCGGTATAATGGCCCACCTTTCTATCATCATAACCCTGATGGCCCGAATAAACACATATCTGTTACACTATGCTACTATTACGTTACACTACTGTTAATGCTACTCTGCTCTCTGAATCTTGCAGTCTGCTGCTATAAAGACATATTCTTGAAAGATCAGTACACCTCATTGCCATCATAACCTGGCTGGCCAGCCTTCACTGTATTAGACTACACACATGATATACCACTGTCTAGTTTACGCTGTTTTTCTTTTAACTACAGGCAGACAAAGAGATCTTTACCCATTTTGCTCCACAAGAAGGTTTCTTCCTTCAGTGAGCTCCCCTTAGGACATCTGCGTTATGGTATGACAGATGTACCACCCCAGTCAAATGCTACACCTGTCATGGTCCCTAGCACAGGTTTCACTTCTCCTGAAGGAGTTTATTCTTTTGATGGCAGAATTGAGAGCTCCACAGGGAAGGGGAGATGCTGGGTGATTGATTGGAAGGTGGTGGAAATCATGTTATGTGTTCTTATGCATTGCTTCTGGTGCTAAAACTGTTCTGAAGCTTCTTCTTCTTCTTCTTCTTCATTAGGGGTCATCTCACAGGATCATCTTTTTCCATCTTTTCCTGTCCTTTACATCTTGCTCTGCTACACCCATCACATCCATGTTCCCTCTCACCACATCCATAAACCTCCTCTTAGGCCTTCTTCTTTTCCTCTTGCCTGGCAGCTCTATCTTTAACATCCTTTTCCAAATATACCCAGCATCTCTCCTCTGCACATGTCCAAACCAACGCAATCTCCCTCTTTGACTTTGTCGCCCAACCGTCCAACCTGAGCTGACTCCATAATGTACTTGTTCCTAATCCTAGCAATCCTCGAAACTCATATTGCAAATCTTAGCATCTTTAACTCTGCTACCTCCAGCTCTGTCTCCTGCTTTCTGGTCAGTGCCACCGTCTCCAGCCCATATAACATAGCTGGTCTCACTACCGTCCTGTAGACCATCCTTTTCACTCTTGTTGATATCTGTCTGTCACAAATCATTCCTGACACTCTTCTCCACTCACTCCACTCTGCCTGCACACTCTTTTTCACCTCTCTTCCACAATCCCCATTACTCTGTACTGTTGATCCCAAGTATTTAAACTCACCTTTGTCAACTCTACTCCCTGCATCCTCACCATTCCACTGACCTCCCTCTCATTTACACACATGTATTCTGTCTTGTTCCTACTGCCCTTCATTGCTCTCCTCTCTAGAGCATATCTCCACCTCTCCAGGGTCTCCTCCACCTGGTCCTTACAGATCAGAATGTCATCAGTAAACGTCATAGTCCACGGAGTCTCCTGTGTAATCTCATCTGTCAACCTGTCCATCACCATTACACATAAGAAAGGGCTCAGAGCTGATCTGTGATGTAATCCCACCTCCAACTTGAATGCATCCATCACTCCTACCGCAGACCTCACCACTGTCACACTTCCCTCGTACATATCCTGTACAACTGTTACGTACTTCTCTGCCACTAACGACTTCCTCATACAATACCACAGCTTCTCTTGAGGCACCCTGTCATGTGATTTCTCCAGGTCCACAAAGACACAATGCAACTCCTTCTGGTCTTCTCTATACTTCTCCATCAACACCCTCAGAGCAAATATCGCATCTGTAGTTTCCCGACATGAAACCATACTGCTGCTCACTAATCATCACCTCCCTTCTTCTGAAGCATATCATTCAAAAGTTCAGTTTTCCTTTAGTTCCTTACAATGGATGGTAGAAAATGAAGACACCGAAAGTGATACAACTTATTCTATAGTATCAATGTGTGGCTTATAATCACATTACCATTATATAATAAAATTTTACTTTTATAAATCAAAATATTTGTATTTTTGTTGACAATTGCTGGGGAGGCTAGGTTTATAGTGTCAAAATGCTGAGGAGGGCAGGGTTAAAAAGGTTTTCCTTGCTGTGGCAGAACATAATGGTGACCTCAAGTATGTGGTTCACTATTAAGTTGAAAGAATTCTTCTGATAAACTCTATGAAATCATTTGAGGATTTTAAGTACCTGTATCAGGTCCCCATGCAATCTCCTCTGCTCTAGACTAAACAAGTTTAATTTGTGGAGTCTATCAGAGTAGGACACGTCCTTAAGTCCTGAGATGCACTCTGTGTACAGCTTCAAGTGCTGCTATGTCTTTCTTTTACTGTGGTGACCAAACCTTCATACTATACTCCAGATATAGTCTCACTAGATATTAGACATTACATCCCTTGTTTTATATTCAACAATTTTTACAATATGACCTAACATTACTTCGATTATGAAAACATTGTGTCAACAAAAACACCTAAACCTTGTTAGACAATGTTTCCCATAGGACATTAGCTCTAAATAACTTGATTGGTGAGACAGTGGAAATTAAAAGGAGGAAATGAGATGGCAACATTTATAAAGGGGATCCAGTATCTGTAACAACAACCATTTTGAGCTCCTGGTGCTGTTGTGCTTCAGTAATTAGATTTTGCTTCATCTGTATGTGACCTGACAGTACTCATGTCTATTCTTTGGATCACAGACTAATAAGTATATAATCTGATTTTGATTGATGTCGCTCATATGTAATCTTTTGCTCATCCCAGTCTCTACACCCACCTGGTCTGGTACTTCCAATCATGTTAAACAGGATGGCGTGGCACACTGCTGCACCACATTTTAATTTTTCCTCTAGAGGAGCCAGTGTTTAAGGTGCATGTGGCCATCTCTGTGGATGGAATGGGCTGGTATGCTCCTGATGCTTAACAGACATGGAGATAGCAAGCTAACTCCACATGGACAATAACCAGCCCAGGAACCAAAGCCGGGTCTTTGGATCCGTGAGTCAGTAATCCTAACCAGTGTGCATACCCACATTTTGGTGGAGTATGTGCAATTTTGACCTGAGTCATTCCTTAAATGTTATAATCAGTTTGTTTTTGCCTTGCTCTAGTGGGAGTAGCATTGTCAACATGTCTGTCTGTTTTTATCTTTAGTTATTGTCATGGGCTTGGAGTCCCAAAGCACATAAATCCCACTAACTTCTAAAAAACACTTCCAAAAATGTCCACTAGATGGGGTATTACAATGAAGAGCACTCCATGTTTGCAGCAGTGGGCTCCTGTCTCACCATTTGGACAAGAACTCTGCTTTTGCAGTTGGGGTGAGCATAATAGTCATCTGTCTGTCTGTCCAAAGAGCCTCTCAATGAACTGTGCCAATGCCAAATTTACCTGTCTGCACTTTATTCCACTTTTCCTACCTAAAGGGTCTTGACTCAGTCCACTTTCCTTAACTTTTTCCTTCTTTTCTCTGTTTTCCTTTAACCCAGTTTCTCTCTTTTCCAGCTCCAGGCTCCATATGCACCAGCACCCAGTAGCACCTGACAATCTACCTGTCATTAATATGGAGGGCCCTGTCTAATCACTTTAATTTCACTCAATTAGCCTGAGCCTTCAGAACATATTCCCATTTGGAATGGAACCCCTAATAACTTGCAGCCATTCGCTTTCCTGTTAAGGCTGCCATTGTTACTGGAGATCAGCAAAGATTAGGAACCGGGGGCAATCATTTAAGTCACATCTTACAAAATAAAAGGCTCTGATGCCCAAACTCTTTCAGGCCCTTCTGAGATCTCTCATATCGCATATCCATTTGTGTACTGTTTCAGCGCCAGGGACACGTTATGTAGAGACACCCTGGAATTGCTGGCTTTCCACTGAAGCTGGCAAGGTTTTCAGTTTGGTGACACAGCAGCAATTTTTTTTTTTGTAACCAGTAAGGCAGGCTGACTGCTTCATTGATACACACAGGGTGTTGTCATCATGGCTGCTGAAATTTGAAATTGATCAATTCAGTTTATTTTTTTTGTAATGCTCAACACTGAGCACACACTAAGAGTGCTGTGACAAGTTCACAGGTAAATGGAAATCAATCAATAAATCAATCAATCGACCTTTATTGTCATGTGTACTCAGTGCAATATTCAAGTATAATGAATTTTAATCTGAGTATTCAACTCACAGAATACAACCATCGACTAAGAAGTACTGGTACAATTAACAGTACAGTAAGACAACAACACAGAACAATAAATACGAAACTACAAAGTCCAAAATACTGCACAACAGCTAACAACACACCGTTTGGAGTAGTAATGAGGCAGAATTGGCCAGTAGAATAAATAAGGAGTTGTAATCAGTGTAACAGTCGTAAGTGCCATGATGGATGGTCTGGAATCATGAATAGGATGGAAGGTGAATCCTTGCCCAGCCAGGAAGCCATAACAGAAAAACAATGTGAGATGGGTGGTTATTGATTCCTATCCAAATCAGGATAAAAGAATAATGCATGGACTGGGAGATTCTGAAAGGGGGACAGTGCTCCTCTGGTTTGGCCCCAGCCTGGACACCCACAGGGTTACCTGGGACTTGTAGTTTCAAAGGGTGGCTCTGTCTGGGTCCTTGGGTGCCAGCAGGGGGTGCTGTTGGGAATGCACTTGCCTGTTTTGTTATGCAAGGCCACAAAAGGAAGCCATCTTGCTCCAAGGACTGAGACAGCATTGGGAGGCAGAGTGCAAAACTCAGCTGAAGAATCCCCTTACCAACAGATGTCCTCCGCTGAACGTTCTGCACAGGTAATCCCCTGTGATCATTATCCTGGTGCCCTTGACACTAGATAAAGGAATAGCATCTCCATTAGCATGTCAACATAACAGACAATCCTGTTACCCAAAAACGTTGTATGTTTCTCCCAGAACTTGTAAGTGTATGTGTCTGGCCAGTGGCACCCACTATCAGCCCCCACTTACATGTTACAATATTCTGTGCCAAAAAATAGTTACCTTCAGAAACAGTAAAATAAAATTAAAAAAGCATGGAAGATGATTATGACATGTAAATGATTTCCCTTCTAACACCAGAGGGCTGAGCGACAGCATCAGATCATGTTGACCGCAGGATGCTTTCATGGCCACTAAATCAGGCTGACAAAGCCAAATAAGAGCAATGGAGTACTGTAAGAATAGCAGACTAAATTTGGTAGGTGCATGGAGGACAGCTTGTGAGCCCAATAAATTACAGAGCATTTTGAGTATAAGGATGTGACTTTTTCAATAATACTGGTGACAATGGCTTTCGGGCCTTTTGAGACGGGTTTGCATGGCTCAGAGCAACATCACCACAGAATGACCAGTGAATCGTATATCAATGCAAGGAACTCCCGTCCTGATTTGTGTAGGCCACATTCTTAATGGAGCAGCGCCTGCTGGAAATTGAACTTACTTCGACGGCTTGTATCAGCCCCACATGTACCACCTCTTCAGATGCTTATTTCTGCTATGGCTTTTAGTGCACAGAGGTCTCTTCAGCCTCTTCCTTTTTTCCTCATTCATTTTAATTTACTTGCTTGTTAAGACTTTCAAAATCTTTACTGTTTTCTTTTTTACTAAACCGGCACACAATTAAAAATGAGACAAAATAACAAGGTAGTCAGCAGGCAACCTATGCATGCATCAAAAATGATCTCCTTTGATAACATTTTTAAAATGAAAGCACAAAAAAACACAAAGCGAAAGAAATGAGGGACTCTAATCCTCTGTAATTTATGAAATATCTTATAATTTTCCAAAAAAAAAAAAACCAAAATATACACTGCCAGGAATTTCAGATATGGTTCAGTGATAAAAGAAGAAAGAAGGAGGATGTCTAATTAAAAGGCCTGCTCCATTTACCACAATAATTTGCTTTTAATTAAGAAATTAATAGACACAAAAATGTAAAGGCACTGCAGCCCTCAAGGACCAGGACTGGTCACCCTGATCCACAGTCATGGCTCCTTCCACAAATCTCTGTGTAATGGCTGAGACAGGACTCAGCATTCGCTTTGCTCTCCATGGCTGACTTTTATCTGGAATGGTGTTGGGTTTGAGCAGTTTGGACCACTAAGGACTGGCCTCACGTCCTCTTCAGTGATGAGTTTTGCTTCTCCCTTGGTTCTGATATGGTTAGTCAATCTGAAGTATGACATCTGATACCAGACCAGTGAGCCTTCTCTTTGGACTCTGATTGGCTCTCTTGAGTCTATGAAACAATACTTGACACTTGACACTTGACACTCCAGTATACCTACATAAAGTATTGAAATTTAAATAATACATACCGTGGCTGTTCATTTGTCTGTCCAGGATTTTAAATCACCTGTAGCTCGCAAACCGTTTGACTGATTGACCTGAAAATTGGTACTGCGTGACGTCTACTATCTGCTTTCAGGGTGATGATTCACCTCTAAGGGTATTCCTCTTTTTATTTTTATTTAATTATTTTGTAGAGTCAACTCTTGGTAGCGGCCAGCAGGATGGGCGTGCGGCGCATTCGTATGGGCACCGTTCTCATCCCCTACCACCTTCGCCATCACTTCCCCTACCTCTTCATATCTTAAATCATTCTTGAGGCAGATTGAACACTTAAGTGCCAGCTGAAGGGAAAAGTTAAAGAAAACATACTAAGTAATTGCAACACAAACACTGACTTAATCAGTTTTAATTAACTGTGAAAGATGCCTATGAAAGAAGAGAAGAAGCGGGCCGCTAGGGTGGAGAAAAGAAGAGCTGCTCAGGAAGCAGCAAGCGCATCAACCTCTGAGCAAACGAATGCTAAACGTACAGAGAAAGAGGATGAAAACTAGGAATACTCAAGTCAAGTGTATTCGCCGTTACTGGTACCTAATATTTTACACAAACACACACACATACAGAAGAGCTCATACATTTATATATATATATAAATGTTATATAAATGCCGAGTTAAGGTTACGCCCCGAGGCAGACGCATGAGTGAGTAGGGCCCCGCCCCCCTTCTCGTAGCCAGATGAGTCTCTCTCAGATTTGTGCTAATAAATCAGTACCGCAAGCAAACTATGATACTTAGTGCAATGAGAAAGTCGGAAAATCAACTGAATGTTCAAGCAAATTATTGAAAGAAAACCTGATCTAAATCCGTTAAGTAGTTCTCTCATGAAAAGCTGACAGACATTGGACAGGTTTAAAAAACTATAAGAAATTTCATGCTTAGACCACAAAATTTTTTAAACCGTTTCTTAGTGAGCACCTATGGGCCAAGGGCAACCTACATTCCAAATTTCAAGTCCCAAGTCCTCATGGTTTGGGAGATTTCATGATGAGTGAGTCAGCGGCATTTAGCTTTTATATATATAGATATATGTATATATGGTGTGTATACAGTATGTATATTTACCTACATGTATATTTATATAGATTCAAAAGTATTCAGACCCCTACACTTTTCTCACATTTTGCTATTTTTTTTCCCCTCATCAAGCAACACTCAATACCCAGGAACAACAAAGTGAAAACAAGATTTCAGAAGGTTTTGTAAATTTATTAAAAATGAAAAACAAACTGAAATTTCCACTTGACGCAAGTATTCAGATCCTTTACTAACAATCTTGTTTGAAGTACCTTTGGCAGCGATGACAGCTTGGAATTTTCTTGGATTTGATTAACAATATTGACACACCTAGATGGGAGGATTTTCTGCCTCTCCCCCTCTCATTGAACTTTTTCAGGTTGGATGGAGATCTTCAAGGGTCAGCTATTTTCAAGTCTGTCCAGAGTCCTAGCTCTAGCAGGGCCACCCAGGGACATTCACGGAGTCATCCTGTG
The DNA here is from genome assembly GCA_026402145.1 of Polypterus bichir lapradei. Taxonomy (NCBI): domain Eukaryota; kingdom Metazoa; phylum Chordata; class Cladistia; order Polypteriformes; family Polypteridae; genus Polypterus; species Polypterus bichir. Next base: position 136,273,575 of record JANRMT010062791.1, read on the forward strand.
TTGTCTTTGCTTTGTGCTTAGTGTCATTGTCCTGTTGGAAAGTCAGCCTCGAGCCCAGTCTGAGGTCCACAACATTCTCGTGCAGATTTTCATTAAGGATAATCTCTGTACTTTGCTCTCTTCAGCTTTCCCTCGACTCTGACTAGTCTTCCAATCCCTGTCACCTTGCTTCACAATTGGAATGGTATTGTGCAGGCGAAGATTGGTGCCTGATGATTATAATTGAGGCCAAACAGTTCAATCTTTGTTTCTACAGACCAAAGAATCTTATGTCACATAGTCTCAACTCTAACAGTCCATTAAGTGCATTTTTGCAAACTCTCCCATAAAGCCTAGCTTAGTGGAATGTTGCAGTGGTTGTTGTGTTTTTATTTTTATTTATTAGGGGAAAAAATTAATTAAATAATTTTAGCATACAAAACAGCATTACAAAATAACAAAATGGGAAAATAGCTAATGGGTCTGAATACTTTCTGATACAGCTCAATCCAACTTGATTTAGAAAGGCCCTATCCTGGCAGTACTGGGTGCATTTTAAGAAACAACTGATCAAAAATGCCAGGTGACTGACACCCATCCACCCTCACACCCACACAAGGCCAATGTAAAGCAGAAAGTTAACCTAACCTGCATGTCTTCAGGAACGTGGGAGTACAACCAGAGATAGTAAGGGAAGAACATGCAAATCCCAACCACATGCCATATTAAAAGGCAGGATACTGAATCTATAAAGCGGCAGGACTAAACATTACATTATTATATAATTATGAGCATATACAGTACAGGCCAAAAGTTTGGACACACCTCCTCATTCAATGTGTTTTCTTTATTTTCATGACCATTTATAGCACTCCATCACTCTCTTTCTTGGTCAAATAGCCCTTACACAGCCTGGAGGTGTGTTTGGGGTCATTGTCCTGTTGAAAAATAAATGATCGTCCAACTAACCTGACTTCTGCACAACACAACTGCTGGTCCCAACCCCATTGATAAAGCAAGAAATTCCACTAAATAACCCTGATAAGGCACACCTGTGAAGTGAAAACCATTTCAGGTGACTACCTGTTGAAGCTCATCGAGAGAATGCCAAGAGTGTGCAAAGCAGTAATCAGAGCAAAGGCTGGCTATTTTGAAGAAACTAGAATATAAAACATGTTTTCAGTTATTTCACCTTTTTTTGTTAAGTACATAACTCCACATGTGTTCATTCACAGTTTTGATGCCTTCAGTCATGAAAATAAAGAAAACACATTGAATGAGGAGGTGTGTCCAAACTTTTGGCCTGTACTGTATATCTGGTACAGGATAAGACATTCTTTGGCTCCAAGAACAGCTGAAGTTCTGCAAGGCAAGATTCCACAAAATAGCAGAAAACGTCCTATATGGATTTTGGTTCATGGTGACTCAACAGAATTAAAAAGAAGATCCTGTAGTCGCACTGTGAACCCCATTGCCATCTCATCTGAAAGATGCTCTAGTGTACTAATTTTATGGGGTCTTGGCAGGTCATTGAAGTCAACTGAAGTCAATGTAACTTTCACAAAGTGTGCTTTGTGACATGGCTCATTAATCTGCTGGAGGTATCCATATGAGAAATGTCAGACTGCCTCCATAAAGGGATGCACAATGCTTTGCCTTCAAAGGACACTTAACTGGTATCAAAACACCTAATGTGAACCAAGGAAATATGCCCACAGCTTTGCTCTACCACCACCAACCTGTACCATTGACACAAAACAGGATAGATCTCCATATTCATGTTGTTAAACCAGATTCTGGCTCTGCCATTTTTATTTTGTTGCTGCTTTAGTCAAAGTTACCAGACCAGGTAATATTTTTCCAGTCTTCTATTGCTCAGTTTTAGTGATTATGTGCACATAGGCCATCTCATCTTCCTGTTCTTGAAGTGCCATTCAGTGTGTTCTTCTGCTGCTGCAGTCCATCCACTTCAAAGATCACGATGTTGTTTATTTAAAGATGCCCCCCTGCATAACCCTGCTCTGAAGAGCTGTTACTTGAATATTTATGGTTTTCCTGTTAGCTTGAACAAATCCAGCCATTTGTTCTCTGACCTCTCTCATTAAACAAGTTGTTTTAGTCCATAGAACTGTTGCTGTCTGGATCTTATTTGTTTAGAGTATCATTTTCTGTAGACCATGAAAATCATTCACAAGCCAGCTGTTTCTGAGATGGTGGAATCCACACATCTGACTCTACCAATTATAGCACAGTGAAAGTTAGATAGATAGATAGATAGATAGATAGATGGATAGATAGATAGATAGATAGATAGATAGATAGATAGATAGTGTGAACCACACAGGCTGGCACCACCACCTCAAGCCGACACAGACAAGCGTGGGACACAAGTTCAAGGCACACACATTGTTTTTTATTTTCTTTTAACCTCATGGGAAATGCCTTCCCCCATTTCCCACAAGTACAGCACAGTTCCCAGCACAAGCACTAGCACAAACAATTCTCTTCCTCTCTTTCTCTTCTCCTCGTTCAAGCTTCGTTTTCCTCCTCGCGACTCTGGCTCTTCGAGTAGTGGCTGCCAGCTCCTTTTATATTGCACCTGGAAGTGCTCCAGGTGCTTGATGACTCATTTCCAGCAGCACTTCTGGGTGTGGAGGAAGAACTGCCCAAAAGTGCTCAGCAGATCCTGCTGCAGCACCCCCTGGCAGCACCAATGGATCCCAACAGGGCTAAACCAAACTGTAGCTCCCATGAAGCCCTGCGGGAAACACTGCTGCAACCCAGGGGGGCTGCCATCTAGCATCCCAGGGGAGGTAACACTCTTGCCATGCTTGCTCCTTCAGTCCTCTCAGTGTGGAGGTGTCCCGGGCCAGGCAAGGGCTCCAGCTGTACGCTACAATAGATAGGTAGATACATGTGAAAGGTATCATACTATGTTTTTGACCTCACTCCTATACTCTGTCTTGTCCACCTTGTCGATACACCTTTCTGCAAGTGACATGACTTGGTGTTCTATTTATAGTCAGAGGTGTACAGATTGAAGATTAAAGGAAATAGGACTGTTCCTTGTGGTGCTCCAGTGTTGTTCGCATCCATATCGGTAAAACAGACTTTGAGTCTCACAAACTGTGATTTATCTGACAGATAGTCCATTATCCAGGACACCATAAGCTCATACATCTGCATATCTCTGAGTTTACCGCTTACAAGGGATGGTATTTACGCTGTGGGAGAAATTAAAAAAGATTTCTGTCACAGTGTTGACAGCTTTTTCCAGGTGAGAATGAACCTTGTGGAGAAGACAGATAATTGCATCCTCAACTCCAATCTTTGTCCGATAGACAAGCTGCAGTGAGTGCAGGTGGTCTACCACAGGATGACTCAAATGGACCTGGACCAGTCTCTCAAAGGTCTGTCCTTCTTGGCCATTGGACCTTACTTTATTCTTTGTTAATTAGTATTGCCTAATTTGTATATTTTTTCTTTTATCTTTCTTCATCTTGTAAAGCACTTTGAGCTACATCATTTGTATGAAAACGTGCCATATAAATAAATGTTGCTGTTGTTGTTCATGATGTGAGACGTCTGTAGTCATTAGGTGAAGAAGCAACTGCCTTCTTTGGAACAGGCACAATGTAGGATGTTTTCCACAGCAGTGGCACTTTCTGAAGCCTTAGGGACAGATTGAACAGGTGGCAGAGGACACCACAAAGTTGGTCAACACAGGCCTTAAGAACTGGAGGACTGACTCCATCTGGTCCTGCAGGTTTTCCTGTGAGTAGCTTCCTCAGTTGTCTCCTTACTTGGTCTTCAGTTATGGACAGTCCACACTGATGGTCAGAGGTGGACTTGTCACTGGCCATTCCAGGTGACGTGGTAGGAGTTTTTGATGTAGTAGAGATGCTGTGGGGAGACTGGTCATTGGAAGGAAGTGGCAGTGGGAGGGAAACTCCTTTAAAAGTTGGTTCAGGGTGTTAGCTTTGTGCACATCCCCTTCTAGCACCTGAGCCCTGGATTGCTTGAGTCCCGTAATTATATGCAGACAACCTTCATGTTATTTCTATTTAACTTTGTAAGCTTCCTTTCCTTGCCTAAATTATGTGTCTCGCCAGTTCTATTATTTGGGTCCAATAACCACTTAACCCCCTGAACATGTACGCATGTTGTATATACTGAGCTGCAGCCTGATGACTGGATGTTTGGAGGTGGAGGTTATTTGCATTAACAAGCAGGTGGATCTACTAAGGTGGCCACTGGATGTTCTGTACAGTATATATATGTGCTAAAAATGTGTTTAAATAAATTTTAATGCTGGCAATCTGCTGCATGTATTTATTAAAAATGAACTGCACAGAATCAGCATTTAAATATTGGAAATTAAAATAAAGAAGTTGATGAGTATTTCGAATTTGTCACCTGACATGCAGAAGCCCTTATTTCATCACTGGAATCGCCTCACCAAAGCAGACGGCGACAGACGCGGCCAAAAGGTTACAGGATTTTGTGATTCCTGTTGCCAGGTGACTGGTTGTCGTAGCAACCTCTAAGAATCCAACCGTCTGGGTTCTGATGTATATCTTTTTACCCCACTTGATAGAAAAGTACATTTCATGTCTTGGAACAAAAAAAATAAAATTGATTTGTATTGTACTTTGTTTTGTTTCGTCTTGGCTACGGATAGCAGTGTCTTTAATGAAATGTCTTTTTTTTCTATCAAATATTGGCCAGTTTTCAATGGTTTAACTAGTTTTATATTAAATGCATTTCATCATTTGGCTCATGCTCTTCAAATAGCAACAGTGTGTTAGAAGAGAAAGATTTAAGGATGATGTGAACTTTCAAGCTCTTTAACTTGTCTGTTTCAAGATGATTGCCTTTTTTTTTCTATTAGCCTGTCGATTTTCTAAGTTGTAAATGCGCTGGCCTCACATCATATGTCAAATTCCAAGGAGTTCAGCAAGCAGCACAAAGCAAAGATAGAGAAAGTTAATTATTTTACACATTGCAAAAACTCGAGTTTCAACTGATATGTATGTTAAATGCCATCAAGCTTGACAATACAGTCACACAATTCTAATAAAATATGATAGCTCAGTCTTATTTCATTCACTGCTATGTGACATGTCCCTGAAGATGAAGGGAAACTTGACATTATGCACATTGTTGCAACTTGTCAATGGCGTATTCTTTGTAGCGCAAGCTAACTCAGTCTGTGGCACAGGACAGTAGGAGATGTAGAGAAACTAAAGAGCAAGTCCAAGGGAGTTGTACACTACAGTAACATACTAGCCATATGTACTAAGCAAATCAGGTTTAGTCCATTACAAGTGACATGAAAGAAAAAATCTAAATAACTGACAACAAAACACAACAAAAGAATTCACTGAACTACTCATTAAAATTCTACATAAGAAATCAGATCCAGTCCACGACCGTATTAGATGTAGCTGAGAAGTAAATAAAAGGAAATTCTTGGAGATTAACTATTGTACTTTAATTATAAAATATTAGACTCTATGCAACTACACATTATTACATTGTAGGAGGTACACAGCTACTCTAACTTAATCTACTACACACGTGTCAGGGCAATACAAACACTGGATTTTTTAAACTTTGCTTAGATTTTTTTGTTCATTTTCTAACAAATCATTGAATAACTAATTTAATTTAAGGAGAAAAGGATGGTGATACACTGTATAAACTACATGAAAGTTACTGTCTATATAATTTATGTGTATGTAAGGTGTGTGTGTGTGTGTATATATATATATATATATATATATATATATATATATACTGTATATATATACAGTCAGACACAGACTCAGAGTGTCCCAAAATCACACACGTTTATTATCCTTCTGCACACGACACAGTTCCCAAATCCCCAAGAATGCTCAGTTCTTTACTTTCTTTTACTCTCTTTCTCTTCTTCTTTTCTTCTGCCACCTCCACTCCTCTCCCGCAAGCTTCGTCCTCTGCCTCCTGACTCTGGCTCCCTGAATGGAGTGAGGCCTCTTTTATACTGCACTCGGGAGTGCTCCAGGTGCTCCCCGAATAAACTTCCGGCAGTACTTCCGGGTGTGGTGGAAGTGCTGCATGGGAATCCAGGTCCTCTTCTGGAAGCACTTCTGGGTGTGGCATCATGCTGTAGTCTTGTACTTTTTTCTTTTTCCAACTCATTGACTTGGGGCCACCTTGCTGGATCTTTGAGCTTCATGCTGTAGCCTCGCACTTCCGGGCTGGACAGACAGACAGACACACACACTGCCATGTGTAGACGTTTATATATAAGATATATATATATAGTCCATAAGGCCCTCCTGGAACTCGGGGCACGATCCTGCTGTCGGGAGAGCTCCCCCTGGCGGCCTGGGGGTGAGGGCCGGAGCACAAAGCCAGCAGTCCTCCACAATTCCCCCCCCCCCCTTGGGGAGGACTTCTGGGGCGTCCTCCAGGAGGACGTGTCAGCCGGACCTTGGCTGCGTTGTCCCTGTCCCCCAGCGAACCTTGGGGGAACGGTGTATCTCCTGTCCCCCCGGGGACAATGGCGCCACTCGTGGCCCGGCCGACGGCAGTTGTAACACCGGCGAGATCCTCCTGGTTTTTTCCCTCTGCGAGACCAGAAACACCTTGGGAATTCCGTCAGTGTCGTCTCCGCCCCTTTCTCAGCCAAGTGGGGCATTATGGCCGCTTGGCTGCTCTCAGCCCTTCTCTCTGTTCTGTCGGAAGACCCACGTTTTCTTTTGGGGATCTCCCGCTTATTCTGGGGTTTGTGCTCAGCCTGAGGCTCTCTATGGAAAGAAGTGAGCCTCTTTGCTGTTTGCACACCCGTTACCCTCCGCTTACCAGGAGGCGGCGTCATTAGCACCGCATCGCTCCGATGAACAGCACTGTTCAGCTGCACCGGCACGATCGGCGCTTCCCCCGGTCCTCCTGTAACCGGCGTTACCCCGCACTTAAGACCGGTCGGGACCTGGAGATTTGCACTGCTCCGGAAAGCCACGTCACACGCATGCCCCAGGCTGTTTGCTCCGTTCCCCAACCATTTGGTCATCGTGCCACACTCCTCTGTCGGGCACACGGTGCTTTGACAACCGCTACTTATTACCTGCGGTGCCCGATCACACTGTGTCCCCTTATACTCTACGACACGGGTCAGACTCACCTGCACTCCCGATCACCTCTGGAGCTTCCCGGCCCAGCCGCTGCACGAAGTCCCTCAGACCATTCAACGGTGCTGCGTCCATCGCTCCAAATTCCTCCAAACATTACTTCAGCTCTTTAAATTCCTGCAAGAAACGGTGCAGGGGCTCAAGGTATTTCTCGAGACCCCATAAGTCCGCAAAGTTAGTTAATATGGCCGGCTGTAATTTCGCTTCCGCCTCTTCCTTACCTGCCGGCCGGGAACCAATGAGCACGTCCTTCTCTGGCACGTGCTCACTTGGGGAGCGCAAAGGCTCTCGGGCTTTGTAGTCCTTCGAGGATCGGTTGGCCGCTGTCGGCTGACTGCCTCCCTCCCCTCCTACTGCGACGGAGGGCTGTCCAGTCGTCTCCCACTCCTCGTGGGCTTTTATTTCTGTTGGCGCTGCTTGCTCGCCTTCCCCTCTCTTTCCAGGAGGCTCGGACCCGTCGGGGAACGGATGACCTCATCGGAGGACTCCGAGCGCTCTTCACCTTCCCAGCATCCACCACGGGTAACCAAGCCGTTGTCCTCGTATGGGGGCATCGCTCGCCATCTCGCGCCCTGGCTTGCCTTCTGGGGAACGCGGCCATCTTGCCGGAACATGAGGCAGGCATCCGAGACGCCGTTGAGATTCTGAATGCGGGCATCTGCAAAACAGGATAGGAACAATCCCAAAACGTCAGGCGTTTTACCTGCACCTACCTCCGGACTAGGCGGTGGAATCCCCAGTCCATCCGGGTAGTCCGACGCACTCGATAACTGTCCTCGTCCCGACTGTTGCGCCACTCTGGCTCGCTCAGCCCAAATTAACGCCCGGTCTTCCTCGCTCCCATTCAGGTACTTCCAGGTCATCTCGGCATCCGTCAGATGCTGTACCCAGCTGGGACTGACCTTTTTTTTCTTTCCGGACTTCTTTCCCATCGTTCTCCGAGTAGAATTAGGCTCAGCAGCAGCGCTCTCAGTAGTGGGTGGTTCTGTACCTCAGTGCAATGAAGCACGATCCCCTTAGGGTTGTCTGCCCACACAATATTTATTTTAAATGCAGGTCCCCTGCCAACAGACGGCCAGAGAATCCTGCCGACTACGCCAGTGTGGCAGTAGGGGGCGCTAGTGCTACCTTGAACCCTCAGGTATGACTCCAGACACCGGATACAAGTCCAGGACTCTTTATTTCTCTGTAACACAGTGCACCAAGCACCTTCCACACTACTCATATATTAAATAAACACAATAATCTATCCTCCTCACCCAGACACTTTGCCCCTCTAACTCCCAGCTCAGCTCAGTGTCTGGACTGGCCCGTAGTCCTTTTATAGCCCCTGACCGGGAGGTGTTCCTGCCCAATTAGTCCAGAGTTCCTTATTACTTCCGTGTCAGGTTAAACAGTCCTTTTCTTCAACCCGGGAGCACGTCGTTCCTTCCTGTCACGTGACCGTGATGTACTCCCGGGTTATAGGGCACACAAGAGCCCACGAGCCCCGTTACAGCGACTCCCGGTGGCCCCCAAGGTATCCAGCAGGGCTGTGTATAAATACTACATAGTCCATAAGGCCCTGCTGGAACTCGGGGCACAATCCTGCTGTCGGGAGAGCTCCTCCTGGCGGCCTGGGGGTGAGGGCCGGAGCACGAAGCCGGCAGTCCTCCACAATATGTATATATATATATATATATATATATATATATATATATATATATTTGTTTATACTTGTTATATAGTACCTGCCAAATAAAACAAATAGTACATGACACGTGTTTTGCCCTATTTGGGGCTCACCAGGCGTATGCACTTTTGTGGAGATGAAACCTCGGATGTCAGTGCCTGAGGCAAGGTCTCAGACGTTGTGCCATGGTGTCTGCTTCACTTATGTGACAAGATGTGGACATATACAAATATACAGAGACATATACATATATATTGACTATACATATATAGTCACATGCATATGCATAGGGGGCAGCTTAAGGGCTCTAATAATGGTAACCCCCCCCCAACCATTCCATGAGTTGGTGCTCTGTACTTTCTCCTCTTTCCCCTCTGTCCATCTGAAAAGACATTTTGTCAACACCGTTTCTGCATTGTGTTTTTTTTTTTTCTATTCAGTTATACATTTCTTGCCTTTGGGTACCCCAACACTTTATTTTCTCTTACTACATCCATCCATCATCCAACCTGGTATATCCTAAACACAGGGTGCAAGGCAGGAAACAAACCCCAGGCAGGGTGCCAGCCCACCACAGGGCGCTCACACACACACACACACACACACCAAGCACACACTAGGGACAAGTTAGAATTGCCAATGCACCTAACCTGCATGTCGTTGGAATGCGGGAGGAAACTAGAGTACCCGGAGGAAACTCATGCAGACACGGGGAGAACATGGAAACTCCACACAGTGATGACACGAGAAGCGAACCTGGGTCTCCTAACTGCGAGGCAGCAGCGCTACCGTGCCGCCCCTTACTACATATATATGAAATTAAAAAAAAATACATTTATTAAGTTAAATAAACTAAATTACATCAAGAAGAAAGAGATAAGGGAGAGCCACTAAAGGCTAAAATATTAGAAAGAGCGTGAGCAGTGAGATCAGCGTATGAAAAGGCTAAGAGGGGGTAATAGTGGTGGAAAAATAATTCAAAAAGGGCTGCCAAGTGGAGTAGAATTTGTTTACATTACCCATAGCAGAGAATCTCATTTTCCAAGGCTTAAGGCACAACATAATGCCCCCTCCTATCCCAGTGTATATATGAGGGTGGTGCAGATTGCTTCCAAAATCCTAATATAAATCCCTTACAAGTAAAGCTGTCAAAGCCAGGGAAATAAAGTACAATTTGTGTGAAGGGTTATGAAATGAAATAACACCAAATGGACATAAAAACGGAGTTGTTTTGATATTTATTTTTTGATTTATATATAAAAGGCCAGAATGAGGTCAGGGTGGAGGTGTACCAAATAAGTGTACCACAGTTGAGGGGGCCTGCTTATACAGGTTACTGGTGATGAGCAAAACAGGCAAGTTTCAATTCATATCCAGCTTCACAAAACTGACACTAACAGCTGTTTCACAGACGTCTTTGCACTTGTGAAATGCAAAGATAATTAAAAGAAGAGTATTGTTAGATAAGGAATATCGCTCCCTGAAACTTCAAAAGTACCAGAACGAGAATGACCAGAGACTACACAAATTTTTATTTATGTTAATTGAATTGAGCTTGGTAACCTAAAAATCTAAGTGAAAAAAAATTACTGAAGTGAAAATTAAAATGGCTAGGAGTCCAACTAAAAGAGTAGTATCAAGCAAAGGGCTAAACCAGTAATTTCAAATCAAAAATCAAGAAGCAAAAATTTTAGTAAAGAGTCCTGGCTACGTGAAAGTCTGTTATCTAAATAAATTACAAACCAACATTTTGTAGGTGTATTAGAATTTCCCCATAAACCTGAGCCCTAAGAAATCTGTTCCACCATATAAAGTATCTGTCGCATGATGATATCACATATTGCAATGTTGTCAATTGATGTTGTTATGCATAAGGAACAGCTTCATGGCTCTAGTAATGGTAATTTGCCACCATTCCACAGGATGGCGCGGTGTATTAATGCTCTTTCTCTTTCTCCTCTACAGACCAGAAGACTTCCGGTGTTCATCCACCCACCTCTTCCTTCCAGGAGTTTTCATTGCCATTTTTAATCAGTCTCTGTTAAGATTCCCATCTGAACATAAGTTCTTTCAACACCTTTTGCATAACATGTTTGTTTTTCTATTCAACTAAATGGGGTGTGTCTTCGGGTGCACCGACACTTGTTGTGTCTCTGTCTCTCTCTCAAACAGCAGATGACCATGGCCATGACAACAAATCATGAAATGTTGACACTTACATTGAAAATTGATTTTAAAATGTCACCAACATAACAAATACATTAAATTACAGTTGCAAAAAACAGAAAGTTCATATAAAAAATAAACATGAATAAATATGAATGCATGAAAAATTTAATAATTCAAACAAAACAACAACTTGTTCCCCCTCTTGTACTTTTGCATGTAACATTTTGAGCAGGGTGTATTATTTTTTTCTATTCACAAAATAAGTACAGTTGGCATGTTCTTTGTAAATAAAGCAGCCTTCTTTGAACCTGTCATGGAATGAGTTATCTCAGTAGATTAATAAAAGGAAACAATCAAACTTCCCAAATTGCCCAGTCAAGTGAACAAATAACTCATTTAGAGCTACAACAGTAAAATATGTCAAGAAGTCTAATTTAAAACATTTTTTATGAAACACTGAAATTATAGACTCAAAGTACAGAATTTCTATTAAGACACCAGTTAGAATGAAATGCAGCACTGGGGCTGAGCGTACTTACTGCTCAACAAAGGATGACGTGCAGATGCTGATTTGCTGCTGTTCAGTGAGTTGTTGTATTGCATTCTGATGGACTCAAGTAGCACTAAAGCTGTTCTGCACCCCTCGGCGTGCTGAAGAGTCAGGCTAAGTTTCAATGTATAGTATACAAGTCTGAGTCAAATAGTAATACTACAGATTTCAGGATGTAAAGAACTGCTTTCGATTTGCTTTGTAATGTTCAGTAGATCAGGTCTGTGTTGTAATATGTAATGGAAGACAAGAATCTATTACGGAGTCCGAGCTGCTCTTCAGCTAAACCATGCACTGTAGTATTTAATGGACTGAGTCTGAGTTGCTGTGCATTTGATACATATGCTATAGAGTTCATTGGAGTGGATTGCTCTGTAGCTGCATCTCACAATGAGGAGTCATTTGATTAATTCTCTGCTGCTCTATGCCTAATGCTTGTATTGGAATATTCAATGGATTGTAACTCAGCTTATTTGTTCAGCTCATTCTGCAATGGGTTGTGGAGCAAGTTACTCTGCAGTTAAATTGTAGAATTTAATTTGAACAGACTGAGTTTGACCTGCTGTATATTTTCAACATGAGCACTAAACCTGTCGATGTCACATTAAGTGACTTTTTGTTGTGGGGTATGTCAGATTTGTGGATCACAATTTCTGTCCTTTATTGATTTTTTTCCATTCTGTTATGGTACATAAAATACGACACATCAAACAGATTATCTTCTCTTTTGTTGATCAGGTTTACAGCCCCCATGCTGCCTGACATAGCTGCCACTGTACCGACACTGAGAAATGTGTTAATACCTGTGATGCGTTCAGCCACTGTCTAAGCCCATTTTTTGTTGTTTTCATTCTGTTTAGTACATAAAACATGAGACATCAGACAGACAAGCTTCTCTTCTATCTGTGATAAAACATGAGACATCAGACAGACGAGCTTCTCTTCTACCTGTGATAAAATATGAGACATCAGACAGACAAACTTCTCTTCTACCTGTGATAAAACGTCAGACAACAGACAGACAAGCTTCGATCTGTGATAAAACATGAGACATCAGACAGACAAGCTTCTCTACTATCTGTGATAAAACATGAGACATCAGACAGACACTCTTCTATCTGTGAGGTTCCAAACATGTGTGTTCCTTATTTCTTGTCACCATATTTGATGAATTATACATCCAGATAAGCATTCATGGGTTTTCAGCTCTCCTGCAAACACAACCTGCCTCACAAACTAAAGAGAAAATCAAATAGGTTTGATTTTATCATAGACAGTCACAGACTAGTTAGTTTCCGTCAAATTAGATGATCAACTTCACGACAGCACACCTCCGACTAGCCAAAATTATATAAATGAAGGCTGGCATCGCTGGAAAAGTCGAACAATGTGACATACCTTAAGAGGCATATTGCATTGTGTGACAATTATTGTGTACTGGCTGCTACATGTGTCATTTGTTTTGAAGCCAATTGCTTCATAGTACATTTACAGGACAGGATTTTCAGAATGAATGTTTCACTTGCCCTTTATCAATGCTTCCTGTGGTGTAATTTATAATCAAATGAATCTGACTTTGTACTCTGTACTTGCAGCTATGATAGCACTATAGAGAACTGAGTTGATTCATAGTTTTGTTGTGCATTAGAACATTAGTTCCCAAACTCGGACTTGAATATCCCCTGTGGCTGCAGGTTTTTGTCCCAACCAGATTCACAATAAGTGATCATAATTGATCTTGTTTAGTTAGCTGGTCTTTTTTCTGTTTTCTTATTCTGTATTCAAAAAAGCACAGCAGTACGATTTTTGCTCTATAAGACATTTAAAAATATTTGTATTTTTTGCTGTAGCTTTAAATGTATAATTTTTTTTTTTATTGTTTTCCTATATTATCTCCTTATTCTGTGTAGTCTGCTCCCTTCATTTTATCCTAATTAAAATCAAGCAAAGCAGACCTAAACAACACTAAATGATGAAAGGCTGCAACTTCTTCAGCGTCAGACCTACTAGTCAGTCAGTAATCGAAAGGCAGAATGGAAAACAGGATAAACATAAATAAAAAGTTAAAAAATACATTATCCACATATAACATTCTGTTAAAATGTATTAATACACTTACTTTTGTAATTTCTTTGACACAGACAAAACACAGAAATTGGGAAATAACAGGTTACTTAGGGCCAGGAAACTAAAAACCATAATTGGTTGGAACAAAAACCAGCAGCCCTTAAGGGGGCCCAAGACTGAGATTAGGAACCACTGTGTTAGAGTTTGGGGGGGCAGAGGGTTGTGGTTTTGTTTTCAGTCTCTGATGCATCTTTAGGATTGTAATTGCCAAGACTGTCATTCTGATTGGCAGAGTGTGTATCATACCACCAGAACTTGTCTAGCAACTCACCAAATGTTTACATGTGGTGGGAAATGAGTCTGATTTTTTTTTATTTTTACTGCAGATCTTTATCTAATTATTAAATGACAGGAAGATAAATGTGAATTTAATGGTTGTCAGTTATCCTCCTTCTTATAGGGGTTTTTGATAGCTTTGTGAACATTTGAACATTTCACCACCTTCCTGTTTTTGAAACCTGCTCTGGCTGAAGCCAGCAGATAGTATTTGAGCCTGGCTGAATGGTAAGCATTTTCTTGCCATTTTGGTAAAGACCCTGGCCTGCTTCTTAGCTTGCTGTGGTAAAGTGCATCAAGGGTCCCATAGTGGTTTGTGATTTTTTTTTAATAAAAGTAGTGAGGCTCTGACTTGTGGGTGTGGGTGCACGCTGGTGGAAAGCTGCTGGGTGTTTAATGGGGGAACTGGCCAATTGTTAGTTCACATGCAAGCAGCTATTTCTCATTGACACTCCACATGTCGGTAAGGCAAGCACCTACACCCACAAAGTGTGAAATAGTCTTTAATAATAATAATAATAATAATAATAATAATAATAATAATAATTCTTTACATTTATATAGTGCTTTTCTCACTACTCAACGTGCTCTCCACTCAGTGAGGACCCAAAAAAAAGAGAATCAAACAAGGAAGAAAATCAAAGAAGAAAGTCTGAAGAGAACAAAGGGAGATCAAGCCAGTGTGGAGAGGAGGAAAGGCAGTTGGAACGGCGCTCAGTTGGCACCTCTCTCTTAGGCCTAGCATCAGAAGGAACAAGACTAGCCGATGGCTTCAAGGATCATCTCACGAATACTGAGGGATAGTAGTGTTGCCAGCTGAGGTGCTTTGGGATGAAAGCTCTGGATGGTTGACCATGAGAGTGAGCAAAGGAGACTGGAGAGAGTCGAAGATGCACTGAGGGCTCAGAGAGAGACAGACAACCCGATTTTTACACTTTGTTTTTCACCTTGATTTTAACATTCTTTCAGATGTATTTATTTATTTATTGATTTTATCTCCCACAAAGGCACTTGTTTTTATGAATTATTTATTTATTGAACTGCACCACACTTTTGAAATGACTGGACTTTTGTGACTGTTTGTAGCAAACTGCACTAAGCACTTTTGCTTGTTTGTGTCTAATGGTCCTACTCAATCCTCAGTGCAGGAAACGGGTAATGCCAAAGTTGCATGAATCCTGGGCATCACACCTTCACACCCATTTTGCCTTTGTGAAAACTCCATTTCATGGCAGACTCGTTCACCTCCATGTAGTCCCTAGCCTCCAGCAGTAGACTTCCTAGCTATATTAACAGTTATATTTAGTTTTCACGTAGTGCTGTCCTGAAGTGTGAGGCTCACCTCGCTTTTCAAGGCCACTTTTTTTTCCTGCAGTAGCAGCAGCAGCAGCAGCAGCAGGCCTTTGGCTGCCTTTACCCCACGCTCCCCTGGCTCTCAGAATCCACAATGTGGTTTCACCGTCTTCTTAACTTTATGACTGGAAACACAAAACCCAGCAGCAACTCAGATTCCAGACAATAAAAATTCAGACAAATGAGAGCGAGGAAATCCATCACAAAAAAATGACATTAATAAAAGCCCAGGAATTAAAACTAATTGAGTAATGACATGTGTCGCTGAACTCAAGAACGACATTCACCTTTGAGTTTTTGTTATTTTTTTTTTTTTAAATGATTCAGGATCTCTTTGGCTTTCAATCTTTATTTGATTAAAAAAGGTTCCAACATATGTAAGTGATTTTTTTATTTAAAATTTTCATAAAATGTCATATTGAATTACTACCGGATCTGGAGATGATGTAAGTTGAAGCCGAGCACTGATTGCCACCATTTGAAAAACTTTCAACCTGAGACGCAGGCAATTTCCTGCAGCGAGTGATGCTGATCGAGTTTGTCAGGATGCTCTGATGGGCTTTATCTCCTAACCAAGAAGTGGCAGACCCCAGGTGAGAGCAGGAAAAGGAAGATGTATTAGGGTGGAGGGGGTGACAAGCACTATGGGGGTTAGGGGGGAGTAACGTCCTCAACTCATCAATCAATTGCTCCTATTCATCAGGACACAAGAGCAATCAACGTAAAAGAAACCAAAGCGCCAGTGTCAGTCCTGCAGAGACAAGACATCTGGAGGCCCTGGGACAGCCAATCCCCTTCTCCTTTTGTTTTCGACGAGTCATTTATTTGCTTTGTAATTTTTTTGAAGGATGAGAGATGGGATGGGAGGAGGCTTTTATTTTTTAGTCATTCTTTCTTTTCCCTGGACTTGCCAAAATACCCTTTTAAATTCAGTGGTGTTTCTGCTGAAAGAGGGAATCCGTGACCAATGTTTATACAGCACAACTAGCCAATCAATCTTCATTTTATATTGCAAATCAAGAAACACTAGAAACTTTACCCTTTTTTGTTCATTTTTTGTGTGCAGTTAATTGGTGGGTTTGGTAAAAGTAAAGCGCAGCTGAGGATCGGTCCTTCTACAGCTGCTGATTTGCCTCCATTAATGTACCAGTCACCATGCAGGTGGAGTGACCAGGAACATTTGATCCACTAGCCAGGCGAAGTCAGTGGAAAGGGAATCATCAGAATTATTGCCATTACCAAGCTAGCATATCAGGGTTGCATATGTCAGTAGAACTCATTTTATCTATCAATCAGTCAGTCATTCAGGCAAACAGTTTGGTTCAATGTATGCTTTATGGCGCAAGTTAGAGCAAATCTTAGAAAAAAAATGACTTTGAATAGAATACAAGTTTCAAAGATAATCTTTTACCTCTGTATGGTAACATTTATTAGAACTTTCTCAGCTATATCTATAATAACAGAATGTTAATTAGCCAGTTAGGACGAGAGACTCTCAGCTACAAGCATGAACTGTTAGCATTTACTTTCAGATGGAACAATGGCATACAGTTCTCTGACCATGCATTCTGATGAATATCCTGTAAGTATAGGATAGGAATTTAAATAAATGTAATTTGATATGTGAGCCTAAAACAGAACCGTCTTTCCTGTTTTTGTAATATAAGTTTTTATCTCTGTTTTTGTGTGAACTGGTTTTGCTTTGAATTCTACTGAAACATTTTAAACAAAGATACTTGGACTGGACTATTTGCATATGTGTCATTGCCTAAATCGTTTTATGAAGTAAGCTAATGATGCAGGATTTTAGAAACCTTAGACAAACGTAACTATAGTGCACTTCCAATTATTAGTCCAGAGTGCTGTACATATTTACATATATAGTTTAGTTAAAATAAAAGACATGCAACATAACTTACACACACAAAGAAAATAAAACAATACATTCAGCTAATTACAGAAAAACTGCACAAACATAGGGGTTCACAGGGAAACTGGAAATTTTCATTTGACATTTAATGCACAAATAAAAACATTAAAAATACATTTAAAGATGAAATGTATTGTACAGGATATACAATTAATGATGGTAATCAATATTCATTCAATAATGAGTTTATGTTTTGAAGAAAGCCTCATGAAGGTGTTGTCCATTTCGTTGTCCACATTCTGACAGCCGGTCATGGAAATTCTGCATTGCTCAATGTAACATGTCAAGAGGAATGCCAGCGATTTCCTCTTCAATCCCCCTTTTTAGTTCAGCAATGGTTGCAGGACGTGTGTGGTACACTTGGTTTTTCAGATGTTCCCACCGAAAAAAATCACAAACAGAAATATCTGGGGATCTCACAGGCCATGGAATGTCACCTTTGTGTGAAATGATGTGCATTCCAAACAATTGTCGAATATCTGCCATCGATTGTCAGGCAGTATGGCAAAGTGGCTCCACTTGGGGACTACTTTTTTAATGCTGAACCCGTTTCTACGAAATTATGCACTAATATTGCAATTGCATAAGCAGACGGGGCACGATCATGACGTCACAACTGGTAATGACGCAGAAATTCCTTTTGCATAGCAGTCACACTATCAGCGTTCTGTTAAAATACTTTCATGGCTAACCACTCCACTGCTCCATTAATACTAATGGCAACGGGTTCAAAACAAGCTAACACCCCAGGGTCACCAACACGTAGTTCCAAAATTTCCCGTTTCACTGCGTTTCACTAATTATAAAATTAGATTGGTATCAATTCAACACCTACCCATTCACTCATCCATCCATTCATTTCCCATCCACCCATTTACTAATTTCCTCATTAGATTTTTCAATTACAGGGTCTCACAGAACTGGTTACTAGTAACATTATTCTCACAGAACTGGCAGAAAAACATTTTTAGAAGTTTAAAGAAAGAGAGACCATTCACTTTATTTGGTACATCAAGGTAATAGCTAATAGGTACATTTCCTAATATATCATCCAGATAGATAGATAGATAGATAGATAGATAGATAGATAGATAGATAGATAGATAGATAGACAGATAGGGCACTATACAAAAGATTATGATAGATAGATAAAGAGTTCCCAAAGTGGTCGATATCGACCCCCTGGGGTTGATTTGAACTTTCTAGGCTGGAAGTGTGGCTGGAGTTGGGGCAACAAGCACCCGGAGCACATCCAGGTGACTTATATAAGGGGCCAGAAGATATTACTCAGTGAGCCAGAGCTTACAGAGGAGGAGAGAATAAGAAAATGAATAGAGAAGGAAAATTTTGTGCAGTGTTGTGCTTAGTGGGACTGTGTGTGCCTATGGGAAACGGGGAAGGCTTTGAACGCACGTGAAGAAAGAAAATAAAACGTGTTTTATCAGTGTGCCTCCTGTTTCTGTCTGTGCCGGGTTGAGTGGCTGCTACGCCCTCTATCTTTGTCACACCATTTATTTCCTTCTGTGGGTCTCTCACATCCATCCTGGCATTACTGGCTACAAGGCAAGCACCAACCCTTTAAGAGGAAACATTTTTATGACAAGGGGCACTGACACATACAAAGCCACATTAGTCCATTGGAGGCTGAAGCTGATCCTGGCAACATCATGCTCAAGGCAGGAAGCAACAATGAAAGAAATTACGGCTTAATGCAATATTAGTTTTGGGAGTTTATTTTTAAATTAGCTGTCTGCATGTCTAAAACATTTGGCCAGTTTAATAATATTTGTCAGTGTGATGAGTTGAACAAATATGCCTGGTTCTGGATGCCTAATTGCGTTCTTTCAGTACATTTCCAAACATAAGTAATGTTTGGTTCCTATTAGTCAGCATTATAATTTAATTTTCTAATTAATGTTTTTTTTTGTTGCTTGTGTATATTTCTGTGCACATCTTTACAAAACTGCAATTTTCAAGTGTTCGTTCATATTTTGAAGATGGTCCTGAAAGCCTTCCTGTCCTACCACACTCTTCAACTAATATGGACTTTGAGTAACTAAACAAATAGACAAAGTTCTGGATTTGAGCACAGACCCAAGTGGGCTGGAACCCAGGTCTCTGGAGTGATAAAGGAGAAGTGCTAAGCACTCACCACTCACCCATAAATCCACTTTCTAGTCATTCACAGAAAGTATTCAGACCCTGTATCTTTCTGCAAACTTTATCGACCTGTAGATTCAATTTGAATTGGATACATTTGTCATTTTTGTCCAGTAATCTACACTCAATAACCCACAGTGACAAAGTGAAAACATTTTCATAAAGGTTTGCAAATGTATTTAAAAAATCAAAAATAGATCTATTCGGATTCTTTGCTGTGGTACTCCAAATTGCACCTTGTTTGCTTTAATTCTCCTTGAGATGTTTCTAGAACCTGATTGGAGTCCACCCGTGGAAAACTGAATTGATTGGACACTGTGTGAAGAAGGTCCCACAATTAACACTCCATGTCAGAAGACCAAGGTGCTCTCTCTTTAGACATCTGCAATCAAACTGTGGTGAGGCTTAGATCAGGACAGCTTTCTGCAGCTTGGGGTGTTTCCAGACCTACAGTGGCCTCAATAATTGTGAATCATTTGGAATGACCAGGACTCTTTCCTAGAGCTGGTCATCCAGCCAAAACTGAATAACCAGGTAAGAAGGGTCTTTCTTGGTCAGGGAGGTGACCGAGAATCCAATAGTCACTGTAACAGAGCTTCAGAAGTCCTCTGCTGAGATGAGCAAATCTGTCAGAAAAATGAGCATTTCAGCAGAACTTCACAATGATGCAGAAGCCACTTTTGAGTAAAAGCCATATGACAGCCCATTCGAAGTTTGCCAAACAGGTCCTTGAAAAGAAAAAAACAAAACAAAACACAACCTCAGATTGGGGCGACAGTTCATCTTTGAGCACGTCAATGACTGAAGCATACAGCCACGCCAACACTGGAGTGGTTTCAGGATAAATCTCTGACTGTCTCTGAATGGTCTAGCCAGAGCCCAGACTTAAATCCCATAGAATCTAGATGGAGAGACCTGAAGATGGCACTTTACAGATGCTTCCCATCTTATCTAACAGAACTGGAGAGAATCTACAAGGAAGATTGTGATAAACTGCTAAATCCAGGTGTCCAAAGCTGGCAAAAGTTTCTTCTACAAAGTACTGAGTTAAGGGAATGAATATTTATATGAATGAGAGATTTCAGCTTTTGAATTTGAATAAATTTGCAAACATTTCTGAAAACATGTCCTCATTTTTGTGATTATGGGTTATTGAATGATGTATAAAAATGGCAAATGAATCCATTTAAAAACAAACCTACAACACAATAAAGTGTACTAAAAAATGAAGGAACTGGAATGCTTCCTAAATCCACTGGGCGTTAAACAAAGTTTTCAGTATTTTATGTTGCTTCCCACACTGGCGTGTGTTATAGGACCTGTGAATAACAGGACAGGCAGATCCTCTTGGGTACACCATTTTATCAAAGGCTCACCGAATTACCCTGAGCCTTTTAATCCTCCAGCCTGTCCTTTGCTTGTAATTACACAAGTATCTTGTATGGAATACAATGGTAAATTTTACTTTACGTTCTAACAATGAAGACATTTATACAAACATACTACACTCCCCAACGGTCCTCAGGCAATCAGTGGAACCCAAGCATGCTTAGCTTCAATTGATCAGAATTAGAAACACAACTCATTATGTGAACCGTTGCTATTCAGATGTCCCATAGCTTGTGAGTCAGTACTGCTGTAAGTCAATATGGTTGTGTAGATCAGCACTTTGCACCCAGTGCTACCAGGACAATACTAGAGGCCATTTATAATCCAAATATGGAATGAGTGCCATCTTTGGACTTAATATCAGATGGGTTGAAAAAGATAAAATTAATAAGGTAGGTGGATGCAGGCTTTCCTGCAGTCCCTTTCCACAAATCAGACCCCAATTATTGCTTAGCATTATCCTGGAGCTAAAAATGTACTACAGAAATGGATCAGCCACCACAGGGCAGAAGTAAATTGTCACAGTTTAATAAGAAAAATGACTTTTCCAAAAAGGTACCAATCCAAAACAAATTGCAACTAGACACTGGGAAAAAAGTTAAGAGAGAAACTCGAAAAAAAAAAAAAAAAGCACTGCAATAGAAGCTGAGATACAGGTCCTTACAAAACTATAGCAGTAAAGCAAAATGAGATGAACCCAGGTCCAGCCACTCTCTGTGGGGAGTCTGCATGTTCTACCTACATATGTGTACATGGGGTTTTCTCACACACCTCAAAGACATGCTTCATCTCAAAGCTCAGACAATAAAGGAACCATTTGTTGTTTTTTAATATTTCTGCTCTGTTATGCCATATGGTTGTCACAATGATGATGATAGATGTAACTTTAATTTCCCAGGGGGAAATTTGACTTTTTACAGAAGCTCGATAGATGAGAAAACAGCCCTTTGAATTCGTCTCCAATACCTTCGCCAGACATCCGGGTCACTTCCGGGTTTCTGCGCTTCCTCCGGTCCACCAGTGATGACGTCACCATCCCACAACCTTTAACGCACTGTTTCTCCATTTCCGTTTCTACAGCATAAACTGTCCGTGTTGCCGCTACTGTTCTGTCTGTTGTATGTCTTGCAAAACTGACCATAACTTTGAATTCTGAAAGCAAACTACAGTTGGAATTTGGAATTCCTAACCCTTAATACTGGTCTTGTGTTTCTTTTTACAATAGATAGATAGATAGATAGATAATGTACTATACAAAAGATTACGATAGATAGATAGATAGATAGATAGATAGATAGATAGATAGATAGATAGATAGATAGATAGATAGATA
>JANRMT010062791.1:136295700-136322037 GCA_026402145.1 Polypterus bichir lapradei
ATAGATAGATAGATAGATAGATAGATAGATAGATAGATAGATAGATATTATGGTCTAGACGCACACCAAAATGAGATTAATAGATAGATAGCTAGATATTATGGTCTGGACACACACCAAAATGACAGAAAAGGAAAAAAAGAAAAAAAAAATTAAATAGAAAAGAAACCTTCTGACTTGGCAGTCCCAGTTCCAGTTAAGCATTATTCAGATGTATTGCTGTTTGTAGCCCCCATAGTGTTTCTTGACACACTTCTGCTGAATAATTTATTCGCTGAAAGTCCTCAGTGTTGGTGTGTCAGAGAGAGGATGTGCAGATTGTTCATAATGACTCTCAGTTTTGTTTTAATTCTCTTCTTTTCTTCTACCAGAGGGGCTGTTCATTCAGCAAACTTTCCTTGAAGTGACATTACCAGCCCTGCACAACACAGCATAGAAAATGGCACTAACAATCACAGAGTTGTAGAATTGTGAAGAATGTCACTTCCCACATTAAGCAAACTCAGTCACCTAAGAGATAATAAGGGCCTACTCTTCCCTTTCTTATACAGTTCCTCTGCGTTCTGAGATCAACCTGTCGTTAATGTGGACCCTGAAGTACTTGTAGCTGTACAGCACCTCCAGATCTACTCCTTAAATAGTGACAGGTGTAATAAGGAGAGCAGGAGATGTAAAAAAGATTAGGGATGGTCACCCCATATACCGATAAACAGCAAAATAAACACGTTGATACAAACAAAGTTCAAAACAGAACAGAGGGTGATACAGAGATTTTTATATGGCTGAAACAGGAAGGGGATGAATTAGGATGGTCAGAAGAGGGAGTGATGTCTTCGGTAGGGGGTTTCTGAGAAGGAAAAAGTCATCAGGGATGGACAGAAGTGACGTCATCAGAGGGAAGGTTGGTGGTGATGTCACTGTTTGGCTGGTTCTTCTGCCGGTCTGCTGAGGGACAAAAGGAGAAAGGATCAGATGACTACGCCAAACCCCAGTCCAGCTGAGAAATAACATTATCTGAGCCCACCAACCTTCTCCCAAGTGCATGTATCTGAAACAAGGGATAGGGGTTCTTTGGTGTGACAAAAGTCAAAAACCAGGTTTTGCTGATGTTACTTAAACTAGATCAAGAAACAAAGTTCTCCACCCGGCTCCTATACTCATGCCCCTTATCATTACACCTCATAATCATACCACCCATAACCATAAACACTTGGAATAAGTTACCAAGTAGTGTGTTAGACTTTAGGGACTTTCAAAACTAGACTTGATGTTATTTTTGAAGAATTAAGTGGATAGGACTGGTGAGCTTTGTTGGGCTGAATGGCCTGTTCTCGTCTAGATTGTTCAATTATTCTAATAAGTGAGGAATCATCTAAGAATTTCTGCAAGTGACATGACCTGTTATATTTATAATTATTTATGGTGTTATATTAATGACAATGATGATGATGATGATGGTGTCCCTGATCTGCCATTTTGGATTGTCCGTTGCTATGGTGTTGATTGCAGGCATGGCTGCCTGTACATGTGTGATAACATAGCACTCATCATATTTAAGAGCAAGCCACATGCATTGCCCAAACTTTGTCAAAAGGAAGATATTTGGGAAGAAATGGTAAGATTCCATGGCAGCTTCGTTTTTATGACTGTGCATTTGAATTTAGATTTTTGGTAACACTTTATAATAACTGCACACTATGAAGCATTAGTTAAGCATGACTAAATACTTTGTTCATCATTTAGAAAGCATCGCTTCCACATTAATTGGCATTAGCAACCACTTTATAAATGCCATTATAAACGCTTTAGTACTGATTCTTTGAAAAATATTAATTATTAGTTAATTGATCATTAATAAAGCATCGTAAATGCAGTTATCAAAGACATTATAAATATGCTTTGTGATCAGTACTAAAGCATTTATAATGGCGTTTATAAAGTGGTTGCTAATGCCAATTAATGTGGAAGTGATGCTTTCTAAATGATGAACAAAGTATTTAGTCATGCTTAACTAATGCTTCATAGTGTGCAGTTATTATAAAGTGTTACCAAATTTTTTTGAGACTGTGAGCCTGATTTTGCCCTTTTCTTTTGGTTTTCAGTTTTTTGATTCCTCTTTATGAACTCTGCTCAGTCCTAACTATTTTTTGTAGTATGAGACAATTTTCTATGTGTTATTCTGTGTATTCTGGGATCATGCTTTTAATGTTTATTTGACATTTGGAATTTTACTTACAAAGGCGAAATTTGTTAAATGTCTTTATTTTATTTATTCACAAAACAGCTTCTGGAAGGTGAAGTGAATGGAAAGTCATGCCAATGACGTCCCCTGGTGGATAACACAACCACAAAGAATCTTTTGCATTAGTTGATTTAATTCCCAAGTAGGCCTTAGTGATTGGATTTTGGTGTTGGTTTTGACTTCACATTGTCTTCACCTCTTGAGTATCATCTTGTCCTTTTCTCCTTGCTGGCCCCAGATTTGTTGCGATTCCATTACCATTTCATTTTTTCTGTGCTTTATAATTCTGTTTTTAATTTGAAGGAATTCAAAGATCATTTTATTTTTTTAATTTGAAGTCATGTTTTCTCTAAATTTGTACTATTTTGTTTTGGTATTTCTCCCACAATATCATTTTGTTTTGATGAATGTCATTTAACAGCGCAAAAGGCAGTTGATGTTGGCATATCCCTGGAAATCACGTTGGACAAAGTCATCAGAGGGATTGTTATGGTCAAGCCAGGACTCCTCTGCTGGCTCGTGTTCATGGTGCCCCTTTGTATCGTCTTTGTTCTTTTTTCATTATCATTCATTATTTTCCATTGTCCAATGTGGTTCATTTGAGTTTGCTTTTGGTGGAGTTTGGTCATCTTTGTGTGTGTTTCTTCTTTGTATTTTTGCTGTATTTTCAACTGTTTTGCTACTGATTTAAGGATTATGAATCAGGACTTGTTTTCAGAATGCCTGTTGGTAACTCCTTTTACTTTTTTATAAAGACTTTTTGTGGACTTGTAGCTGCTTAGGTGGAGTTTTCATGGTTCTCATGTTGGTGAAACACACCTCAAGTCTTTGAAACTCTTTTTGCTATTACTGACAGCTCACTGATCTGTACAAAGCCAATTTCTGCAGGTTTCACTCCCTCTGCCCAACGAAATGTCACTATGGCGTATTGTTCAACAGTGGTGCAGTCTTGCAGTAGAACATTCATGTTCATTTGACCTTGGCTTGAACTAGACTAACCGCAGAGCACTGTGTGTGTTCAAATTACCCATAACCCACTGCAAATGTATTGTATTGCGTCAGCATCTATCTGTTGCAGTTACTGCAGCATTTTCAAATTGTCTTTACTTTTCAATTTACCATCATAATATTTGATTACTTTTTGGTTTCCAGATTAGCACCCACCAGCCTCCAAAATGAAGGCATCCCTTTACTGTTCATAAGGGAATTTGGAATGACACACAAAACTCTTGAGAACTGCAATGTCCATTACAATCATTTCCAGTTATGGCTCTTTCTAGGCTTTACCACTGCTGATGCCCATGTCACACTGGTACATGAAGGAGTTCATAATATTTTTGGCCCCGCAAGGCTGGGAAATCTTTGCCTGTGGTTTTGTGCTAATTGCCTTTTCTGATTCATCTCATAATGTAATCGTAGTGGTGTTTTTAATGCTTTTTTTTTGTTATTTAAAGCCTGGAGTTGAAGGAATGTGGTGTAGGTGGTCTTACATATTCTGATCATCCCCCAGAAATTAAACAAAGGCCAGAAAGTCCAATGCAAAGACACTAAATAACCCTGGAAAGAAGCTTAGCAGGATTCACACCTTTGCTTTTTCTCATCCACTGCTTGCTTGAATTAAATGTCAGCACTGAGACCCTTGCTGAGCTCAGCGATGGAGCTTCTTACTAAAGATGTGATGCCAGCGCTCAGCACAGTACTAGCAGCTAATTATCTGCTTTACAGTGCCTGATTTCAAAAGAGAATCTCCTTGCCTCAAACTTTGCCCTTACAGAGTGAATTAAATTTCTGACTGGTGCTGGTGCGGGAAGGGTTGAAGGTCACTGATATGTTTATTTAGAGTGAAGCTGGGAAGACTGTAAAGTCACTTTGAATATAATAATAATAATCATTATAATATATTTTATTTATATAGTGACTTTCCATGCTTAAGGCACTTAAAACAAAATGATATGAATAGTTTCTGCATAGACCAACAAACAAATAAACACAGGATATGGAAAAGCATTAAATAGAATCAATAAAAGAATAAACCAGAGAATAATTCAATACTAAACAAATCATATCATTTATAACACACACACAGATTATCCTGAGCATCTGGACAGAAAGGTAAACTGAAAGAGGAGGCAGAATGTTAGGTTAAGTCAAAAACATTCCTGAACAGATGAGTTTTAAGTTGTTTTTTAAAATTAATGAATTGAGTCAGCTGATCTAATTTTAGGAAAGTCACTCCAAAGTGTAGGCTCCATACAGCTGAAGGCCCTGTCACCCATAGTGTGCAGGTTAGTGTGGGGCACAACAAAATTACCAGAATCAGAGGACCTTAGTAGGCAAACAGGAGTGAAATGATGTAGAAAGTCACTGATGTAGTCCGGTGCCAGGCCATTTAAAGTTTTTTAGGTAATTATTAAACTCAATCCTGTAAGGCACAGGGAGCCAGTGGAGGTAAACCAGAATGAATGATATATGCTGGTTTGTGTAAGGACTCTTACAGCAGAGTTTTGAATCAACTGGTGCTGTGATATAAGATTTGAAGGGACACCTGCCTGTAGGGCATTACTATAATTGATGTGGGATGTGACAAAAGCATGGACAAGTTTCTCAGCATTAGAAAAGGAGAGGAATGAGTGAACATGGGATATGTTATGAAGGTGAAAATAAGAAAGTTTCTTAATATGGTTTATATAGTTGGAATAAGAAAGGGAGGAATCAAAAATGACACTAAGATTCCTTGCATTAGAAGGTCTGATGAGATCACTGTCAAGAGTGACTGAAAAGGAGCTCATCGTCTTAAGTTGCACTTTACTGCCAATTTGCAGGAGTTCGGTTTTGTTGCAATTTAATTTTAAGGAGTTCTGCTCCATTCAGATTTAGATTTCACTGAGGCAAGTTGTGAGCTGTGAAAACCCTGATGAAGGTTCACTTTTAACATTGAAGTAGAGTTGAGTATCATCTGCATAAAAATGATAACCCAGACCAAAGCTACAAATAATGTGGCCAAGGGATACAGAAGAGAAGAGGGCAGAGGACAGAGCTGGATCTGCTGTTGTCAAGACTAACTAACTCTCACCTATCAGTTGACAGGACTTAAACCAGTGGAGGGCAGTGCCAGAGATACCCAGCATGCTCTCCATTCTGGACAGTAGAATGTCATGTCTGATAGTGTCAAATGCTGCACTTGAGGTCTAACAGAATTAATATGCTGGTTTGTCCAGAGTCTGCTGCCATAAGCAAATCATTGGTTACCAGAAGCTGAACAGTTTCACAGCTGTGCTGCACTCTGAAACCAGATTGAAAGGGTTCCATCAGATTATTAGAAGTTAAGTAGTTGGTGATTTGGGAGGCTACAACACGCTGAAGGACTTTTGACAGAAAAGGTAAGGAAGAGACAGGCCGAAAAGTTTTAAGATTGTATGCATTAAGACCAAACTTTTTAAACATTGGGGTTACAGAAGGGATTTAAAAAGTGGCTGGCACCCACACTTGCACACCAAAACAACAACAACAACAAAAGTTATTTCTATAGCACAAGTTCATACAATGATGTAGCTCAAAGTGCTTTACAGGATGAAGAAAGAGAAAAAAGACAAAATATAAAAATAAAAGTAGGCAATACTAATTATCATAGAATAAAAGAAAGATCCAATGGCCAGGGAGGATATTAAAAACAAACAAAAAAAAACAAACTCCAGACTGCTGAAAAAAAAAAAAATCTGCAGGGGTCCAAGGCCAAGAGCCGCCCAGCCCACTCTAGGCATTCTAACTAACATAAATGATCTCAATCAGTCCTCATGGTATTCAAGGTTCACATGGAAGAATTTGATGATGATGGTCATGTGGACATCTGGCCTTCAATCCATTAATGTAGGGACATCACGGTGCTTTGATCAGGTGGTGGTGGTGCAGAGCCTCTCCAACAAGTCAAGTTGGGGAGCATGCACTAGTACAGTGCTTTGCCGCACCCACTACACAACGAAACGACTCGGGACCCCGGTTTGCAACCCCCCGGCAGACGCACGGTCCAGTCCCACCCTCCGGAAATGACCCCCTATCTGCCGCAGCCAGGTGTTAGGTGGGCGACCCCTTGGTCTGGTCCAGCCAATAGGGTCTCCAACAATGAGGATTCTGTGAGCCAGAACACCCTCGGGGAAATGCGCCACATGGCCGTAGTGCCATAACTGACACTCCCTCACAATGCAGGTAATGTGCTCATTCGGGACTCCATGAGCAACCGCTCATTCGACACAAAGTCAAACCAACGGTACCTGGAGAGACACAGTACCAAAGGAGTCCAGTCTTTGTCTCAGGTCACTGGATTGCGTCCATGTGACCATATAGCAAGACAGGAAGCACCAGGACTCTAAAGACTTGGACCTTCGTCCTTTTGCATAGATATCGGGAGCGCCACACACCCCTTTCCAGCCACCTCATGACCCCCCATGCTCTCCCAATCCATCTACTGATTTCATAGGAAGAGTCACCAGAGACATGAATGTCACTGCCAAGGTAAGTAAACCTCTCTACAAGGTCAACACTCTCTCCACAAACAGACACACTGCTGATGACTGTGCCCAAGAGTTCATAAAAGGCCTCGATCTTGGTTTTTATCCAGGACACTCTCAAGCCCAGACACTCAGACTCCTCACTCAGTCTCTCGAGCACCCCGATCACAGCCACCATTGACTCCGCGAAGATCACAGCATCGTCAGCAAAGTCAAGATCCGTGAATCTTTCTTCACCAACAGATGCCCCACAGCCGCTGGACCCCACAACCTTGCCCAACACCCAGTCCATAAAAGCATTGAAAAGAGTAGGAGGAAGGACACACCCCTGATGAACCCCAGAATCAACTGGTGGACCACCACAGAAAACCGGAAAAAGAACAGAAGAGAAAGTAGGGGTTAGTACGGATTACAGAGCCACCAGGAATAATAATGATAATTAAATACATATACAGAATATCAGGGTTGAACTAAAATGAAGCTATGAGAAAGCCAAGTTAAAATGATGTGTTTTAGCAGTTTGTTAAAGTGCTCCACTGTATTAGCCTGGCGAATTTCTATTCGTAAGCTCTTCCAGATTTTAGGTACATATCAGCAGAAGGCTGCCCACCACTTCTTTTAAGTTTAGCTCTTGGAATTATAAGCAGACACTCTTTTGAAGATCTAAGGTTACGATTTGGATTGTAATGTGAAAGACATTCTGAGATATATGATGGAGTGAGATTTTTTAAGGGTTTGTAAACCATAAGCAGAATTTTAAAGTCAATTCTAAATGGCACAGGTAACCAATGTAGTGACATCAGAACTGAGATGTGGATTTTCTTTTCCTAGTTAAGATTGTACCAGCTGCATTCTGCACTCATTGCGATCGATTGATGACTTTTTTTGGGTAGTCCTGAGAGAAGTGCATTATGGTAATATAATCGACTAAAAACAAAACCATGAACTAACATTTCAGCATCTTGCATAGTTATAAAAGGTCTAACTTTTCCTATATTTCTTAAGTGAAAAAATGCTATCCTAACAATATGATTAATACATCAGAGTCAATAATTACCCCTAAATTATTTACCTCTGTTTTGACTTTTAAGCCTATTTCTAATACCCTCATTATATCCATTTTTGCCAATCACTAAAATTTCTGTTTTCTCCTTATTTAGTTTGAGAAAATTACTACTCCTCCATTCAGAAACACAAGTAAGACATTGTGTCAGTGAACCAAGAGAGTCGGGGTCATCAGGCGCATTGATAAATACAGTTGTGTGTTATCAGCTTAGCTGTGGTAGTTCACATTATGCCTTGAGATAATCTAACCTAATGGAAGCATGTAAATTGAAAACAGCAGCGGACCCAGGATAGAGCCTTGTGGAACACCATATAGAATATCATGTGTCTTTGAAGTATAATTACCACAGCTAACAAAGAATTTTCTACCTGCCAGGTAGGACTCAAACCAAGACACTGCGATTTCTAAGAATATTGTGATCAATGGTATCAAATGCAGCACTCAGATCTAAGAGGATAAGAACAGATAAACGGCCTCTGTCTGCATTTAACCACAAGTCATTTACTACTTTAATGAGTGCAGTTTCTGTACTGTTATTTGTTCTGAAACCCGACTGAAACTTATCAAGAATAGCATGTTTATTGAGGATGTCTTTTAGCTGCATAATGACTGCCTTTTCCAGGATTTTACTTAAGAAAGGCATGTTAGAAATTGGTCTACAATTTTCAAAAGCAGAGGAGTCAAGATTATTTTTCTTGAGCAGGGGTTTAACTACAACAGTCTGAAGACAGTCTGGGAAGACCCCTGTACCTAAAGATGAATTTACTATGTCAAAAATACTATCAATTAGCCCTCCCAATACTGCTTTGAAAAAACTTGTTGGTGCTGGGTCAAGGACGCAGGTGGATGGTCTTAGTTGAGAAATTATTTTATATAAATCAGGTAAATCTATCCTGGTAAAAGAATTTAATTTGTTTAAAATGGAGTACCAGGGTTTAAGAGGTTCAGTATTGGGGAGATGTACTACATTATTTCTAATATCATTATTTTGTGTTTAAAAAATATAGCAAAAGCCTCACAAGTTTCAGTGGATGTCTTTTGGAGGTATTCTATTGAGTGACCTGGGTTTAGCAGAAGATCAATTGTAGAGAATAAAACTCTAGGATTACTAGCATTGCTATTTATAATTCTAGAGAAATAGCACCACCTCTCAAGACGCACTATGTTGTTGTATTCTGTTATTTTAGCCTTCAGTATGTCATAGTGGATAATCAGTTTAGTTTTTCTCCGTTTATGCTCAGCTCTCCAGCATATACTCTTTGGATCACATACTCTTTGGGTCTTCCATGGTGTAACAGTGCGGGAGGATTTTTTAACTGTCTTTTCAGGCGCGACTATGTGTACTTTAGTATTAGTGATACTTTAGTATTAAAATTTTCCACCTTACTATTTACATTATCCTCACTATTGTAGTAAGCACTACAAATGGACCAGTTGCTTAAAATTTTTGTAAACTTTGAGGCTGCAGATGAATCAAAGAAGCGTTATTTAACAATATGCTTCCCGTTAATTTTTTCTATATTAAATAGTAAGAGAAAATGGTCTGATAAACCAATATCAACGATCTTCTTCACATCAACATTTAGTCCTTTAGTAATTACTAAATCTAAAGTATGCCCTGCTTTGTGTGTTGTTTGACTAACGTGCTGACTCAAATCAAAAGAGTCCAGGAGGTTCATGAAATCTTTTACTTTCGGGTCACACTGATTATCGATATGAAAATCAAAGTCGCCATCTATTAGGAACGTGTCAGAAACCAAGTCTGAGAATTCCTCAAAGAAAGATGTATTGAATTTCGGAGGTCTATACACAGACAATACTACAGACTGAGAAACTCCATGAATAACAACGGCAAGATACTTGAAGGACTTGAATGTACCAAAGCCGACATCTTTATTCTTTAACCAGCTCGAGTAACTGTTTGCTAAATTGCAGCCTTTCTTACCTTGGTGATCTGTATGAGCAAAGCTGTAATTTGAAGGTGCAGATTCGATTAAAACAGCCGCAATATCAGAGCTAAGCCACGTTTCACTTAATGCAATAAAATTGATTTTCCTATCACTAATAAGATTGTTGATGGAAAACGTCTTGTTGGTTAATGCTCTAACATTTAATAAGGCCATATTTAATGTCTCGGAAGAGCAGAACTGAATTGTAGGAGCATTATGGGTATTCGAGATAGAAATTAAGTTATTTGTATTAGCATTGCTTTGTGTGTATTTTTTATTTAATCTATAGTCTGTTTTTATAGTTTTAATAAATTGCTCATTTAGAGGTGTAATTGTAATTACATTATTTGCATTTATGCCATACTGTCTAGATTTTTTACATGCATTGCAGTTATAAGAGTATTGATGCAGTGCACTTTTGAGCAAGATTTCTCTACAGAATTATCATG
This sequence comes from Polypterus bichir lapradei, assembly GCA_026402145.1. Lineage (NCBI taxonomy): Eukaryota > Metazoa > Chordata > Cladistia > Polypteriformes > Polypteridae > Polypterus > Polypterus bichir. Next base: position 136,305,912 of record JANRMT010062791.1, read on the forward strand.
TCATAGCAAGGCATTACAGAAAGGGTTAGGAGTAATAATACAGAGTCAAGACAGGTAAATTACCTTAGAAATGTTTTCGGAGAGGACCTGGGTACCGAATCTATTAGGATGCAGACCATCAGGCTTGAAGAAATGCGACCTCTCCCAGAATAGGTCCCAGTTGTCCATGAACCTGATGTTTAGTCCTTCGCAGAATCCTTTTAACCAGATGTTTAATGCCAGCAGACGACTGTAGTACTCGTTCAATCTTCTGACCAGAGGTAAGGGACCCGAGATGAAGATTCTTGCAGCCAGGGTCCTCTTCTTCGTGGCTTTAATAAGTGCTGCGAAATCCGCCTTGAGAATCTCCAACTGTCAGTTTCTCACGTTGTTTAGCCCGGTGTCTATTACGATAGATCCCACTGCCCTGTTCTTGTGCCTCTCGAAGACTGTCGGTGCTCTTCTCATAACATCTCAAAGACGAGCACCAGGAAAACAAGAGACAAAAGATTTCTGATTAGGACATGTGATGTTTAGGTCTCGTACAATTGAATCTCCAATCACAAATACAACACCAGAGGTGGGTAGAGTAGCCAAAAATTGTACTCAATTAAGAGTAGCGTTACTTCAAAATAATATTACTCAAGTAGAAGTAAAAAGTAGTCATCCAAAAAATTACTCAAGTAAGAGAAAAAAAGTATTTGGTGAAAAGACTACTCAAGTACTGAGTAACTGTTTGAACATAATAAATGATTTATTTTTTAGAAATGTTGTAATAAGACAGACAAAAATATAATGTGTAAATTTTGCTATTTCCAAATAATAAAATAAAAAATGAGTAAAAATAAGTAACATCTTTACAAAACAAAGATACACAAATAACACAAAGTTCCAAATCTCAGTTTTTCACAACAAAGCTTTTGAAGCCAATACCTACAGTAGGTAACATGTATGTTTGAACAGTGCAAACTACTTACAGCTATAATCAATGAAAGCATTAATTAATCAACAGAAATAACCCACGATCGACATTTTAAACTTAACGATTTACTTAAGACAAAAAAGAAAAACGCCCTAGCACATCTATGAAAGCAAACGCTTCAAGCAGGCAGAGCGGCAAAAGTGCAGAACAGCGCCCCCTGAAACGGAAGTGGTAGAAAAGAGATCGCATTGGTAGTGGTTTACTACTACCATAGAGAATGAATGGGAAACGGTTTAGGGAGTTTTAGCTAAAGAATACAGTGGCGGCCACGTTCCGCTGTGCATGTTTGGAATACAGTGTATATAATGGAAAAAAAGCAATGATTCGAGTGTTGCCCAATGTAGCGTAGTAAGAGTAGCATTTCTTCTTCACAAATGTACTCAAGTAAAAGTAAAAAGTATGGTGCAGTAAAACTACTCTTTGAAGTACAATTTTTAAAAAAAGTTACTCAAGTAAATGTAACGGAGTAAATGTAACTCGTTACTACCCACCTCTGCACAACACCCAGTGTTGAAGGCAAACTGGGGGAGTGGAGAGGGTCGAACCGGTAGTGGGTGGAGATGCTTGCCTGTGCTGATGGAGGTGTTCTAGCTTTAAATCCCCGCTTACATAGCTGAAAAAGGCTGAGTTCCTCATTGTTGACATCATTGCTCTGATGAGGAGGCGCAGGGATAAAACTCACTTGGCCTTGAAAGTGAGCAGCACGGCGTGGAGCCGATGTTACTGAACTTTGCTGTAACGATTTCAGATGTCAGGGAGAATTCTTTCAGTAGTCAAGCCCTGAGGTGCCTCCGTCTGGACAGGGGTTTCTGGATCTGGACATCGAGGGCCTGGAGTTCTTCGACATTGTGCTCCATCTCACCATTGTCCATTGTCTGCTTCCACTTCGTGTCCTAGGAAAGAAAGAGAGAGAGAGAGAGAGAAGGTTAAAAAAATAGAACTTTTTAATATTATGGATATTATGTACAGATACGGCACATGTGGTAAACCAAGCTGCAAATATGTGCTCACTTGAGTTTGAATAAAAAGGCTTTGAATTAAACAGAAGGACAAGTCTGAGTCAACCAGAAGGCTGACCTTTAAATCATCATCTGTATCATCTCTCTTTTCTTTGATTAGTTGGTAAATTACTTTGTGATAGTGTTCGTTTTAAAAGGCGCTATATAAAATGCTGATCTGAAATGCATTCATGACTGCTCTGTAAAGTGCTTTGAGCCAATGCTCCCTACAAATAGCGCTATTTAAAATAATGAACTCAAATGGATCTTGGTAATTTTAAAAGGCACTGTTTAAAGTAATCGAGGGAGATGCACTCTTGTTACTTTTTTAAAGCACTTTGAAATGGCGCTCACTGTAAAAAAGTTTTATTTGAAGTAAAGAATGCAAATGCATGCTTAAAGTTCTTTGAAACACAGGTCACATAGAAATACCTTAAAATTCATTCTTGATTGTCCTGCAAAGTTCTTTGAGATAGACTTTACTGCAAATTGTGCTCAGTAAATTGAAATTCATGCCTGACGGTTTTATAAAGTGCTTTGTGGTAATGCTCAATGCAAAAGGCACTATATAAAATTATACCGTACACCACACTCACAGAGCTGAGCTTATCACAACAGCTATGGCCACAAGTTAACAATTAATCTAACAGAATCTCTAATTAAATATACCGTCTGTGGGATGTGGGAGGAAAATCAGAGTACACAGACACGGACAGGAGTCAGGCACAGGGTTCAAATCCAAGGTGCTGCTTCCCATGAGGCACTCCACCATACTATAAAAAATGATTGTGCGGGATGCAGATGCTCATTATTAAACATCCTGTAAAAGCCATCCATCTTGCTTATTACACAAACCACTTCCTCTGATGGGGTTTATGGTTCTGTGTAAAAGAGTTAAGGTAACACTTTACATTGTGTCCATAATTACACTAACTACTATGTAATTAACTGTATAAGTACAGTGTAACTAAAAGTTATTACTCCGTACGTACTTTGTAATACAAAGTAACGCTATAGTTAGTTACTAAGTTGTCATTGTTATTCCACAGTGTATATAATTACAATGTAACAATTTATCACTGATCCAAAAACAAGTGTACTTTACATAGTTACATTGTACTGTACTTTCAAAATGTAATAAAAACATAAGGGTATGTAACTACAACCATGTAACAGATGTTCCACGGTCCGGGCAATTTTAATGGAGAATTGCAGTGATAATTGCATAGGTTTTCGATGATATTTCAAGATCTGTTTTAAATGGTGAAAACACATTTGCAAAATGGTTAATGCTTTTGCCTCACAGATCCATTATCCTGAGATGGAATTCTGTCTGGAGATATGTGTGTAAAATGTGTACATTCTACCCATGTCTCCCTATGTCTTCTTGATGGGTTTTACTGCCACATCCCAGGGACATGTAGGTTGGGTTACGTGGCCATATGTGTGAGGGCGTGACTGCCGGTATGTTTGTCAGTGGGCCTTGCAATGGGATGGCTCCCCATCTTGGGCTCTTTCCTGCCTTGTGCCCGGTGATGCTTGGAATGGCTCTGCAGCCCTGTGTACCTTGATTGAATGATGCAAGTTTGGCAGTATTATGTTAGGGATGGGTATAATAATAGCCCAAAAAATTCAACAATAAATAATGTAACACAACTACAAGAATGTGACAAGTGTTTGTTTAAGCAAAACATGTCAAGGAGGTGCCCCTCTAGATTTTGGGAAAAAGCGTTAACCATTTTGCAGAGAAGTTTTCACCATTTAAAAAAGATCCTGAAATATCATCGCAAACCTATGCAATTATCACTGCAATTCTCCATTAAAATTGCCCAGACCATGGAACATCTGTTACATAGTTGTAGTTACATGCCCTAATGTTTTTATTACATTTTGAAAGTACAGATACAATGTAACTATGCAAGTACACTTGTTTTTGGATCATTGATAAATTATTACATTGTAATTATATTAACTGTGGAATAACAATGACAACTGAGTAATTAACTATAATGTTACTTTGTATTACACAGTAAGTATGGAGTAATAACTCATAGTTACACTGTACTTATACAGGTAATTACAAAGTAGTTACAGTGTAATTATGGACACAATGTAAAGTGTTACCAGAATGAATTGCATTGGAGGCCCACTTTGAAAGGCACTATATGAATAGTGCAAGGGTCTTCAGTGAAATAGAGGAATTGTTGCTTTTAGACTCCCTTTTTAGATGAGCTCCAGGAACTGTGCACTGAGCTGTCATATGTAGTCATGAGTATTGTCAATTAAACAAGTTACAGTGAAGTTCTTATTTTCATCTCCAACTAACATGAAACACATAATTACTAGATAGAGGAACGATAACCAAGTATGCATTAAAAGACATACTGGCTGGCTGTGGGAATGACAGATCAGGACTGTAGAAAAAAATATTGAGGCACCAACCGAGTCGTCCCTTTTATTCATCCGAAGACAAAAACAACTAATGAAAAGAACAGAAGTCACGCTCAATGGCATGTGTCCCTTCAATGGGAAATTAAAACAAAGAAAAAGATGATGTTTTATCATCCTTAGCGGAGCCCCATCTCGCGAGTTGCTCTGATCAAAAGTGACTCCTCCTTCCGCGATGCCCAGGATTTTCAGGTGGTAGGAATTGAAGGGGCGGAGCTAAATGTCTTTACTGGGTGGCTTCTTGGTGCTGTGGTGGCATTTGCAGCAGCGCACCCCCTCGCCTCAGTGGGTTATTACTTACCTCAACTGAATCTATGAAGAGGGCTTGCGACATGTATGCATGACAAGACGTAACCATGTTATACAATAAAAACCACAAATCACCTCATCTGATGTACTTCTTGCCCCTGTTTATTACCACTTGCCAAGTGGGTCTCCCAGTTATGGAAAAACCTATAAAAAGTATGCCAGTCTAGTTTACATTTATTTAGTGGGCTGATGCCTTTATCCAAAGCAACTTGCAACACAGTATCAGTGGTGGGATCTGAACCCACAACCTTATGGTTTGAAATCCAAAGCCTTAACCACTGCTCCACACTGCCTGCCTACTACTGTGGTGAATTCATTGTACCCTAAATTGAACCAAATGAATTACAACAGTCATTGAAACCCATAACATCTACAGGTGTTGCATCATGTATCACTTGAGTGGTACAGTGGGTAGCACTGCCACCTCACAGATCAAGTGCCCTGGGTTCCAGCCCCATATTAAGCTGCTGTCCATTTGTTGAGTCTGAGCTCCACTCTTGGGGCCTCATGCATAATGCCGTGCGTAGAATTCACATTAAAATATTGCATACAGACAAAAGCGGAAATGTTCGTACGCACAAAAAAATCCAGATGCATAAATCTGTGTGTTTGCCAACTCCTACGTTCTTCTGCTAGATAAATCCCGGTCAGCGTGAAAAGTAACGCACGTGCATGTGCCGGCTGCCACACCCCAACTCCTCCCAGAATTATGCCTCTTTGAATATGCAAATCAGTATAAATATCCCTTAAGCTCAGTGTTCTGTGAAAAGGCAATGGCAAAAGCACGAGGGAAAATAGAAGAATTTCAGTGAATACCAAGTGGAGGCAAGGAAAAACGTACTATTTGTTGGTTTAAACAGTGGTATAAACAACAAAAGGAAGTTGATCGAGTAACACAGAGTGTCTGCGAAACTCGAAAGCTCAAGTTCACAAAGTCACACAGTGCTCGAAATAAAAACGAAGTTGTCAGATACCAAAGTTGCTGTGAAAAGGTGAGTCGTAGCCCACTGTCTGAGTGTCAAAATTTCCACTTTAAGCATGTACCTTATTTTGTCATTAAAGTAGAACATCATAAACTTCATCTTAAAATTGTTTAATTTACTAGTTTCTCAAATGCCATCATAACTAAAGTAGCACATTGAATGCTTTGTTTTGTATGTGTTCTTCTATGTGCTCTATGTGTTTGAATCACTACGTGCTTCTGGGCTTTCTCTTCCTCTGACAGGACACAGAATCCATTACATTCGTGATATTACAGTTCTCTGAATAACTTAAATACTGAGATGTATACTTGATATCATTTTCATGATGATAGGAGTTAAAGCATGTATTAAACATGGGAACACAGTGGCGCAGTGATAGTGACGAGCCGGCGCCCTGTCCAGAGATTGTTCCTGCCTCACACAAGATGCTTGGTGCGCCGTGCACTGATACAACAACAACAACAACAACAACAACAACATTTATTTATATAGCACATATTCATACAAACAGTAGCTCAAAGTGCTTTACATAATAAAGAATAGAAAAATAAAAAACACAATATGAAAACAAAATAAATCAGCATTAATTAACATCGAATAAGAGTAAGGTCCAATGGCCAGGGGGGACAGAAAAAACAAAAAAAAAACTCCAGACGGCTGGAGAAAAAAAAATAAAATCTGTAGGGATTCCAGACCATGAGACCGCCCAGTCCCCTCTGGGGGACTGATTGAGTGCATTAATCGTTCTTGGGATGAAACTGTTCCTGAACCGCGTAGTCCGTACAGTAAAGGCTCTGAAGTGTTTGCCGTATGAGAGCAGTTCAATAGGCAGCATGGGTGAGGCAGCGTGTATCTGATGCTGTATACTGATAATTCTCTTTCTGATCTGCTGCTGCGGAGCTGTGATTCCACACTCAGACACAGTGATATAAATACTCTGAGTGGTGCAGTGAGAGTAATATGGAAAAAGATGATCTGCTGTGGCAACCCCTAATGGGAGCAGCTGAAAGAAGAAGAAGATGCAGTGAGAGTAACAACGCTAAAACAGCTGTGGTATTTGGAATACAGGTAAATTCCGTTACAATGAACTCCCAGGGACCTAAAATATTTAGTTGTAATGAGATTCTGTATTTGTTACTATAGTGCTTTCTTTAACTTGTGCCCAGGTGTTTGCAATCATTTCAATAGCTTCTTTCGCGTTAATTTTAATCTCCTCCTGCCTACAAGGTATGCTGATGAGAATTTTTCTCAGCATTTCCTTACGATAATACACTTTCAGGGTGTGAATCATGCCCAAATCCAATGGCTGAAGCACTGTTGTGCAATTGGGTGGGAGGAATTCAACGTGAATATTATCTACTGTAAATGTGGAAGCATGTTGTGGGCAGCACAGTTATCAATCAGGAGCCGAATCATCCTTTTCTTCTTCATATTGTGAGGTTTCTGACTTTTCAGGTGGGGCCCCCCCCCCGCCCCCCCGAGGGGGAACGACATGCTGAAGTGCGTCCCAAAACGTGATTGCCCAGTCTGTGGAAGATAGTTTGTCCGTTGCCAGGGCAGGGCAAAAACAGGCTTATAGCACTGCAGAGAAGCGACACAGAAGCAAATCATAAAAGATCGGGGTCACGCTATAAGTCCCTGTCTTGCACCCCAAAACATGAGGCTGAGTACTTTAGCAAAACCAGCTTTATTCAGCTTGAAACAGGAACGGCACACTTATTTATTGTAGCGTGATCTGCCACTCTGCTATACACAGACACAGCAGTCAGGCAGGGTCATGGCCAGATCAGTGATCAAGTAATCCGGTTACCTGCATTTACAATGTTCCTTGCATCACCCATCTATATCTTTTCTGTTTGCTTTGGCGGAGAGACGCAGCATAGCTTTGAGCCTGCTGTCACCCCGGCAACAGATAAACAGTTTTCCATAGACACGGAGATCGGACATCGGGATGCTCTTCGTTGTGCTGTCTAGTTGGGGGAGGTCACAAGAGAGTTTACAAACCTCACATTTTCTTGAATTAGTGCTGCATTAATAGGAATGTTTCTTGAGCGAGCATCTCTGAACCACATAAAAACTGCTTTTTCGACGTCCTCAAATGCAGCAGTTCACATACGTTTGCAACCCGAGATTTTTCTTCTTTTTTTGCTCAGTCTTTCAAGAAAGTTGACAGTGTCAGTGGCGAAATTCCGAATTCACTGGAAACATCTTTTTTCTTTTTGCCGCAATCGAGAGCTACAAAAATGTAGTTTTTTTTTCTGATATGAACTGTTATTGTTTTTTGTGTCTGCCATTTCTATAGGAGGGTGACAATGAGTTAAATTCCAATGGATGTTTTTCAAATGTTGACGAGCAATAAGCAAATGGTATCACTGAAAACCGAAGGAAACAAAAAAGGCAAAAAAAAAAAAACCAGTACAAGGAAAGTTCGAAGAAAGAAAAAAATACAGTGTTTCTGTTTGGGGATCGTTGTGCACAACTGAGCTGCGGCCACAGAACTAACTGCTCTGTGGATGATTCATTCAGGCATTTCAAGATCTTTTGGGCACTTCGTTGTAATGAAAGTATCTGCTGAATGTACTTCGTAGTAACGAGATTTCTATAGTTCTAACGTCATATGGGGAAACTGTCAGGACCATAAAAATACTTCGTTGTAATGAAAATTTCATTGTAAAGATAATCGTTCTAACGGAATTTTACCTGTAGCTTGAACATTCTGTGGGCCATTATATTGTTACAGGTTAATTACAATCAGATACCTTAAACTAATAAACAATATGCAGTTAATTTCAGTGTATATGATAAATCCGCGTCTGGGATATGGAACTAAAAAGAAAGGGAAACCACACTAGAACAAAAGCACTGCTTTGATGCTGGGTACCGTCAGTTTGCAAAACCAAGCAGAGAACTTGTGTTCGCCAAGCGTTTAGCTGGCGTGAAAATGTGCGTGGCTTTACGCCAAGTTTAGGTTTTATACCTTGCGATTTGAGTGTGAAAACGGGAGTACACAACACTTTTGTGCATACGCACAGTTTATACATGAGGCCCCTGGTTCTTACCAACATCATAATCAACACTGGAGGACTGCTAGATAACTTGATTTCCATGTTAAGTAATATTTATTGAACTGTTGGTAAGAAATACACAACATACTTGATATTATCACACGTGTGCATGGGGGACAGTTTACAGGCTCAAATAGTGTAATTTGTCAGCCAGACCAGGGGTTGGTGCTCCCACCTGAACCTCTCTCTTCTTGTTCCTCTGCAGTGGAGCCAAAGACTGTACCTCTCAATGATATCTCCATCAGTCCAGCCTCTGTTGACATCACTTCGAGCAAACACTGATGACATCATTTCTGGTACCCAGAATCCCCTTTCCTCCCACATCAGTTCCTAGCTGCCCTGACTCCACCTCTTCCTCCTACCCAACATATTTGTAGAGCATTCTCAACATGTTAGTCAGTTCAGTTGTGAGCTCCATTTATGTAAAGATCAGTATATGGGGTGGCCATCCCTAAACCTTTTTCTGCCGGCTGCCTAATTCTTTATCACAATACATATACATAAATAAATACATTATGTGACATACAAGATGGGAAATGCTATACTTTTGTTTTCTAAACAGAGTTCGGCCTCCGAGATAAGACACTTTCTTACAAACGGTTTTCAGAAACTTGCAGGATCAGCTGCACTGTCAACAGTCTTAATGGGAGACTCTCACACTTCACAGTAATCAAAGTCGGCAAAGGTGTCTGTCCTGCTAATGCCTTGGCTTCTTCTCTTTCTTCAAAGTGGCATTCCCACGCCTCTCTAGCAAAAGATGCTTTTGAATTGAATTAAGTTTGAGGAGACTGTAATGGAGTTGAGTTTTGTTGCAGATTGGTTACGATTTCTTTACGTTTTATTTATTGTTGAAAGGCTCAAAATCCATTTAAACTTTCTCAGGAATTAAGTTTGTTTTTTAAAAGAACTGTTTAATTATTTTATTTCTGCAGCTCAGAACACAAACATTGACTGTATACGTATATCACAAGGTCAGTGGAGCTGCAAGGGGTGCTACAATGGGACCTAGCTAGGCCAACATCTGTGTCAATCCGGTGGAAGAGCGTTTCTGTTCTTCCTACCTAGGCTTTGTACTGGCCTTTTGCAAAGTTATATCAGCAATTGATCCTGGTGCTACTTGTTGCTCTAGAAATGGTGCTATTTTCAGACAGCATGGTAGCACAGTGGTATTGTTGCTGCCTTGCAGTTGGAGACCAGGGTCCGCATCCCAGGTCCTCCCTGTGTGGAGTTTGCATGTTCTATCCATGTCGGTGTGGGTTTCCTCGGGGTGCTCTCGCTTCCTCCCAAAGTAGAAAGATATACATGTTAGGTGAGTTAGTGATGCTAAATTGGCCCCTGTGTGTGTGTATGCCCTGTGATGGACAGGCACCCTATCCAGAATGTATTCCTGTTTTGCACCCTACACTAGCTGGGATAAGCTCCTGCAACCTTGGTCTGGATTTAGAGGGTTAGAAAATGACATGACATTTTACTATTATTTATCAACCTCTCAGGTTTACAGTCACCGTTTCCACCACAACTGTAACATTTTTAGATATCAGTCCTTCTGTCAGCTTTCCAGGACTTTAAACCTCTGTCTGTTACAAACCCAGTGACTAATCCTAACCCTTAGCCTAACCCTTCTCTACAGCTCCTTTCATCCTTGGCATACTAAACACTCTCTATCTCTGTCACAGTTTCTTGTACTTGTCCTCCTCAGCAGTGATGAGGCTGACTTCTGTAATGAAGCACTCAGAATGAGGAGTTTCTTCATTGATATGGGATCCCCTTCACATGTTGCAGACGGGGCCCTCAATCAAGCATCCACTCTAAGTGGAACCCCAATAATAAAACTCACATCCCACTGCCCCCCTATTCCCCCCTAACACTCTATCTCTCCCACAGATCATTAAAGAAAACTTCCATATTTTTTGGACTGATCCTTCCACAGCAGACTTTTTTCTAACACTCCATTGATCTCCTTCCAGTGACTGCCTAGCATACACAAACTTTTCATCCACAGCTAAATTCACAGAGGAGAGTCACATTCCTCTACAGGCAATTTCAGCTGTAAAACGAGCTGTTGTGTCACTAGCAAAATCCTTGTAACTATTTCCTCTTGCATATTCAGTATAAATTCAATATTAAATAACATGCCTCTTACCAGTTTAAAAATCTTAGTTACTGCATTTCTTGTAGGAAGTGTCCATCTGTCAGCACAGGTGAAACAGGGAGATGGCTAGCAGACCATTTCAAGGAGTACATTCAAGACCTTACAAAGCCTACTGCACAACACTTCACATCCCATGATCATAGCCATGCTGATCTCCATGTCTGTGTTCTTTCACAGGGCTTCAGAGACACATCATAAAGAAAAACAGAAAGACTAAGTTTTTAACCTCGCTATTCATCTTCTGTAATGGCCGATTTTTCTGACCCACTCCATTCCTCTCCCCTGGCTTTGTTTCCTCCAGTATATGTTACCTTCTCTTTCCTTTATAGTTGCATGCCGGATGAAGGCTGTGCAGCCTAAACATTGTGTCTTTAATATTTTTCCACTAATAATATTTATATCTATCCATATTAATTTTGAATGTTATTTTTATTATTTTATGTACAGTATATCAATTGTCACACACAGATGCCTTGGGGACAATTCCTCTCTGATCTGCAAGGTGGCACTGTTTACTAATGCCTCTCCTCTTCCTCCCTCTATTGACCAGATGATTGACAGCCTTACCACCTCTAATATCACTTCCCTCTGGCCTACTCCCGCCTCTTCCTATCTGACCTTGGAGCGTTCAGTTTTGCCCTTTCTAATGCGTTTTCATTCAGTTATATGGGTACATACAGTATAACATAGTTATATGGGTTTTGCCTGCAGGTGCCTCAACTCTTTATGCCAGTTTGTGCTTTTTCATTACACTGTATAGAATTTATACACAGTAAGTTTGTACAGGATCTCTCTCTCTCTCGTTACATACCATATATGTATATATGTGTGTGTGTGTGTGCAATATGTTTGCTTGCTTTAGTGAAAGCAAGGGTCAATAAGTATTTCTTTGTCCTGTTGCAACACATAAATAAAGAAACCAAACTAAACAGCTCTAATGCACCCTTGATGGTTTTGTGAAGTATGCTTAATGGTACCACAAAGTGCATACAGCATATAGAAAATGAGATACCTGTATATGAATTTAATATCAGAAATGTTTTCTTGATTGCCACTTTGTGATGCCACTCAGCTAAATGGAAATGTGTGCTTTAGCAAAGAGCTTTGCGTTAATGCTCACTGTTTAAGGCACTATAGAAAATGATTGCATATCTTTCCGTGTATTTTGCTGACTGCTTAGCCTGGTAAGGTTTGTGGTGCTATGTAAAACTAAAGTCCTCTGGCTGAATGTTTTCCCAGCTGACAGTCTTTCAGTGGTCGCACTGGCCATTATATCTTGCATATTCCCTGATTCATCCTGGCTTCCTCATGAGTATCTCAGTGCAGAGGTTTATCTGTAATCCAAGCCTGTAAACTTTGGCACAAAACCCACACCTGGCAGCATATGCCTAGTATGTGACAACACAGAACTTCTGGTTTTTGTCATCATTATTCCCTGGAGGAGGACCATTTTGAGATCAAACTGCAGGTAATTTGTTGCAGTACAGGGTAGGAGTCAATTCATAAGATGCATAGGCAGAGATTAATCTTGAAGTGGCAGCTTGTGCGGCTGTTCCTTTGTAACTATCGTCACCATCACCACCACCATCACCGAGGAACACTCATGATGTAAGGATGCCCCAGCAGCTTGTGTGGCAGTCCCAGGGTAACTGGGTCACCATCACTAAGGAACACTTTTGTTGTTGGGAGCTCCAGAGACAAGTACTCATAGGGCAGTAATGTGAAGGAAATGCAGTGGAGGATAGTGGTAAATGCTGCAGAGAGTCCCCAGTACATCAGAGTTGTAAAGGTTGTAACAAGGGGGGCCATCCATGCTATTCATTCATTCCTCCCTGCTCCTCAGTATATTGAGAAGCCATCCTAGGGGTTGTCTAACCCTTTAAAAGGGAATTACAGGATCACCTGGAGATGCTAAGGTATGTTTGACAAGGATGGCCCCAGGAGTTCCCAACATTCTCTGAGCTGTAGGCAAGAAGTGAAAGTGAACTCATGAGGTGGACAGATGGATCTAGATCTGTCAAACAACCAGACAGAGAAGACACACAACCTTTGTGTAGGTTGACGCCGATTCCCATTAAAGTAAACTTTTACATTTTTTTATTCAATACCCTTCTATGCATTATTTGTGATTGGGGATGGCTCAGGAGCACCCCCATTAATCACACTGACTAGAATTCTCTTCACCATTACCCTACCAGTATTATTTTTGTGTCTGCGTGAGTGAAAGTGGCTACTTGTGCAGTCCTCTCTCTGTGTACAGATGGTCTCCAGACTTCTCCACTACAACTTGACTTGCTCAATGTTCCTCCTCTTTTGAGATCATTTATTTACATTAGAACAAAATGTAAGAAATCTGACAAATGAAAAGAGACCATTCAGTCTATCACACTAGTTTGTTTAACTAATAGCTGAGATATCACCATATCTCATCCAGACACTTATTAAATCTTGTCACGGTCTCTGCTTTAACTCCATGCCTCAGTAGTTTGTTCCAGAGTCCCACAACTTTAAGTGCTTCCTGGCTTCATTCCTTAATGCACTTTCCCTTAATTTCCACTGGTGTCCTCGAGCATGTGGTTCACCCTTAAGCTGAAGGTTTCTATAGGATCTACTTTATCAATGTGTTTCAGAATTTTAAGGACCTGGATTAGGTCTCCATGCAGTCTCCTCTGCTTGAGACTAAACAGGTTTAATGCTCTGAGTCTGTCACAGTAGGACACATTCTTAAGTCCTGGGATGCACTGGGTTGCTCTCCACTGCACAGCTTCAAGTGCTGCTATGTCTTTTTTGTAGCATGGTGACCACAGCTGCACACAATATGACATCAATCTATTTGATAAGTGTTCCTATTCACTGTTCTGTATTATTTAGTCACAGTGTTTAGCTGCCTGTCTTTCCACACTTCTCTTTAATAGCAGGGTTATAATCTTCTAGTGTGGCAAAAACATCCCAAATACGTAACAAGAATTTATTTTACTCATCTTTTCTAGAATCAGTGCATGTCTACGGAGTGTAAATGGATCAAATTAAATACTTGTATGGCTTAGTGATTAATCTGAAGTTGTAAGACAGGCAGCTGAGCCTATTATGTAGGGCTTAGGACTGTTCAGGACAAAGTTACTTGTTCAACTCCCCACAGTTGACCTTCAGCAAGTGCTTTACTCTGTAACAGTCTTGCACTCGAGACAACTTGGCATGGTTATACTACAAAAAGGGTCTTAAATTGTTCTGAATGTTGTAAATTGCTGCCGTCATAACAAAAGGGGAGAAGGACTTGAAAGGCCACACATAAAAGAGACCAAACCTGTTCTTTTCTTCAAGTTTGGGTCTACTGGATTGGCCTCAAACTCTTCTTAAAGGGCAGGCTTCTGGCTTGTACCAACCCAGAAAAAGAGACTAAGACTTTTAATTAGATGAAACTATGAAATGAAACAAAGTACCTTAAAAACCTTAAAAAAACAGTACACATAAAGCAAGACAGGAAAAAAGGCAAAAATATGTTTTGCCTTTTAGAAGAAAAAGGCCAATATAATAAACAGAAACACTACCTTAATCTAGTTTTAATCTTAATCACTACCTTGATCTTATTCTACCTTAATGTTAAACTGCCACAACCAATGTTGTGTTTTACAATGCAGTACAATGCAATACAATTTATTATTGTATATCCCAAAATCACACAATGAGTGCCACAATGGGCTTTAACAGGCCCTGCCTTTTGACAGCTCCCCAGCATTGACTCTCTAAAAAGACAAGGAAAAACTCCCAAAAAAAACGCTGTAGGGGAAAAAAATGGAAGAAACCTTAAGAAAGGCAGTTCAAACAGAGACTGTTTTCCAGATAGGTTGGGTGAACTATAAACGCACTCAATCAGTTCATCTAGTGCTCCTTGTAGAACTGTTTGTGCTTATAAGTACATTTATCTCACTGTAAACTTGAGATACAGTTATAATACTGCACAACCTAAGCCACTTTATAAAGCGCATATTTACATATGATGATGATATCATTTTTAAGATGAAATGCAGCAAAATATGTTTATCATATTATACAGATAAAACTTGAATATCATTTAAATAATCTATATTGTTAATAATTAAACATGTGAGGACACAGTGGTGCAGCGCTAGCTAGTTCACGGATTGTTCTTGCCTCGCATTGTATTCTTGCTGGGGCTGGCGCGACACTGGAAGAATAGATGAATGGAATAATTAAACATGTACTACAAAGATATTTCAATGTTCCTTAATAGTTTTGAAGAATCACCGTTCTCAGCTTACAGTTGGCTTTACATCTATTACAGAGCTGATTGTGTGGCGATTGGGTATTTGGAGAAAGAAAAGGAAGGACAGGAACTGGAGGTTAGTACGTTTGAGAGAGACAGTACTGCTGCAATAAATTATTTCATCAAAGGTCACGCACGGCGCAGCAAGCATCTTGTGAGGGGGCAGGAACAATCTCTAGATGAGGTGCCAGCTCGTCACTATCACTGCACCACCGTGTTCCCATGTTTAACATGCTTTAACTCCTATCATCATGAAAATGATATCAAATATACATCTCAGTATTTAAATTACTCAGTGCTGTAATATCACAAATGTAATGGATTCTGTGTCCTGTTGGAGGAAGAGAGCCCGTTTAAGAAGCACATAGTAATTCCCACACATAGAGCACATAGAAGAACACATACAATACAAAGCATTCAACGTGCTACTTAAGTTACGATGGGATTTGAGAAACTAGCAAATTAAACGATTTAAAGATCAAGTTTATGATGATCTACTTTAAAGATAAAATAAATCTATACTAATAAAAGGCAAAGCCCTCACTGACTCACTCACTCACTCACTGACTGACTGACTGACTGACTCATCACTAATTCTCCAACTTCCCGTGTGGGTGGAAGGCTGAAATTTGGCAGGCTTATTCCTTACAGCTTCCTTACAAAAGTTGGGCAGGTTTCATTTCGAAATTCTACGCATAATGGTCATAACTGGAAGCTGTTTTTCTCCATTTACTGTAATGGAGATGAGCTTGAAAGCCGTGGGGGCGGAGTTTCGTGTGACATCATCACGCTTCTCACGTAATCACGCAGTACGTAGAAAACCAGGAAGAACCCCAAAAAGCGCTGAAGAAAACATGCATTATATAATTGAGAAGGCAGCGAAACAATAAGAAGCGAGCGAGTGACATATACAACCATATTCATG
>JANRMT010062791.1:136327037-136348455 GCA_026402145.1 Polypterus bichir lapradei
TGAAACAAACCATGAAACTCAAACCGATTATGACAGCAGCAATCCAAGCTGTGAGATTTGAAACAAGATTACTGTTCACATGGCCAACTGTACGTTGCATGCTCAAGAGTAAGCTCAGCGCACAGCTACAGCTTGGTCATATTGCAACTGCAGGGCCGAACTGACAACGTGGCATACAAAGAGATCTTTAACAAATAATTATTGGTATATTTTCCCTCAGTTTAAAAAGGTTTAATTTTCTTCTTAATAAAACTTTTAAGGCAGTACTTCACCGCTGCGAAGCGCGGGTATTTTGCTAGTATATATATATATATGACAGCAACACTCATCACTCACAACAGTGACAAAACAATTACATTGACAATCATGTTACGTTATTTTCAAAATGTTTCCTTTTCTTTTTCATTACTTCGTTAACACACTACTTCTCCGCTGCGAAGCGCGGGTATTTTGCTAGTTACGTGATTAAAGTGGAAATTTCGAGATTAATGTTGACTCTTCGAGCTTTTTTCCCACTGTGTCCCTATTTTTTTTTCTTTTCTCTGTACCCTAATAAGCATTCATATGACACTCAGATGATGGGCTATGACTCGCCTTTTCACAGTGACTTTGATATTTGACAACTTCTTCGGGCACTGTGCAACTTTGTGAACTTGAGCTTTTGAGTTTGTTTAAACCAACAAATGGTACATTTTTCCTTGCCTCCACTTGGCTTTCGCTGAAATTCTTCTGTTTCCCCCCGTGCTTTTGACATTGCCTTTTCACAGAACGCTGAGCTTAAGGGCTATTTATATTGATTTGCATATTCAAAGAAGCGTAATTCTGGGAGGAGTTTGGAGAGTGGCAGCAGGTGGTTGCACATGCATTACTTTTCACGCTGACCGGGATTTATGGAGCAGAAAAACGTGAAAGTTGGCGATTTATGCATCTGGATTTTTTTGTGCGTACGAACATTTCCTCTTTTGTCCGTATGCCATGCTTTAGTGTGAATTCTAAGCACGGTGTTATGCATGAGCCCCCAGATGATTAAAAAGTACAATTTCGCTTTTAATCAATAAATATTAAAGTGGTTTTATGCCTAGCAGCACTGTTCGAAATCATGTAAGTCCAAAACAGTTAAAAATGTCCACTAGCTATCAAAAATACAAGCTAGTCACACAGAAAGCTATATAGAATTTTTTATAAAATAAAAGATTTATGCTTAACAAAAATACTCTGCAATAACATGAAGCTCAATAGAGAACAAAAGGGCACAAATGAGTTGCCATCTAAGACAATCCAAAGCAAACCAAGTGCCAATACAGTAATCCAATGGGGAAGTCAAAGAACAGGGCAAAAGGTAAAAAAATGAAATAAACAAACATACAAACTAACAAATAAATACTTAACAAAAGCACAAAGTACAGATAAAATCACAATAAGCACTCATTGACTTCCAAGCACATTTGAATGAACCGCAAGGAACTGTGAGTTGCTCCTGCCTTTATAGGGCTGAGGCCATTCCTTTATGCCTCCAGGGGGACTACCAACAAAACATAACAAAGGCATTGATACACACACAAAATCAAATAGAAAGAATAACAGAAATAAACAGTAATAAAATTTACAAGACATGAAACAAGAATTTGAACCCCAGCCAGGAGAGAATACCTGGCTGAAATATATCAGTTCTGACTTTGGAGAGCATCCCTTCGGATTCTTGTCGATCCTGGTAGAACGAAGTAGTGCAATGTGCAAAGTAGGACATGCAATAAAACAAACTATAGAAAGTGCCACAGAACGCCAAGAATTAGTGCTGATGGCTGATGTGGACTGTTTTGTATTAAGCATACATTCTGCTTCTCATTCACAAAATGCAGAAAGTTTTTAAACAATTTCTACAAAGAAAAGTTTTTACTTCACTTGTTATTTTATGTGCTCAGCTGATTAAAATGTGTTGTTTTGCTTTCCATTAATACATACTAAAAATAATCAAGCAGCCTTCTGCCCAGCAGCAACACTACCTTGTAAGTTGTTGTTTATTTTGTTGTTTTTTATTTTTAATTAAAAACATATGCATACATTTAAAGTGAAAATATATGCAAACAATATATGCTGTGTGCCAAGAAGTTATTTATTTTTACATTTACTCGAGCTGTGCTTGGCTATCTATGGTTTTTTGGGGTGAGAATGTTCTGATGTGTTATCAGGATGGGCCATTAGTGAGAACAAAAGGATTCAGATGCCATCTGATGTCGTCTTGGTGGTTATCGCCCTGAAAAAATGTGTGTCATTTCTTGTGGGGGTCAAAGTCAGAAAAGCACCAAAAAAAAAAAAAACAAAACAAAAATAAAACAACGGGAATCAAAATCAAAGATGCCAGTTTCAAGCTGCATAATCAGGTGTCCCTGTGTAGCCAAGTGTTTTACATTTATTTTTATGCATATAGTTGGTGCATTTCCCCAAAATCAGCACTCTGCATGTATTAAGTTAATTTAAAATGTTTGTTAACTTGTTGTTGTGGGGGCTTAATGACATTAATTAGTGTTTTACCTCAGTACTTTGCATGTCTGCTCCTTCAGTGAGGGTGCCAGACATGATGTGCATGCTGAAGGGGTAAGATGTGCTTTGCAAGCTCTCTCTGTGACTCTTTTTAATTTTGATTTAACTGGAGTATTTTACACTATTTATATAAAAGACACATTAAAAACTATATCATTTTGTTTAATATATGTGTAGTTATTTTATATTTAAAGCTATTATTTGGAAAGTCAGCACACATAGCTTTTGCTTCATGGTGTCTGTGGCGTTTTGAAATAGCGTACACCTGTTTTCTGTGTTTTCTTATTTTACTGCTGTGTTACTTTAATATGGAATATTTTATTAGGATTTTTATTTTGGTAGGAGTAAGAGAGAGAAGTTGATTCCCTGTGTGATGTCTTGTTTTTTTTTTTGCTTTGAGCAAGGTATTTGATTAGATTAGACAAACTTTATTAATCCCATGGGAAAATGTAGATGCATTCAGCAGAAGAAATATAAAAAAAAACAAGGATACAGACTCAAGGACTGGTAATATGGCCAATAAATCGATAAGTAAATACTGTAAATAAATACAAATAAACTTAATGGGTACATCAGGTGGAAGTACACCTATGTTATTCTTCTAAATAGCTTTTTCTTTGCATGCAATCCAACAATCTATATATATAATTCACTAAGGGCACGCAAGACAGTGAGCGCAAGCAAAACAGAGAGCCATGCCCGCCAACTCACAGACCATGGGATACGCTCGACAAAGCCCCGCCCGCCAACTCTAACCCTCCTACCGCGTCATGGGATACACACGACAGAGCCACGCATGCCAACTATAACCGTCCTCCTGCGTCCTGCGTCGCTCTCGAGGCATGTGCACTGCCTGCTCATGTGCCCGCACGCAACAACTCACCAAACACAGCCTCAGTCACTTTCGTCTGTGCAAAAGTCCACATGCACCTCTGAGCCACGTTGACTTTTTACCGTACGCAAGACAGAGAGCCACAACCGCCAACTCACAGAGCCCTGCCTGCCAATTCTAACAGAGCCCCGTCCATGGGTTACGCACGAAAGAGCCATGAACGTCCACTCTCACCCTCTTCCCACAGTCATGGGGATCGCACGACAAGGCCCCACCTGCCAACTCTCACCCTCCGCAGGCTTCCAACATCGCTCTTGAGGCAATTATATAGTGACATCGACTTCTCAACTGTCACTCTAGAACAACTCAGTACGCAAGCTATATTAAGCGTCGACGAAGACTCACTACACCTTAATGAACAGGTGCTGAAACTTATCCCTAACGACGAAGTAACTTTCACCAGCGTTGACTCCATAGTCACAGACGATCCTACAGATCAACTTGCATTCCCCGAAGAATGCCTTAATAGTCTTACTCCCACTGGCATGCCTCCGGATAAACTCAAATTAAAATTGGTTCAGTCATCATGCTTCTCAGGATCCTCATGCCAGCAAAAGGTCTCTGTAATGGCACTAGACTGACTGTTACCAGCATTCACCACAATGTACTGGAGTGTAAAACTATCGCAGCTCCTACCTCACAAACTGTCCTTATTCCCCAGATTTCCCTGACCCCATCAGATTCTAATTTGCCTTTTACTTTTACACGCAGAAAGTTTCCTGTTAGATTGGCATTTGCAATGACTATTAATAAGGCACAAGGACAAACATTCAAAAAATTATGCCTGTATCTGCCAAAACCTGTTTTCAGTCACGGACAATTGTATGTTGCTCTCTCCAGAGTTCCATCTTTTTATTCACTGACAGTTGTATCCTCAAACCCTCCCCATTTGGACAACTGTGTCTTTCAGGAAGTGTTCACTCATCAATAAATAATTATATGCGACGTATGCTACGCCGCGGGTTGGCTAGTACAATGTATTTCTTGTACAGCACTCTTCTCCAAGTGCAGGTGTAGAGCTCTGTGAACAATCCACAGTTAAAATACAAGTACAGGTTATACAAATGACTAAATACAGAACTGTTACGCATATAAATGTAGATTTGTTAAAACACACAGAGAACAAGGTAGAAACTAATTAAACATAAATGGAAAACAACAATTTTTGTGTAAAGTGAACTGATTTAATGAACATAGTAAATAATTATAATAGTTATTGGACCCAGGGAAGTTAGCATGTTAATTTTTGTGACTGATATGGCCTGTTTAACACGTTAAAAAATATTTTATCGCCTCCAGGGCCAGTAATGTGGCAAACACATCAGGCAGTGCTTTGGTCTTCTTTTTTTTTTTATACATAATGTAACAATAATGCAAAAAAGTTAAGTGTGAACCTAAAGAATTACACACACATCCAGCACTGTTATTTATATACTACCTTTAAGAATTTTGAGAAATAAAGTTTTATTTAAAAGTTCCAAGTTACACAACGCCTTGCCGCATGTCAGTATATGGTACTGGTGTTCACTGCCTTGATTTATACATACTGACACAGGTGCAGGGGAGTGGGAGGAAGGGGGGTTTATGGCAGTCCGGGAGCAATACTAAAGAAAAGGAGAAAAGGTAAAAATGATGCTTTTTTTTTCATGTCGTGTTTCTGTATGAAGATTGAATCAATGTCATATTACATACCGGTACATGCAAAATGCATTCTCTTTGAGTGGCACTAAAACCAAAATAAGTCTTTAGTACCTCAATATTGAACTTGTCGGTGTGTCACGTAGCATGCAGTTCTGACTGTTCTAATACAATGACAAAATTCTAATTCATTATTCCAGTTTGCAGTATCTTCGCTAATTTATGCAAAGAACGCAACATAACCACCCAAGTAATGCACAATGTCAGTGTTTAGACAAGATTGCTATGATGCTATGGAGAACTTTTTTAGAGTGCCAGGAGCAAAGGTGTACAGCTGTGTTTTTCAACCATTTTTCTATGGTGTCACACTTTGTGTAATCCAAAAAATTCCAAGGCACACCACAAAAGCATTAAATCTATACATATGCTGAACTGTCTGAAGAGCCGAGGCTATCATAGATGCTGTCCAAAAAAAAAAAAAAACACTTGGAGGTTGCCATTCGCAAACATGGCACTTAGTGAGCACTTTGGACAAATTTTCCTAGCTGCTTTGACACTCATACAGGTGGTCCTATATGACACACCATTGGGCACCATTTAAAAACACTTGTTTAAAGTATAATTATCAAGTCGTTGATGGTGATGAACAATCGAGGGTGGTATTTGCAGAGTTTTAATGCAATTTTAATGTATGTCCATTTAAAAGATGCTTATTCTTTCAATTAAGTCAGTCTTTAGTAGTGCATTTAAAATTTACAGTTGTTTCACTTGTTTAATTTTTATTTCGCACGTCTGTGTCTCATATGCTATGCCAATTTGAGAATTAATACATTAGCTTTGTGTTCTTGTTGCAATCTTTTCAACTTGCCTTTTAGGAAGGCATTGAAATTCATGTTGTACTTGCTCAAGTAGTATTTTGTTAAAAGGTCAGAGTTCAAGTCATTGTTTAAATTTAAACTACTCCATTATGTTTTTTAAATCAATTTGTGTTGATTCTACATTAATGTTTGTTATATGTGTATATTTACTTCATATATCATGTATTTTTTTATGATTGCATGTTTTAAAATTAGATGCGATTAATTCCATTCAATTATGTGATTATTGTATATACTCGCGGATAAGTTGGGATTTGATTTTACTGTATAACTTCTGGTATTTTATAATGCCGGTCATATAAGTCGAATGCGGAAAACTCACGCTATTGGTCCAAGAGATTATGATATGCTAATGCCCACCTGAGAGAGTAACCACGGCGCACACTACCTTTTTTTCTATGTGGGTGCGGCAATGCATTGTATCAATGCACACTCTTAACCTCTCTCTATCTCTCTCTCTCTCTCTATTGTACCTACGTGACCACACAGTAATACCCAAACTATTCCAAAGAGATGTTTACACTGATTTGTGTTTTTTGTATCTTATACCCTCATACACCTTTATCGTAAGAGCATCCCGTATCTACAATGGAGCGGTCGATCAGAAGAAAATATGAAGCTGGTTTTAAACGTTGTTGAAGTAGCGGAAAAAATTGGTAATGGTGCTGCTACAAGAAGAAAAAAACAATTAAGTGTCGCATTTTTGAACGGGCGTATAAGTCAGGGTCTGAATTTATGATTGATTTTTCAGGTTTCAAGACCAGACTTATACGTGAGTAGATAGATATAGATACATAGATAGATACTTTATTAATCCCAAGGGGAAATTCACATACTTCAGCAGCAGCATACTGATAAAAAACAATATTAAATTAAAGAGTGATAAAAATGCAGGTATAACAGACAATAACTTTATATAATGTTAACGTTTACCCCCCCCGGTGGAATTGAAGAGTCGCATAGTGTGGGGGAGGAACGATCTCCTCAGTCTGTCAGTGGAGCAGGACAGTGACAGCAGTCTGTTGCTAAAGCTGCTCTTCTGTCTGGAGATGAACCTGTTCAGTGGATGCAGTGGATTCTCCATGATTGACAGGAGCCTGCTCAGTGCCAGTCGCTCTGCCACGGATGTCAACCTGTCTAGCTCCATGCCTATAATAGAGCCTGCTTTCCTCACCAGTTTGTCCAGGCGTCCCTCTTCTTTATGTTGCCTCCCCAGCACACCACCGCGTAGAAGGGGGAGCTCGCCACAACCGTCTGATAGAACATCTGCAGCATCTTATTGCAGATGTTGAAGGACGCCAGTCTTCTAAGGAAGTATAGTTGGCTCTGTCCTCTCTTGCATAGAGCATCAGTATTGGCAGTCCAGTCCAACTTATCATCCAGCTGCACTCCCAGATATTTATAGATCAGCACCCTCTGCACACAGTCACCTCTGATGATCACGGGGTCCATGAGGGGCCTAGGCCTCCTAAAATCCACCACCAGCTCCTTGGTTTTGCTGGTGTTCAGTTGTAGGTGGTTTGAGTTACACCATTTAATAAAGTCCTTGATAAGGTTCCTATACTCCTCCTCCTGCCCTCTCCTGATGCAGCCCACGATAGCAGTGTTGTCAGCAAACTTTTGCACGTGGCAGGACTCCGAGTTGTATTAGAAGTCCGATGTATATAGGCTGAACAGGACCGGAGAAATTACAGTCCCCTGCGGCGCTCCTGTGCTGCTGACCACAATGTCAGACCTGCAGTTCCCGAGACGCACATACTGAGGTCTGTCTGTAAGACAGTCCACGATCCATGCCACCAGGTATGAATCTACTCCCATCTCTGTCAGTTTGCCCATAAGGAGCAGAGGCTGGATTGTGTTGAAGGCGCTAGAGAAGTCCAGAACCAAAATTCTTACAGCACCACTGCCTCTGTCCAAGTGGGAGAGGGATCGGTGTATTTTATAGATGATGGCATCCTCCGCTCCCACCTTCTCTTGGTATGCGAACTGCAGAGGGTCGAGGGCATGGCGGACCTGTGGCATCAGGTAGTGAAGCAGCAGCTGCTCCATGGTCTTCATCACATGTGATGTCAGAGCGACAGGCCGGAAGTCATTCAGCTCACTAGGACGTGATACCTTTGGGACTGGGGTGATGCAAGATGTTTTCCAAAGCCTCGGGACTCTCCCTTGTTCCAGGCTTAGGTTGAAGATACGCTGTAGAGTCCTCCCCACCTCCAACGCACAGGCCTTCAGCAGTTGTGGCAATACTCCATTTGGACCCAATTCTTTGCTGGCACAAAGTCTCCTCAGCTCTCTGCTTACCTGGGCTGCTGTAATTGTGGGTGGGAATGTCTCTCCTATGCTGGTATCAGCAGAAGGATGGGTGGAGGGTGCAGTACTCCAAGGTGAGAGTGGGTTAGGGTGGTCAAACCTGTTAAAGAAGTTGTTCATATGGTTTGCTCTCTCCACGTCTCTCTCGATGGTGGCACCCCGCTTCAAGCTGCATCCAGTGATGATCTTCATCCCATCCCACACTTCCTTCATGCTGTTATTCTGCAACTTCTGCTCCAGCTTTCTCCTGTACTGCTCCTTCGCCGCCCTGAGCTGGACTTGGAGTTCCTTCTGCACGCGCTTGAGCTCATGCTGATCACCGCCTTTAAAAGCCCTTTTCTTCTGGTTCAAAAGGCCCTTGATGTCACTTGTAATCCATGGCTTGTTGTTAGCAAAGCAGCATACTATTCTTACTGGAACTACAATGTCCATACAGAAGTTGACGTAGACAGTAGCGCAGTCAACAACCTCCTCAATGTTCTCGGTATATATGGTAATTAATTATTTTTTTTAATCGCTTCCCAGCCATAATAGTTATATATATGTAAATGGAGATACACTGTGGACGCTGAAGAGTAGTGAGAGGGAGAGAAGCTTTGCTTCTTTTTTTACCTTTTGTGTAAGAATAAAGAACTTTATCTAGCCAACTGCTGTCTGTCTTTTCTTCCCAACTGATATGACAAAATGCAGAAGTCAAGCAAGAAGCAATCGGCTACACCACCTCCTTTGGCTGAGCATAAAGAAGACAGAACAGATAAAAAAAACTAAAACATTGAAACTTAACATAATACAAAAGTAAAAAAAAATGAATAAACAATATGACATTAAGTAAAGGAAACACAAAAAGAACAAAACCAAAACATAATTAAAAACACAATACAGTAGACCCCCGCGTAGTTGCGGTTCAGAGTTCGCGGCCTCAGTCAATTGCGGATTTTTCCTTAGAACCTAACTAATAATTGTTAGCAGAAACTAAAAATATTCTCCGCAATTGTTATGGCTTTTTTCGTGGCAATACTGTACTGTAGAGAGAACAGGAAGCAGCTGTAGAGAAAACTTGCTTAACGCGACTTGGAATGGTGAAAGTAGCCAATAGAATTTGAAACTGCAACTCCCAGCAGTCTCTGCAGTGGCTTGGTCTTCTGCTGAGGGTGCTGGGGCTGTTGAGGTCAAAGGATGTCAGCGCAGCTTTTAAAAAAGGGGGCCAGTGACCAAAAGCAAAAAAAAAGTGTTTGTAATTTCTGCTTCAAGTTCCTGTCTGTCTGCCTTCTGTTGGGTTACCTGTACTTATTCATTTTGTCCAGGATCGTTTCGTGCATCGGGATTGTCTGCCATTTGCCTGTGTACATGAGGACTGTAAGTGGATTCATGGCGATCCTGCAAAGAAAGGAGCGCTCCTGAACCCGTCCACCCATCTTCACCATTTCAGGAACTACTGGTAGGACTATCAATTTTCATCATTACATTTCATCCGTTGGCTCACTTTTTCATGATTTACTGTGTGTGTTTTGTTTGTGCTTTGTTGTATTTAATGTGTAATCACCATAAGGGGAACAGGGGTGGTATTGTTGTTTTCTTATTTCATTTGTTTTCATTACATTCTTTATTTGCTGTTTGATTACCGGTTTGCTTTGTTTTTGTCTCTGTTTGTGAGTGTGCGCAGGTCGGGTCAAGGCTGAATGCATCCCTGGAATTTCCACCATAAAAATAAATAAATCACCGTCTTCTCACGCGACACTACACTTACTTAAAAGCTTGAACAGTGCCTGTCCTTTTTGGCTGATTGCTTTGTTTCTCTCTCCTCCCCCAGACATTCTCTGTTCCTGCTGGGGGTTGTGCTCCCCTATGATGTTTGTCTATTGTTTAATCACTAACTAACTGCATACTGAGCTCGTTTTACTTCTGAAAGAGACATGTTTGTTTGAAGTGTTTGAATAAAGTTCCTGTCTCTACAATCTCCTGTGTTTCTGTGCAATTCTGTGCCCCAGGCGTTGCACTTTGTACATATTGTTCCAGTAGTTTTTAAAATAGTTTTTACAGTTCATTAGCAGTGTGTAAAATGATTAGTGTTACAGTATTTGTGATGCTCTTTGCATGAAAAAAGTGTTCCATTAAAATTTCACTTTTTCTTTGTTAATTGTGACGTTTACTTAAAGACGTCTAAGACTTCTGGCAATGAAATCGCGCTTGCATGAATTTTACATTCGAACACTGCGGGAGACATAGCAGTACAGTATACAGGTTTACCTTTACATTCTTTATTTTTAGATAATGTATTAAGCTGAGTTTGAAATTAAAGTGTTTTTGGGGCATATTTAGGGTTTAAACTATGAAAATAGGCATTTTTTTAACCACATCCAAAATTTGCAGTTTTTCACAATTCGCGGGTTCTCTAAGAATGCAACCCCTGTGAATTTTGGGGGTGTACTGTACACACATTTACATTTAAAAAACAACAAACAAAAATTAAACTTGAGCCAAGGGAGCAACCCCAGCAAAAACAGCACTGGAAAATATAAGGTGTCTATTTGTATAATGGCTACTAAGTAATTAATTAAAGCTCCATCTCTGCGTCACTGTAATGTGCAGTCTCTGTCTGTTTGTTTGCTCTTAATGCACAAATGAGTTGAAATTTGGTATTTTTCCACATAAATCAGGTTTTTGTCATGTAACGTTTAGCCTGGCCACCCCCAGGATGCAGTGGAGTGTCATAGTGTCTTTGGGTTGGTGACAGTTTCAAGAAACACTACAGTGTGATCAATCAACAGAGAAACAGTGCCACCTGTTGTGTGATGATTACACACCCACTTTTCAGCCGAGACATCCGAGTGTCATTTCCCTCACAAAGCTGCCCCAAGTGTGGACATATCATCTCCAGACTTTTTTATTGTAGTTTGTGATTCTTTAAAATATACAAAAAAATCTTTTTTATTGTTCTTTTATTGAATTTATTAAAAACATATAACATTTCATACAATCAAGTCAAAACTTAACAAAAACTAAATTCAAATCCACCCCCACCCAGGATAAAGAGTTGAACACCAACAACCAGAGTAAAACTGTTGAGAGTAGTAAAGAGAGAAAGGAGTCTTTTCCCCCCAATATAAATGCTTATTCTAAAATGTTATAGATTGGGTCCTGCCAGGTTTTAAAAAAATTTTGTACAGATCCTCAAAGTGAGAATTTTATTTTTTCCCATTTCAAATAGTATAAAACATCAGTTACCCAATGACTTAAAAGAGGTGGGCTAGGATTCTTCCAGTTAAACAAGATAAGTCTATGTGCCAATCGTGTAGTAAAGGCAATTACAATTTGTTTGTCTTTCTCCACTTTAAGCCCATCTGGGAGCCCACCAAACACAGCAGTTAGTGGATTAGGAGAGTCTGTGACTCAAAAGCTGTCTGATAGGCATTTAAAAGTTTTTTGTCCAGAATCATGGTAATTTGGTACACGCCCAAAACATGTGGCCCAGTGAGGCTGGAGCTCGATTGCAATGTTTGCAGGTTGGATCTTGCCCTGGAAACATTTTGGACAATTTTAAACAAGATAGATGTGTTTGATAAAAGATTATAAGTCGAATAATTTAATGTTTTGCACATATGGAGCTAGAGTTAATTCTGTGCATGGCTGCTTTCCACTCCATTTCTGAGATGTTGCATAAAAAGTAAGGGACTTTAAAATGATTTTATATATTAGAGAAATGCTGACTGCATCCTCAAGACTGATCAATATCTCATCTGGAATAGAAATAGGTGGGAGGTGAGGAAAATTGGGCAGATTTTGTTTAGCAAGAAATAAGAATGTTATATTCAAAAATGGTATAGCAACCATCATTATGTAGCAAATGTGTCATGTTTTAGGGTTGTATGGTGGAACTGTTTGCGTTTAGGTTATTCCTTTTAGACAAGCCTATTTTTGGAGCTGCATTGTTTTTTGTCAGTCCTTTTCAAAGTGTTATGATTGGTTCACTTGGAGAATTTCTTTCTCTTAAAATACATTTTTAAGAACAAAAATACATGTGGTAATATGGATTACTTTCTCGTTACAACGTTTCTGTGTGGTTTCCTTGCATTATAACGATTCCTGAATATCATGATTAGTTAATTCATGCTGCAACATTATTTTATTTTTGCAGTTGGGGGCCACCATGTTATACTTCTTGTTACTGGTATGCTACTCCCGTTTATCATGGGAAGTTGTTTTGGATGTCACTAAGCCTTGTGCAGTCAGCATGACCCTTTAAATTGGGCTCAAAGGACCACTTTGTATCTGTGATTTGGTTAAAACCACTGTCAAACTTAATGTGTATTTTAGTTTAAATTTCCAGAAACGTCCTTTCTGGTTTCCGATCTTACTGTTTCCTCTGGCTAGCCATATTCTTTAGACCATTAGAACAACCTAGACTAGAGCAAGCCATTCATCCCAACAAAGTTGTCCAGTCCTCTCCACTTAATTCCTCCAAAATAACATCAAGTTGTGTTTTGAAGGTCCTTAAAGTCCTACTGTCTAAACACTACTTTGTGATTTAATTCACATGTGTATGGTACTCTGTGTGAAGAAAAACTTCCTAATGTTTATGTGAATTTTACCCTTAACAAGTTTTCAACTGCATCCCTGTTTTCCTGAGGAACTCATTTTAAAGTAACAGTCTCAATCCACTGTACTAATTTCCTTCATAATTTTAAACACTTCAATCACATCTTCTTTTAATCTTCTTTTGTTTTCACTGTATAGGCTCATCACTTTTCATCTTTCCTCATAACTCATCCCCTGTCACCCTGGAATCAGCCTAGTTTCTCTTCTCTGGACTTTTTCTAGCACTGCTATGTATTTTTGGTAGCCTTGAGATTAAAACCTCACAACATACTCCAGAAGAGGTCTACCTAGTGCGTTATAAAGCTTAGGTATAACTTCCTTTGCTTTAGTTGTTAACCAGAGGTTATTACAGATTTCCTCTCCGCAGTTTTGGACAATAAAATCCTTTGCCCCATTTTTGTGTTTCTACCTTTTGAATTTGGGCTAACGGGGTCTAGTGTGAGACCAGTTTAGTGGGATCAGACCTGCTAAGAGGGCAGATCTAGCTTTTTATGTTTTTTGAGGTTTGCACTCCATTTTTTTAACTTTGTTGTTACAAGAATCATAACTAAATTAAAGAGTTCAGACATTTTGCACTGCTGCTTTTCCCCCTCCTCTGTTTAGGACCATTAGCACTCACACTTCCAGACTCAGTGACAGGTTTTATCCAGAGGTTGGTCATTTGAGGGTTGCTTAATAATTTATCTACCTGACTAATAAAATAAAATCTGATGAATTGGTTTCGTCCATTGCTAGAGACAGGCGTGTAGGGGAGGAGCTCCGTTAGCAGCAGTGTTATTTTAACCTTTTTTAATGTATCATTTTGAGATATCCTGTATTTATCCATCCTAAGGGGATTTAATAATATTACATGCTAATACAAATAAGCATGAGTAGCAAACAAAGGGCTCAGAAGGAAAAGGATAAAGCACCAAAAGTCCCATTAAAGTCTAAACCGGCCTCAGGTTCACAGTATGGCATCCCAGAGACTGACCTGGAACAGACAAGTGAAAGTACAGACCTTTCGGGTGTTGGAGCCACACTTTGGCTACCAAAAAGTAACAATCTATTGTCTTTTTGTTAAACTTTATTTAAGTAACAAGCCTTTTACAGTGTTTATTTTCAGTTTTTTTAATTTTTAAATCATACCTTTGGTCTATTATATTTGGACTGTTTAAGACTATATCTATTGCATTTCAATTGTATCTTCACAAGATACATTAGTTTTAACTTTCTTCTGCATGGTTCAATCTGCTCTAGATGTGCTCTTTCTCTTGGCATGTCAGCAGACTGGGACTTTGTGAAGTGTGACTTACCTCACTTGGAGAGGCACAATTGGGGGAGTCGAGTCAGGGTTTTGGGAGATGAGAGAAAGAGAACAATGCTATTTCTGTTTTATCCCTTATAGCCCAATAATTGTTAGTGACAACATGACAATACGTGCATAAACTGTATCACTTGGCAATAATATGAAATCTACATCAAATCTATCAGATGTACAGAAAAAAGTCCAGTTCAGAAGAACTATTTCCACGACCAAATAGTGAACTTTGTGGGCTGGAATGTGAAGAGTCTAAATCATGAATTAAAGAGAAGGAAAGTACTCTTACAGTTAACAACTCCAAATGCCAAGATAATATTTTTTCAGGAGACTCACTTATTAAGCAATGACTAATTTTGGTTGTAAAGAGAGTGGTCTTTTTATTCTAGCTATACAAAGGAAATAAAGGGTGTGGGAATTTTAATTCACAGAACTATCCCATTTGTAGTGTCAGACACAATATCTGATTCTGAAGGGTGATATGTCATGGTGAAGGGCAATTTATCTAATACTAAAATTATTCTGATTAACATCTATGCACCTAACGCAGATGATAAGAGCTTTCTTCCAAAATGTATTTACATCTATCTCTAATGTGAACACTCACAAAATTAAAATGGCTAGAAACTTTAATTGTGTTTTACATCTGGACCTGGATAGATCATCAGATACAATGGCAATAACATCTAATAATGCAAAGAAAATTACACAGTTTGTAATGGATTATAACTTATCTGACCCATGGAGGTTCTTAAATCCTAACCTAAGAGCATACTCCTCCTTCTCACACGAACATCATTGTTACTCAAGAATTGATTATTTCTTCATTGACAATAATTTTTTGCCCACTATCAAATCTTGGAAGTATGACGCTGTCATTATTTCTGACCATGCCCCTCTGATCATGGAGCTTAAATTACGCATTCAACACACTCAACTCATAGCTGGCGTCTTAACTCCCCCTGCCATTAGTTGATGAGAACTGTACAGAATTCATATCCAAACAAATTGATTATTTTCCTAAGACAAATGCATCCTCAGAGGTCCCAGCAGTTATACTCTGAAGGCATTTTTAAGAGGAGAGATTATTTCATATCTTTCACACAAAAATAAACTGGAAACCAAAAAGGTGTCTGAGTTAATAAGTGAAATTGCCAGAATAGATTTACAATATGCCATCAGGCCAAAAAGATCTTAGCCCAACAAATCCACAAGCAGGAAGTCCCTAATGCAATAAGAGCAACTAACCACACAGACTAAGATAAAATTATTGACCATAAAAATATAACTTACACATTTAGAGAGTACTGTAAGTCCTTTGATTCAAATCAGTTAAAAGATTAGACACAATCTAATGAGTTTCTTGATTCATTGGAGATACCACAGCTAGATACTCTTATTGCTGTGGAACTGCATAAACCTCTGACACTTTCAGAATTATTAGATGCTATAATCTCACTTCAAAGTGCAAAAGGAGCTGGCCCTTTTGGCTGCTTAGTGAAATTTTAGAAAATATTCTCAAATAAGTTAGCTTCACTATTATAAGCAATGTTTATAGAAGCTAAAGACCAAAAAATGTACCTTAAACTTTTTGCCAATCATTAATTACCACCTTTGTTAAGAAGAACAAGGACCTACTACAATGTGCATCATACAGACCAATCTCTCTTCTGAATAACGATGTTAAGATACTCTCTAAAGCTCTATCGAGAAGGTTTGAGAAAGTGCTTCCTTCTGTAATATCACAAGACCAAACATGATTTATTAAAGGCAGATACTTAACTTCTAACCTTCAAAGTTTCTTTAATATAATATATTGACCTATTATAACACCCCAGAGATCCTGTTATCTTTAGATGCAGAAAAAACATTTGATATAGTAGAATGGGACTACCTATTTAGCACATTGCACAAATTTGGGTACGGCCCAAGAATATGTACAAGGTTTAAACTACTTTGTACTAGCCCAGAAGCTTCAGTTCATATTTACTTTATTTCTTCTAACTTCAAAACAGAACATAATACTTGACCAGGATGCCCCTTATCAACCTTGCTCTTTGTAATCGCCATTGAACTGTTGGCTGCATACTTCAAAATGCATCTGAGATAAAGGGGACTTGAACAGAAAATATCACTACATGCAGATGATATGGTACTGTATATATGAAACCCACAAAATTCTGTGCCAGCAGTTCTTAAAAGCATTATCAGATTTTCAAAAGATATCTGGATAATTTGAATAAAAGTATAATCTTTAATTTTCTATACTACATAACTATAATACATCACTATGTAGACTTATCTTGGAAGAATTCCACCCCACCACTCTCAAGTCAGAATGTAACCGATGTTCTATACTACTTGAAGTTGGAAAAAATCTAATTCTCACATAGAGGATCTGTTAAAAATATTTTTAAAATATGGCAGGATCTAATCAATAACATTTAAGAATAAGCTTTCATGTCGGGGAAAATGATACATTTCTTTTCTTGTTCCTTTTATAGAGTAGCTACAGTTGTTCATTCCTCTATCTTTCTCTTGGGTGCGGGTTGAATTTTGCCTTGATTTGTTAAATTTGACTTGACTGTGTGGAATGTTATCTTTTTCTAATTAAAATCAATAAAAATCTAAAAAAATAAAAAATAAAATGTGATGATCAATGTTTTCTCATTACTTTCCAATGTAGTCTCCCTTGACTTCAACACTATTGGTCCAATTGCTTCTAATAATTTAATCCCTTCAGAACAGAATGATTCATCTTCGTCTTTCAGCCAAACATCTTGAGGTTATTATCATCCAGAGATCAATGTCCTTTTAGGAATTTTTTCAGGTTTCCAAAGAGAAAATAATGTCTTGAGGCCATGTCTGGACAGTGTGGTGGATGGTACGGCTCCACATTCTCTGACAACAGTCTTCGATTTTTGGGACTTGTTGGACAGTGCGTTGTCATTAAGCAGCAACATGCCTTCTGACAGTTGCCCACAATATTTCTGTTTGACGACCTGTAATAACTTTATTGTGGAACTGTAGGTTTCTCCAGTGATGGTTAACTTGTGTGGCATAAATTTTAACAGCGGAACAGCCTGTGTATCCCAGGAAATTGCCACCATTTCTTTTCTGGCTGACTATAGCACACACAATTTCTTGAAGGTCAGGGACCCTTTATGCTTCCATTGCATGGATTCTTGTATGGTTTTAGGGCCATGCAGGTGAAACTCACATGTCATCTCCAGGAACACTCCATGAGAAAAAATAAGTGGGATTTTCTCTAAGGAGATCCTCGTTCTCATGACTAAATTGCTGGTGACATGATTTTTGATTCCGGTCAGCATTCAGGGAACCCATCAGGGGCACTGACCTTTGATGTCAATGAGTATGGACGATTGTGGAAACTTCGTAATCATGGCCTCCATCAGGACACCCCCATTTAAATTGCTTCACCTTACAGTATGAAGTGCTTCTTCGTCATTACATGGCACTCCATCTCTTCTGGATTTCTTTTGGCTTCTTCCCTTCCTTTGTAAGGAATTTAATGACAGAACGATGCACCCAATCTGTCAGTTTCTTCATAGACTCACAGGCAGGTGTGTTTGCCATCCTCCCCCTCTGAGTGTTGCTGTGAATTGACCTCAAACTGCAAGTGTGGCACACAAAGACAAGTCCTGATCTCCAGTGACAAGTTCAGATCTGTCACGCAAATACATGATACTCAGGTAGATAAATTATTGAACAAGCAGAACAGCTACTCATACTGACAACTGCAGGAGTGTTTATTTTATATCTCATCTGATGTGCTATTTAATATATGATGCTTTAGTCATTTGCTGTGTTTTACACCTGTCACTAGTCTGCGGGAGACATACAAATAAGAATTTCATTGTACCATGTAAATATGACAATAAGCTTGAACTTGTACTTACAGAATCATAGACACAACTGCAGTAGTTACAAGGCGCCATGGCGTGGTGTCATATCAAACACTTGACACATTACTTAGAGATTTCTGTTACACACAGCACACTCTTTTCTGCTTGGCTGTGTGATTGAGTCCTGGATATGTCGGCTTGTTCCTTTACATCCAGTGCTGCCGGGATAGTAATACAGTAATCCCTCGCTATATCGCGCTTCGACTTTCGCAGCTTCACTTGATCGCGGATTTTATATGTAAGCATATCTAAATATATAACGCAGATTTTTCACTGCTTCGCGGGTTTCTGCGGACAATTTACTTCTGGTACTTGCTTCCTCCGTTGGTTTGCCCAGTTGATTTCATACAAGGGACGCTATTGGCGGATGGCTGAGAAACTACCCAATCAGAGCATGCAGTTAAGTTCCTGTGTGCTGACTGGCTCAGCGACGGAGCGAAAAAATTCTGTTTCATTAACCAGGAAGTCTTGTCTCGCTCATTCAGCATCAACGTGTTTCGCTGTGTAAAGAGTTCACTGTTGTGTTTATCTTTGTGCAAAGTCAAGCCCTTCGTTATGGCTCCAAAACGATCTGCTAATGCTACTGCTTCAGGAGCCGTGCCCAGGCGCCAATGGAAGATGCTAACGATTGCCGAATAGGTAAAAGTTTTGGATATGTTGAAGTAAGGGAACAGCTACACCTCTGCAGGACGCCATTAAGGCATCAATGAGTCCATGATTCTTTTAATTTAAAAAGGAGGAAAAGAATATAAGATCTACGGCCACAGTGTCCTTTAACCAGGGTGCAAAACGAGTTTTAAGTGGATGTAATAAGGCGGTAGTCCGGATGGAATCTGCATTAGGGATTTGGATTGAAAACTGCCGGAAGAAGAACAACGACAGTGCTACAAAATCGCCTAAAGAGGCTCCTTTAGAAGAGCTGTAACGCGCTCCTTTGTTATGCAGTAAAATTAAACTCATCGTTATCGGACAAGTCATCGTGTCATTGTTGGTGAGTACCCAAAACTAATTTTCTACGTACTTAGTACATGTACGTACGTTTATTGTAACTGTACACACATTTTATACAAGTTTTCTTGCATTGTAGGTATTTATAGCCGGTGGCCTGTCTATCTTAATGGCTGTAACATATGTGATATCGGAAAAGCTCTACAGTATCTTTAAAATAACATTTTGGTTTTATGTAGAGCATTTACATGTTATAGATTTTTCACTTATTTTTATATTACCTAATCAATTACAATATGTTTAAAACTGTATTACATATTAAATAAAACTCCGGGGGTTGGCAGAGTGCACTGACTCTTTCTCTTTTTCATCTGCAGCCTGGGACCGATGACATCAATGCTGGTTCCGCGGCCAATGACCATCACACCTGGCTCTGGGCCCAATGACATCACTCCTGGTTCTGGGCCCGATGACGTCACGCCCGGCTCCTGGCCCGATGACGTCACTTCCTGTTTCTGTCCAGATGACGTCATTTCCCCTGTCCGGCTTTAAAACCACCCTATTTTTCTATTACCTCAGTTCTGTTTTGGACTCAAGTCTCTAAAGGCTTATTTCTCATATATATATATACTAGCAAAATACCCGCGCTTCGCAGCAGAGAAGTAGTGTGTTAAAGAAGTTTTGAAAAAGAAAAGGAAACATTTTAAAAATAACGTAACATGATTGTCAATGTAATTGTTTTGTGACTGTTATCAGTGTTGCTGTCATCAAGGATTTGATTATCATTATTTCTTTCAATCAGGTTCATATTTGGAGGATGTGTTGTGTTCAAGTTATATTCCGTGTTTGTCAACTGTTGTAAAGATAACAGGTTTCATTCATCGAAGTGTTCACTACCCAAATCGCTACTCGTGAATCTAAGATGTTTAACAGGCATTCCCGTTATTAAGTTGTGGATTTGCCTGCGACTACTTAGCGACAGTGTGTCTATTAACTTGCCGATTTTTCTGCGAGTATTTGGCGGCAGCGTCACAAAGTTGTTTCCGTCTAGCTGCATCAGAAAATGTAGCACGACGTCTGACACGCCTCCTTTTTAGTGTTTTCTCACAGCTTGGATTGCTGCTGTCATAATCGGTTTGAGTTTCATGGTTTGTTTCAATTACGTTAGCATTTGCAGGACTTGTGTTAAAGTGACATTCGGTATCTGTCAAGCGTTGTAAGCATACAACCGGCTTCATCGATAATTTCGCATCGTAATAAACGAACAATAAAACAGTGGAGAAGCTGTGGATTAAATAAAAAGGCTGCAGTTATCAGCAGGGAGACGTGAATACCGTGGCGAAGCAAAGAAGGGAATGAAGAGACCGGAGCGATGGATGGCCTTATATGGGCAGGCAGTCAACTACGTGGGAGGCGTGGTGATGGGGGACGCAACTCCGCCTCACAGTGCGACCGAGCTGCAGGCTATGGCCGTATATATGTATGTAAGTAGGATTCAGTAATGCCCGTTACGTGTCGAATTTCGAAATGAAACCTGCTTAACTTTTGTAAGTAAGCTGTAAGGAATGAGACTGCCAAATTTCAGCCTTCTACCTACACGGGAAGTTGGAGAATTAGTGACGTTGGAAAGTTCAATATGGCGGCTGACAGTGGCGTCTTACCACTGAAATTAAGTACGTACATCGGTTTCGGTTAGCGCAGGGAAGCCGCCTACCAAATTTTGTGAAGATGGGGCCATAAATAAGAAAGTTCAAAATGGCGGACGTTGTCGACCGTTATGACCGTTACGCATAGAATTTCGAAACGAAACCTGCTTAACTTTTGTAAGTAAGCTGTAAGGAATGAGCCTGCCAAATTTCAGCCTTCTACCTACACGGGAAATTGGAGAATTAGTGATGAGTGAGTGAGTGAGGGCTTTGCCTTTTATTAGTATAGACTAGCAGAATACCCGTGCTTGGCAGCGGAGAAGTAATGTGTTAAAGAAGGTATGAAAAAGAAAAGGAAAAATTTTAAAAATAACGTAACATGATTGTTAATGTAATTGTTTTGTCATTGATATGAGTGTTGTTCTCATATCTATATATATATATATATATATATATATATATATATATATATATATCAAAATACCCGCGCTTGGCAGCGGAGAAGTAGTGTGTTAAAGAAGGAAAGAGAAACAAAAGGAAACATTTTGAAAATAACGTAACATGATTGTCAATGTAATTGTTTTGTCACTGTTATGAGTGTCGCTGTGATATATATATATACTAGCAGAATACCCGCGCTTCGCAGCGGAGAAGTAGTGTGTTAAAGAAGGTATGAAAAAGAAAAGGAAAAATTTAAAAAATAACATAACATGATTGTTAATGTAATTGTTTTGTCATTGATA